>CM057723.1:4476267-4896143 GCA_030064385.1 Melaleuca quinquenervia
AGGACGAATTGCATCGGATTTGGATGAGATAGCTCCTGAACGATCTTTCCCAACATGTCATGTGAATCCAAATCTGCACGCCTTTTGTAATCCCATCCGCCCCATCCCGTTCTTCACGTTCCTTTCCTTCGCCCCAAGACAAAAAGCGGAAAAAAGTTGCTTCCTTTATATTCGCCGCTTGACTCCCTTCTGTTTCGGGTCATTTCTCTTTCGTTTCCTTCGTTGCTCCAATAAAGGCAGATTCTGGGGCAGAGCTTTGGATGTTGATCGATCCGGATTTGCTTATTTCACGGTCTTATTTTTAATAGGTTTCGTGAATTGGGATTGCGGATCACCGATGGGGTGTAGGATCAGATTTGATGTAGATAGTTTTTATGATTGAAGCGTGCCTAGGGTTTTTGGTTGGTGCTTGATTATGACTCTTGAAATGTACAGATTGAACCTTTAGACGGTTTTCTGGCAATTGCTTTAGCTGGTGCGAGAGAATCAGAATCTATACCAAGCAATGTAATGCGAGGATACAGTTTTAGGGTCTAAAGGTTGTTCGTCCAGGAATCAAACCTCAATCTGATTCAACAGAAAGCTCGAGACCCACATTTTGAATCCTCCCTCGAATGGCCTCTCCTGGGTTTTTCCTGATTTGCGTGTTACATTCGCTGGTGGCCCTCGCGAGTGGAGCTCTCATGATGTTCTATTCCGCAGAGATATCTGCCATCAAGTCCAAAGGTTCGACCCCTCATGATCAGCTGCTGATTCGGACCTCCGATTCGTTCTCAGGCTTGCTCCTCATCGCCATCGGGTGCCTGTTGCTGATGGTGGCGTTTGTGAAGGACAGGGAGTTCCAGAGCTTCTTTGCGAAAGGGTGTGTGGTGTTGCATGTGGGCATGGCGGTGTGGAGGTTTTGCTTCGAGAGGAAGGTCGAGGAGCTTGTGGGCGAGTGGCCCAAGCAAGTTGTGGGCGACATTGCGCTTGCAGTTTCATGGATTTTCTTTCTCGTGTATTCATGGAGAGAGAAGTACGATTAGCTGATGGAGTGAGTTGCAGTGATGCAATAGAAAGAGAGAGATACTGAGTTTTCGCAGATTGAAATAGAAAGATGGGGATTGGTGGAGTCATGTTATGCTTTGGTGAGATCCAGTTGAGGTTCTGAGCAGTAAGTGAAGTGAGCTTGTAAATTCTGGGTTTCAGGAAAGAGGCTGATTTTGCGATCATCGGGGTTATTTTAGATGCTGAAGTTTTGATTTTCATCATTTTTGTTATGATCTTTGAGGAGTGAAAGGAACTGATCAGGAGTTAACCTACATGTTGGATTCTTCAGTTAAGCTCAGAGTTCGTATAATGCAGCCGTTTCAAATGGGCTACTTCTCTTGCTGGCCGAATGCCAATTTTTGCCTGTAAACCATCTTCATATGTGAAATAAATACCCTTTTCTCTGTTTTCTCTCCTGTGTTTAAGCATCTGTCGGAGGTTAATCCGATAAGAACCAAATGAAGCAAATGCTGAGAGAAGAAAACAGAACCCCAATTTTGTTGCAGAGTTCTGAACTCATTGGGGACTAAGACTACCCCATCTGGAACATCAAGATGGCTTGTCATCGCCGATCTTGAGATTCATGCTCCTCTGGCTGATACAATGCCTAAATCGAGGAGCAATGTGAAGAACAAATGCAGTTGAAGGCCGTCTGTCGACGGTGAAGTTTGAACGCATGCTCTTGTACACACCGCCACACCGAGAACCTCCTTCGATAATTTGACCAGATATCGTGCCACCCATCACATAATTCACTGGCATATACCGGCCAATGGATATGCATTTGAATTTTTTTCCATATTCTTTTCATTGTTTTTTGGCGGAACGTTCTGAATACTTTTATAGTTGCTCAGCCAATGTATAACAAGGGGATGTTTGGTCTGCTGGATATGTATATAGAGGTGTGAAAAGTTTAGGATTTATAGAAAGAATTGAGAAAATGAAAGAACTAGCAGGACACAGCCACCACTTATAAGAGTTTCTTCCTCCAATCTTCAACCTAATAAATACTGACAAAGCATCTAATAATGGTACATAATCTGAAAGAAACAATATATGGCCATCCTTGTAAAAGAAATAGAAGATAAGCTTAAACCAGATAGATGGTATTGATCACCTCTAGCAAATACTGCCTGTCAAAAGCACTCTAAATTGTCATACCTAATTATCATTAACTAGGTCTTCATTACACTTAATGAGGGAATTAATTTTAGAAGGTTAAATCCATACAGCAATAACGCTGCTATCTTTTGCAGCAGAAAAGCCTCAATCAACAGAGGTATTAACTTGAGTTTAAGTGAGATAGGCATCTAAGTGATCACTTCTCTAGATATAAAAATTGATTCTTCTTTTTTTTGCCATTAATTAGAGATTCTCATTAAACATATGATATGTCGGGGTGTGGCAACATGTGCTTAATGGGTCCAAAATACCATGTTGTCCACTCGAAGTTCTTTCGAGTCACTCTTTGAATTCTTAGAAGTGTTTAACAATATTAGAGTCATATGCAATTGAACATGCCATTGATATTAGGGGTACTCAGTTCTAAACTTGAAACTTTACCCCTATATCATGAGCATATCGATTTCCGATTATTAAACCTAGAATATAACAAATTTGCTTTGGAATTACTCTTGGAACATATCATATTCTTCTAGTCCGGTTCTAGAGTCTATTTGAGAACTTATTTTTCTTTTGTTTCTTTTATGGTATCATTTTTTACAACAAAATAATATGAGCTATAAAACGGTTTAAAGCAAAAGATGAGCAAGTAAATGCAAGTCAAGAACGAGCGAGGGTTGCAAAGCTCAAACGAGCGAGGACAAGAACGAGGCTAACCGATGTGGCTGACTACAAAGGGTTTGTCGGTGAATTTCGCAAATTACTAACTTATATCTCATACAAATTTAAAACATTCGGATTTCTTTAGGAACGGAGGACGTGATTGAACTCAAATTACGAGATACGTGCATTCGGATGTGCCGTTGGAATAACAGCTCCAATGTCAAATCTATCTTTCAAGAAATTTTAATGGGTCGAGAAAGAGGGCCCAATTGAAAAGGCCAACAAAAAGACGTGGCCCATTTTGCACCGCCGAAATCTACGCAAGAGACGTTGCGTTGCTGCTCATCCTTCGATCCTGCGTCCTGCGATTCAACTCCCGCGACTCCCCAGTTCTCCTCCCTGCCGTAGCAAAAGCGTAAGATTCCTTCCATTCCTCTTTCCTTGCTTCTTCTCCTGTGTTCAATGGTCGTTTGATTGTTGTTTGAGACGATCTCGCTTGCTCAATTCATCGTTAATATTCCCCGGGTCATCTATTCTTTGGTTGCTGCGCCCGCCCTTGGCGATTTCTTCCACGGGCCTTTTGTTCGCTCGCGTTTGATTTGACTCGCTTCAGATGCAAGATGTACCTTATGTGATCGTTTAAATTTATCTTTAGGTTGTTCATGCTGAACACATTTGAATCACAAATATGGGATGCCGAGTTCCTTCTTTCGGGCCATCTGTTCGATCTTTTACCGCTTAATTAATCTTTGTATAGTCTGACCCCAAAAAGAAAAAATCTTTTTAAGGCTTATAGCTGGCTGTTTAGAGGCTGTTTGTTATCTGTTTTGTGTCTTTCTATGGGAAACTGAAGAGATAGGAGCAATTTAACCATGAAATTTTTTGCATGGTTTTATGTTTTTGTGTGTGTGCCTAATGAATCGAACATTGGGGTCCCTAAAGTGGAAAATAACGGAGCCTAGAGTTTGAGAGAAAATGCCCTGTGAAAGTTGGGGGGAAAACCTGATATCCCGTAAATATGTCCTCTCACATGCTTGTATGGCCTCTCAATATGCAAACTGAAAGTTCCAGTTGTCTGCATTGGGGCAGTACATTCTCTTGTGCTTTGGATTGGTGGGCTTGTTGATCGGCTTTGGTCCTTATACTTAATGTTGAGTGTGGAATTTAGCTTCTATGGTGAAGTGAGTTCAGTGGTCTAAATCAGCCTTAATATTTTTTTAAGGAAATTGAAGTCGAAAATTGATTATCGATGAATGTCAATTGAATATCGATAGTAATTTATCTTTAAGTTTGCTATTTTCACTTAAGGAGAAAGCAAGGTTGGTCGTGCCTGTATAGCTGATAATTTGGCAGTTCATTACCATGTACTTCTCAAGCTTCATTCATCTTTCTAATTGTTCGTGTTGTTTTCCTTCTTTTTTTTCATCCACGTTTCTTATCAGTTGGCATAGTCTCCAGGTGTATTGAGGATGGGAGGGTTTCCTTTGGAAAATGGCTCCTCAGCCTTGGCTTTGCCAGCTTCACAGCAAAACCAAGTTTCTGCTGTAAAAGCAGCTGCACCCGAGTCAAAGCCAAGAAAGAAGATCTGTTGTGCTTGCCCTGAAACAAAGAAGCTGAGAGATGAGTGCATCGTACAGCATGGTGAAGATGCTTGCAAAAAATGGATTGAGGCTCATGTAATGTGCCTCCGTGCTGAGGGATTTAATGTTTAAGTTCAACCGAGATCGGATTTGAGCTAACATAATAAGCAACAAATAGAGATTACATACTGGGACTATCTTACTGAGATCGGTTTTACTGAGATCGGATATCAAAAATAAGTGAGAGAAGACAATTTTTTGATGGAGTTTTGAATTGATACATTAACACAACCCATGGCTTTTCTTTTTTGTTCTTGAATGATGAATGTGTAGCTGATTATATCTTTCTTTGTGACAGATGCTCTGAGTTGATTTTCTTTAGTGAAGTTAGTTTACTCTTACCCATCTACAGTTGGGTTGCTCATTTCATCTATGACAATCTGTGTTAATAAACAAAGATGTTTCTGACTCTTGGAATTACAGTTTTGTTGATTGTCTAGTGAGGCTTCTTGTTAGCTCCTATTCTGCTAAGGCTGCTTATGTATAGTTAGTTTGGCTACTAGTGGAGGGTACATTATCATTGCTTGGAAGGCTAGGAAAGAGAGTGAGTCTTGTATCCTTCTGTTTTATAGGGAGGAGCAGCTAATGGTGACTGGTATATTAAGGTGTATTAAGCTGAGTGTGCACAAGGGTTTGCTTCTGTACTGTGCAAATAGTCCCAGTCTGTTGTGATGCAGATCCAGTAGGAATATCTTATTAGGAGACAAGGCCAGGCACTTAACCGCGACATCCTCGAACAACTTGCATGATTGCTTTGTGGTTGGTAGCATGAATGGTTGCATCTTCATTCATCAAGCAGCTTGTGTATTTGGATGGTTCTGATCTGAGAGCTGCAAATTCATCTACTCTCCCATTCCTTCTTCCAGTCAAGAAACCATCCAAGAGTTATCGTTTGCGTCTCGATTCTCCTCTCATCTCTGAGCTCTGGTTTCTGTCGGGAAAAAAGTAGGAATCAACTGAAGGTTTTCTGAAAATGAAAGGGAAGCATAAGCTTAATCTCTTTTGAATCTCTTTCATTTATTGCAACTAGCAGCTGTGGTCCTCTTTGGCTTTAGTTGCAGCAGCATCTTCGGGTGATGGAGCACCTTAGTCATTATGAATCTCTTTGAGACTTTGTCCAACTTGTTCACATGCTGATAAAGAGGAAGGTTTAGGCGATGACCAAGCCGCACGAAGATATGGCCGCTGATGGATAAAATTCTGAACCAAAATGCTGGAGATAATCTGACTAATTTTGCAAGATTTCTAATATAATTTGGTGCTCTTGTTGGTATTTGAGATATAGAAAGTGATTTGCAGCATCGGATTACGAACTAAAATGATGAATATTGTTGAGTGATCAAGATGTCGTTTGTGCGCGTCTACTTTTGTACTAGCAAAGGAGCATGATTTCTCAATATCGTCTAATTACAAAATATATGAAATACAAATTGATAGAAAGAAACCATCGACACAATGTGAAGAGCTTATTTATGCATACTCGTAGAGAAAAATACATATCAAGATTTCTTTTTTTTATTAAGATTAGGTAGAGAACATTAATTTTAAAATTCGAATTGTGTGACTGACAAAATAGAATTATCGACTTGCATATTTAAAACAACTAGATACCTCCTGGAAGAAAAAGAAAATGAACTTTAAGCAATGCACGCATTCAAAATTTCACTGGTCTCTAAACAAGATTTGAAATCAAAATCCTGAAGATATAATCAACTTCCCATTCCATAAGATTTTGACTAATTAATATTATTCATGGATGCCAAAATTTCATTTCTATATGAAAATCCTTTCGGCTTTTAAATTCAAAAGAACTTATTACTTTAAATGTTACCATACAATTACAACACTCTATTTATCAATAACGAAAAAAATTAGCGGTACGATCTTGGATTACGTAAACACTGACTGACACGGGCGGGATGGGCCGAAGTCCGGGCCCGCAGAACGGACACGTGGCGGCTCAGGAACGAAGTCTCTAGAACCGCCCAGCCCTCCTTCCCTCCGTTAAACCCTAAACCCTCCCTCTATATCTACGGCCTGCACAAAGCCCTTGAGTGCCAACTCGCCTCCAAGATAGAGTTCATTCACCGTCATTCCACTCTCGTTCTATCGAGATTCTTTCACCGCTCCGAAAATGGCGACTCCGGTGGCTCGGTCTCTCTTCAACAACGGCAAGGCCTCGCTCCGCCTCATCCGCGCCTCGCTGCTCTCCCGATCAAACGCCAACGCAGTCAAAGACCAGAGCCTGCTTGCCCCAAGCGGCATCATCCTCGGCCAATGCCAATTCCAGAGTCCGTCCCTTACCGATTTGAATCAGCCAGTTAAGGTGTCGGCTCCTCATTTGCTCGGTCGATCGCCGCTCATCGGCGGTGCAGATTGGCGGGGCTTGGGGAGGGATTACTGTCTCACGGCCGAGGGCGAGCTCGAGATGCGTCGGCGCACGGAGATTGCGGACGAGGAGGACGAGGACGAATTCGGCTCCGAGGATGAGGGTTTTGATAGCGACGATGTTGGCGAGTTCGACGAAGCGGATTTTGACGACGACGACGGGGATGACGACGACGACGAAGATGAAGATGTGCCTCGCAAGAGGAGAAAATGAGATTCGAAATGTAGAATCATGGTTGCTTGTGGTCGTTTCTCGCGTTTAACAAGATTTTTTTTTTCCGTTTCTAGGTGAAGTCGGTATGCAATAAGGTTCGTGTTTCCCCCCGTTTCTCGTTCCATCGACGTTGTGTCCTGTTACCAACTCGCGGTATTCTAAAGGCTTGCCCATATAATCTGATGAGCAACTATACACAATTTCCATGCGTTATATTTGTATGTAGATGTCCATAAATATATTTAACAAACCAGACTAATGTAACTTGAATTCAAATCCAAACATTCAGAATCCGGCGGATGGATCAAGTCTTGTACCATTAAGCACATCGAGCTTTCGAATATCTTATCAAATCGAACTCGAAGTGAAGGTTTTCGAATATCTTATCAAATCGAACTCAAAGTGAAGGTTCTCTGCCTAAGTCTGGTCGATTTCAATGCGATTCTTGCTAAATTCAAGATACATACCAGTGGATTTATACGCGCAAAACGGAGTTACGACACCCTAGGCCAGAGAAATGAGTTCTCAATCAGGGATCACTGCAGGAAGCGGGAAACATTTGCTTTCGTTTGCTTACACACTAAGGAAAGACCAAACAGAGTTCACCCTCCGCAAAATCATCCTTGCAGATGGTGCAGTCCGCTGATTCCGGCCCGATCTCTCGTGCTGAACTCGCAGAAGGAAGTAATTTTTGTCGGGCCTGTTTCATTTCTTGCTCATGTTCTCTCGTGTGCCTCCCCTGCTTGTCCCGTGTTTCCATCCGCCAGATATTGTCCTTGCAGGGAGCACGGTCGAACCCACCTCTCGGGTAGACAAAATAGGAAGTTCCGCGGCTGTACATGACAAGGATGATCCACGTTTGAGGAAGGGGAAGAAGAAGCACTAGGTGAACATACACGATGAGGTTGACAGGAAGGAAGATTGCGACGGCGGCAGCAATCACGCAGATGAAGATGGCACTAATAGTGGGGACTGCAGTGGTGAGGGCATGGAGATAAAGATAGAGAAGATGAGCCGAAGAGACTCGGACTGGCACTTCGCTCCATGTATAGGAGCAGTGGCTCATCAGCATTTGGATGTGGTTCTGGATTATTTCATTTATCTTGGCAATGTCATTACTAAAGTGAAAACTCGAGTCAAAAACTAAAGCTGTGCTACCTCCTGTTTACATCAGTCATTGCCGACACTTTCGTTCGCTGACGATCTTGCTATGTTTGCTTGAGCATCTATTTGGGCCCCTTTGCTTATACATCTATGGCTGCCCGAAAATTTACTCTGAAGTCCAAAGAAATGTAAAGCAGGGAAATTTTGTCTCCGAAGGTGGTGGGGCAAGGGGGAAGATCAACCAAAACCAAACTAAGATCACTGGATTTTGTTAAAGAATGAGATGTAAACTGGGATTAGACCAAATCTTAGTTCACGAAAAAGCTAACACATTTTAGATATTCCATGTTGGTTGCCCTCGCCTTCTTGATCGCGCCATGATGAGTGAAATTTTCATATATAACAACCTAGCAGGACTAAGAAATTAAATTCATCGTGTCATAATTACTGAGCTAAAAGACCCAGGTTTAAGGAGCCAACGTCTCTCTGTGCTTCCTTCTTGGTGATTCCGTAGAGCCTCTTGCATAGTGTGTGAAGGGGGAGGGCTACAGTTCAGCATTCACACCCAAATAAAACCACGAGAAATACCTTCGGGTGCCCCGCTCGGACATAATTTGTGACAATATCACTTGGACGGAATGAGTTTTAATCTGTAACCGCTCGAGTCTGTGAACTGACTAACATGAGAAGCCCTATATTCTACAATTGGAGACTTGGGGGTTATGATTATTGCAGCAGACGAGAAGAAAAATGTCTTGACAGAGCATGGTCTTGTTAATAGACAGTGCAGAAACAGAGGCGAGGACGGAGTGGACTTTGGAGTGGGAGCAGAAGTCACAAAACTGGGAGCACGAGAGGGGTCAGGACCAAGGCTTGGGTCAGGAGACAGAGCGTTGGAACAGCATATGCCCCTATTTGAAGAAACGTATCCATCTCGGGAAGACCAACCGAAACACACGAGGCAACCCGTTTATGTTTCTTCTAAAACACTCCACGTAGGGCCTGAGGGAGTTCACAGGAGAGATGGACTGAACACACTACCTGCGGTGTCAATGGCTTGCGTGTGTTAGAGGGCAAAACAAGAACACCACAGGGCGTGCCAGTGAGCAGTTGAGAAGCTGATCTCTCCGTCCCACCTTGGTGCCTGGAAATTATTGATATGACGAGGCCCGATCAGTGAAAATTTTCATGGTGATTCTCAAAAGCAAATACCAACTACGTCCAACAGATCAAGTCATTGCCAACCATAAATGCTTCGTACTTGAGTATCTATCGAGGATCTGAGACACCCCCTTTCATGGAAACTTATTGATGGCAGGGTTCGGACATTTGAGCAGGTACCTATCTCATCAAGCATTTTTTTACCCGTAAGGCCGTGTGGGTAGATAGATGATCGTCCAAAATTCTCGAGAGTTGCGCCCTTTTAGAGGAGTGTTATTCAAGAACATGCAATGTATTAGTCCAGAAAAAAGGGAAAATGCCAATTTCTGAAGCAAAGATACTAAAAGAGAGCAAAAAAAAAAAACAGGAGGTGAATTGCATTTCATTTACATGCATGTGGCATTCCGCAGATATCGGGTATCGCAAGGGAGCGTCACAATCAAGAAGCCCTTGGAAAGCAATTTCACTAGAAAATTACAAAATTCCTCCTCTCCACTAATCGAATTTGATTGGGAAACCGGCAAAAATCCCCAAGAATCTATAGCGACAAGAAGAAGCCAGTCAAAACTTGTCTACGACCTGGTCGGTTCCGTGACCAATTGAACCACCGTCTGGAACAGAAGAACGGACAGCGAGTCGAGAGAAAAGTAGAGGAAGCCACCTGGAGAGTGAGTCACGAACGATCCGAAACTCTTCCCCACCACGCAGTGCCACGCCGGCCCGTACACAGAGTCAAACTCCTGCAACATCAACAAATTCAAGACGAGAAGAACATGAACTCCTTGAAGAGATAATAGAGATGCTTTAGGCAAGCCCATGGAACAATGAAATTTCTGTCGGAACTCATCATGGAGAAGGGGTACAGGGGCGCCTTCTTTTCGCTCAAGATCATGTCTTTTTCATCGCGCAAGTCTCGTTCTTGTCGTTCCGAAATCGGGTCTTTTTCGACGTACCTTCTTGAGAGCGCGAGCTAAGTGGGTGTTGTTGGGACGGAGGTCAGGAGATGAGTCGAGGAAGGACCGGGTGCAGCGGAGGGCGCGCTCTTGCATGTGGGCGGGCATGTCCGACGATCTCAGCCTTACGTCGAGGCTGACCGCCACAGCAGCCAGCCTCAGCACTTCTTCTTTCGGGGACCTGTCGTGTATCTCAACCTTGTTCCATTGATGAATCTGATCATTCTGAATGGTTTGCTTCTCTTTTTGTCTCGGGAGGCCCTGGTTCTCCTCCATGCTTGAGAGAGAGAGAGAGAGTTGGTGAGGTTTTTGGAACTTTGACCGGGAAATGGGTTTGACAGAATGAGAACATACCGCAGTACCACAACCACCCACTCCACGAAATCTAAAAAGCAAATCGAGAGAGAGAACCAATTACTTCGGTTTAGAAAAATACAGCAGACATCGACGGGTCGTGCGTGTTTGTGGGATCGTTTGCACGAACGAGTCGTGCCCAGCGCCAAGCTTCACACGGCGACGCGTCCGAACGCCCAATTGGAGGAGGAGGGCTCACGTTGGTTTGAAAGGAAGACTTCGTCAAGGAGGGAAACACATGCTGACAACGGAGGGGGAAGCATGCAGAGATTATGCTGCGATTCTCCTTGACTTGGCCTAATCTCTCGTCTCTTTCCTCCCAACCATAATGACGCAACATTCTCGCATGAAAAATATATAATTGAGAAAAAGTTAGAAAGAAAGATCATAAAAATTCTCTTTAATTCATTTATCTTTCACGAAATTAATATTAAAAAATAAAAATACCATAAAAATATTAAACTATACTCACTGTAACATATATATCTTAATTTTTTTGTCATTAAAAACCCTAAATTTATGGTCGTTTTGACACATTTACCCTAATTTTTTTTGTGTCATTAAAAATCCTGAATTTATATTTGTGTGACACATAAACTTATATCATTGTGACGCATTTATCGTAATTTTTTTAATAAAATTTTAACTGAATTTGGCTAGCGACCATCGTCGGAGCTCACTAGAGGGCCATGAAGTCCTTGCTGGCGGTGGGCCCCAACTGACTGTCGATGAGGACTTCAATACCCTCGCTCAATGGCCAGTGAGCTTTGGTCGCCAACCAAATTTTGTGAAAATAAAAAGTTCTAAGGTAGATATTAAGGTTTTTAGTGTCAAAAAAATTTGGAGTAAATGTGTCACGCGAGTACAAGTTTGGGTTGGTAATTTACCAAAAAAAAGTTTAAGGTAAATATGTCACATGACCATAAGTTTAGGGGTTTTTTTTTATGACACAAGAAATTTTAAGGTAAATGTGTTACATATTGTATATTTTATTATTTTTTATGATTTTTTTGCTATTAAAAATGAATATTAGGTATTAGTCATGTTGTGTTCAGTGCTATGTCTGGGGAGTGAGAGAATTTGGGTGAGAAAAATAAGACAAAATCTCGAAACTCCTGTGGCAAGGTGGTAGAGGAACAAAAGTTGACGTTCTCAGCAATTCTCTTCTCGATTCTGGCCACCACTTCTTGCTGCCGAACCATGCCCGAAAGATCAACGCTTCATTTTTGCCCTCTTTCTCCCAACAAAAGAAATCTCTTTGTTGAAGTTGTTGTGTTGCTTAATTTCACTCTCAAGATAAAAAAGAGAGAGATTGTACCAGCAACGATTTCGGCATATAAACCAAAGGGAAAAAAAAAAGACATTTCTTCTTCACACTCATAATTAAGAATTCGATCCTTGCCAAAATTTAGTGAATTTTCCCAAATTACCCACAATCATATAAGATCGTCGTTAATGTTCAAAATATTTTTAGAATTTTATGATTTATGAATTAGATTTTCAATACGGAATCATTGCCGTCTTTTGTTCATTCATTTTTCCAATGGATTTAGTGCAGATGTACAATTTGGGAACAGATCAGATGAAGAAGCAGGTGAAATAAAACATGAAAACAGTAAGTTTTTGTTAAAATCGCTGATTTTCTCGACAATGTCCAAATCCGCCCCCCCGAAAAAATCAATTCGTGCGGTGATTTGTCCAAAATGGCCCTCATCCACTGCCGATCTCATCATCATCATCCACTCCCCTCGCTACCCTCCAAACAAACATCAGCCAAACACCTCCCTCTCTACAGAAAAATCTCTCCACTCCCCCCTGCTTCTCCTCCTTCTCCTTCTCCTTCGTGTCCTTTCGCAGCGACATCTCTTCGCATAGCCGTCCGCGCCTTCCAGCTCCCTCGCATCTCCCATGGCCACCGTGCTCGAGTCCCTCGCCGCGCCTTCTCCCGCCGCCTTCTCTCCCGTCGCCTCCGCGTCCTCTCTCGCCCCGATCGCCGTTCACCGGAGGTCGGCCAGGTTTCCGCAGGCCAATGGGTTGAGGATCAGGCCGGTTTCGGTCGCTCGGTCGCTGAGATCTCCGGGTCAGGGCCCGAGGCGTGCTTCGGCCGTTGTTTGCGAGGCTCAGGATACTGCGCTGGAAGGTTGGATTCCTCTAGCCGACGCCTTTCTTTGACGTATACGTATACGTATATATAATATATTATGCTAATATCACTATTCCTTTGATTCTTCTCTCATTTGTGGAGTTACCTGAACTTTCCTTTTCGATTCATTTACCTTTGGTATATTCGTTGACATAGCTTGATTTGATTGCTTCGCGAGTTAACGTCTGACCTCCCTCCTAGTTCAATTATGCGGAACTGAAGGCTGACAATTGGGTCGTACTGAGGTGCTGAAATCGTGGACGAACTGTCTTGTGCTATAAAAGATTACAGGAAGTAATTTTATCAGGCATAACGATTGTCACCAAAGTTATCTGTCGATGTGTAGCGGAGCTCTTTGCTAGACCTGCCTTTAGTGACGCTTACGGTGGAAAATAGGACGCCTTAGCTGTGTATTTGAAGTTGACGAGCCTATTGTTTGTTTAAAAGAACGCTCCCTTTCTCAAACAAATGGATGACCTACAGGTAAAGAAATTGCACAAGAAAAGTTCTTTCTTTTTTTTGGGGGGGATACAGTCCTCTCTTGTTAGAGGAATGGAAATTGTGGTGTACCAATATAGATATATTATATCGTATACTTGCGTCCTCTTACTAATCTACGTCGTTAATGAGATTATGATGGGGGTTTAAGGAAATGAAAATTCTTAAAAAGAATTTCAATTCAGTTAGGTTTTGGGACTATTCATGTTATCATGCAGTGGACTTACCATGCCGTTTGTTTGCTGAAGGTTATTTGGAAGAGCTTCAGTTGTCCTCTTTGATACATGGAAAATATTCATATGTTGCATTAGATATATGGTAACGAGCTCCATTATAGTCATTGAATTTGACATCAGTTTGTGCACTGATAACACAGCTTAGAATCTTACAGCAATCATCGCCAACAAAGTCATTGATAATCAACATTCACTAAAGAAGAACTGATTGAATGGTTTAACTTGAGCTTGGCCTAAGGACATTGCAAATCTCTACATTGCTGAATTATAGGTAAAACATGACTAGAGAGCTCTTCATGGCCACAATTTGAAAATGAAAAAGGTACAACTATAACTTGGGATCTCTTATATACTATTAATGTGCTTAGTATATGCACAAGTTTGTTGTAGGAAATGAGAAATCCTGGTTCTTTAGGCAAATAAGAAAGGTCTATGCCATATCTTCCTTTCTGGGTCTGCATTTTGTTATGAATTACAGAAACTGAGATGGTCACGACGCTAAAACTGAAAAACTGGTGCCAGCAAAGATATAATCGAGCATTAACAGTCATTTCTTTTTATTCTTTTTTTTATGTAGTGGCTCCTGTGACTGATGCGACATGGCAATCACTTGTTTTGGAGTCTGAATTTCCGGTACTGGTTGAGTTTTGGGCTCCATGGTGTGGTCCCTGCCGAATGATCCACCCTGTAATTGATGAATTGGCAAAGCAGTATGTGGGGAAATTGAAGTGCTACAAAGTTAACACTGATGAGAGCCCATCGATTGCCACTCGATATGGCATCCGGAGCATACCGACTGTGATGATATTTAAGAGTGGTGAGAAGAAAGATGCTGTTATTGGTGCCGTTCCCAAGTCGACGTTGACCACTAGCATTGAAAAATTCTTGTAAAGGTAGTAAGCATGAGATGCCCCTGCAGCAAATAAAGTTAAAGCACAACTTTTGTCAAATCCGCCTTTTATTTGTCTGATGGCTGCATTGTTCGACTTTTGTATAGTGAAGTGGTTCTGTATTATCTACTTGCTTAATGTCAATATCGGCTGTATAACATCATTTAGTGAATTTGGTATCTGCCACTTCAATTGCTCATGTGTGTGCAATACCTTTGTGTTTGAGATTTGGTGCTCAAAGTATGTCAGAGCTTCAGCATGGAGAAATCTTTTCTGTTGGTAAGAGTCTTGATTCTTTAGTTGGTAACTGTAATTTTGCATCTGGCAGAACAGTTACTAGGAGTTTAGTACATACTCTGATAAGGGTCTTCCTGTTGGAACCACGGTAGTTCTGGATCTAGAGGAACTTCTGCTGTGTCTGCACAAGATTATTCCTGTGCTTCTGGACCTTTTGAGAGTTCTAGTGGACTGGTTTTGTGTGATCACCTCGGATGTTAGACCATAGTTTCTTACAGAAATATGTTGAAACAAGGAGGAACCCCTCTTATTAAGTGGGTTTTCGTTCTTTGGATCGTAGGTCTCAGGTGATCAGTTGGTTTAATGCCTGAATGGGATGCATGAATCAGCTATTCTCAATAACTCATGATTTCTGCATCTTTTCTAATTTCAGATAACTCCATTTTTGGGACTAATTTGGCATTCTTTAAGTTTTCAGCCATTTGACGTGTCAATCATCAAGAATCTTAATATTCGACTTTTTTTTCAATGAAGAGGGTCCGCAATGGGATGAAACGAATGTGGTTATTATGAATGTTCAGTCAGAGAAATAGCAAAAGATTGAGTGCTTAAGGTGCGTCTTCTGTAGCATGGTCAGGAGTGGTTTCTTGTCGACCGACCCCTCAGTGGTTGCTTCTGTTGTGATTCTGAGTGATATTATTCTATTTTATTCTATGTTTGGCGGATGATACTAAGAGGTGACCACGTTTGGAACTTGGAATTAGCTGCATAGAGAGCAAATGTGGTCGATAGGGGTGATAAACAGGTGGGTGTCCTAATGACCTCTCAAAGAACAAGTAGACGAAGCATTGTAGAAGACAGGTCTCTGCAGGTCTTCTTTATTTTCTCCGAAATCTTTCTCGCCTGAGCCGAAGCTCCGGCACAAGCTTCGCTACCATTGATCAGGAAGGTGCGAAGGGGGTGGGATCCATTCCGAGTGTGCAACATTCTTGTAGAACCTGAGTCCTGATAGAACCAGTCAGATTGACCGGCTGCTTGAATTTTGAAAAACATTGGAATCTAGGTGAGGCCTTTGAACCGTTTTAACTCTCAATTTCATGCATGTTGTGGCATATTGTACAACGAGGCCTACGGAATTGAGAGAAGCAAATGAGGTCGATAAGGAACTTGAGGATGTTAGAACACGGAGCCGAAATCAAATTCCTGGTGATTCTTTTTCAAGAATTTCTGTCCCCTCTTTCTACTGTTCTATTTTCCCACAACCAAATCCTAAAATTTGCAATACAAAACAACATGGAAAAGGCCGTGCAATCTGCGGTCGGGATTAGTGAAACATTGGAGGTAGTAGGATACGAATTGACTGATGAATAGTAACTCAGGGTTCAGTTTCATTTACTCGTTTGCTTATTGGCGCTATGTGACGGTTTTGGCTGAGAAAATTCATCGAAATTACGCCGATGCCGAAGTAGTTTGCATCGGTCAAAACTAACCCTATAAACCTGCTACAGGCTTCACCCTCCGAAATGCCACCTGCTGCCGAGTACACCAACTTCAACGGCACAAAACGCACGTCAAAAGAGAGCTTCGTTATTCATCTGAAAGAAAGTTAAGCAAACCGCTCTAAAGATAAAGTTTAAATCACTCTTCACCGGGTGGCAGAGCTTCCACTTTGTAGCTCTGCAGATGTGAAGACGCTCTCGGCCAAAATCCTTCACACCAACTCTCACAAATCATAGGATGTCATTGTCTCACTTCTTGACCATGTTAGGAAGTCTAATCCAACTTAAAAGCTGCGTGAATAGGATTTTTAACATAGTAAAACTTATCTAACCAGTTTCCTCGATCCCAGATGATATCTTGAACCATCAGTATGAAAAATGTCTACTCAGAACATGTTCAGGATCTAACGCCTATATTGTGTTTAACATCAACGAAAAAGTGGACTATACTTCTTTTTTCTGGCTTTTATACCGTGTTGCTTTAGAGCCGTCAACATAAAGCAAAGCACGAAGAAACGCAGCCACTCCTAGCTAAGGGAGCTG
The DNA here is from genome assembly GCA_030064385.1 of Melaleuca quinquenervia. NCBI lineage: Eukaryota > Viridiplantae > Streptophyta > Magnoliopsida > Myrtales > Myrtaceae > Melaleuca > Melaleuca quinquenervia. The sequence goes on from CM057723.1 coordinate 4,492,942, forward strand.
GAATTCAATTCGAGGGAACAAGGAAAAAAGGAAGCTATAGAAGTCATGACGCCATAGCCAAAAGAACACGTAGTTGTACTAAGCATTACTGACTCCGACTCACACTCTCAATGTCACAGCTGTTAATCAATAATCTATGATGTTCCTCATACAATCGAATACTCTTGTTTACTGCGATTCAAACACACCCTGAAAATGATTTATCTACTAAATGAGTGACACAATGCGAACACATATCACAGGGTTGGATGTAATACTTTCTCCCTGCCAACTGACTGCAAACATCCTGTAGTCCTCTAGAAGTGGACAAAGGAAAACATAAAATATGGATAGCAGAGTCTAGCAAATCGAACTCCTATATGTGGCTTTGGTAAATGGTGGAGAAACAATATGACCGAGCAAGCTGAAGTCTCATTAGTAAGCCCAGTACTGGACATAGGGCTTAAGGGAGGGACTTGTCCCTGATATGGTCCCACTCCACCTGTTTCCACCATCCCATGTCATTGTACTTAATCTCTATTCGTAGAAGAGTATGAGGTCTAGCAGAAGAATGATAAGAAGAAGGTGGTTCCGCCTCCTGAGGGAGGCAAACACGGAGCGGTATTTTTTTCAGCTTGCAACACCCTTTGAGAGTTACATAGCTAAGAGAATCACAGACTATTGTGCTGCTACATATGCTTTCCAGCGCATGCAAATCCCTAAACTTAAGTCCTTAACTTTGGGAGAGTTAAAGCAGTTGTCTCGTCTCCTGTCACTTTTATGAGCTCCTCAACTTTGCTGCAGCATTGGATAAAAAACGCTTCCAAGTTTGCGAGGAGAGGCAGCAGCATGTGCATCAGCAGCTTCTTCAATTTGCAGCATTTATTGATTTCAAGTTTTTTCAGACCCCAGAAGGTATTACCTTTGGATAGCACCCGCGGGATTGCACTTGCAGCAGCAAAGTTCTCTTCTATCTCCACTAGGACATGGAGGTCCTCAAGTGAATCTAGTCTCAGAAACTCAAGGCTTTGGAGATGGGTGTATCTGTGTGAGAGGAAATCCATGGACAGTGGAACCGCACACTCCATGGATTTAACTTTCCCAATCATGCAGGCCTTCATGTTAGTTACCTGGTTAAATGATGGAATGTCCATTAGGCTTCTCAGGTCGGCATCCACAAAGCTTTCCATTGTCAGCAATTTAACATTTCTTGGGAGCTGTAGCCGCTCCTCCCATCACCATCCTTGAGCGGTGCAACTTATCGCACGATTTTACTATAATCTTGCATGTCTCCTTCTAGAGCCTCATTGTAATCAATACATCCCAATCTCAAGTCCCACTTCTTTGGACCTCTTCCATCGTCCAGATATGCCGTGTACTGGTTAAATTCTCTCATCAGCAAAATTGCATTTTAAAGCTTCCAAGTTTCTCATACTCATTATCTCCCTTCCTTCTGCATATAATTTACTGCCAAGGTTGAGGTATTGCAGACGAGTAGGCTTCAGCAGAACTCCCAGAGGCTGTTTCCTTAGTTCTGAACCATTCAAATCAAAACTTCTTAGATTTACCAATCTGTCCAAACCTTCGGGTGCATCCCAGATTCCACTTTCACACAGATCTAGCGTTCTCAACTCCTCCATCTTTGCCAAAGACGGGACTAATTTTAATTCCCTGCACCCTTTAGTAACAATGCGACAAGGTTCTTCAAGTTGGATATTGAACTTGGAAGAAACTTGATATTTGTCCTAGACAAATCAAGAACTTAGAGAGCAGGCATGTGTTCGAAAAATGCATTGGGTAATGCCATCAAGGAAGTGTTATTGCTCAAGCAGAGGAACTCGAGTCTAGGACAGTGGGGAGCTATCCCTTCTGGGATTCCCTCGATGAGATTTCCCATTAAGGAGATTCCCTCAAGATTCTGTGTCCATTTTGCCTCTTCACGTATCTCTCTCACATGTAACCCTGCTTTCACCATATATCTAGGGCTCATCATGTTGATTGCCATGTATCTTCAGTTCCTCTATTTCTTTTCCTAAGATGTCAATGCGTTTAACGCTTTCCAACAAGCAGAAGTTAATTAATTTGTTCACCAAAGTATGCCCCCCATCATATGTCCCTTCCCAAGTTCTGCTGCATATCAATCCAATATTCATGAAATATCGAATGAGCTCACTTCTTTCAATCATGTGATCCTCAGGATATAGTGCCATTTGCAGGAAACACCGTTGCGCCACGGCATCACTCAGTCGAGTATAGCTAAATTTCAAAACACCTTCACTTCCATGCATTCGTCCATGAAGTTTGCCTCTTTCAACGCTTCTGATGCATTTCTCCACTCGTGGATGTCCTCCGCCCCTCTCATGCTTCCAGAAACCACCCTGATCCCAAGAGGCAAACCTCTGCATTCCTTTGTAACAGACCTTCCTATTTTTTCTACTTCAGGTGGGAAGAGTTTTGTGCGCCTTAGATTCTTCATGAACAAGTGCCAAGCTTCATTCTCGTGGAGAAACTTGGCATTCCATCTGGTTACAAACATCCAGCTTCCTGGTTGTCAGGATCAATTAACATCCGATCTCGTCTATCGGAACTCCCACCTCTTTTAGATCGTACATATTCCATATATCATACAAAATGAGGACAAATTTTTTTCCCGTCAGGAAGTTTGATAATCTTCCAGCTCGATTAATCCTATCATCCACATTTGACAAGTCAAGACTCAAGACATTTTGCGATCTTGTATTGCAGCTCGTCAGGGCTACATTCTTGGGATACAACCACCAACGCGACCTTCCAATAAGTGTTATGATCCTTCAAAAGCTTATTGTAGATATGCGTTACCAGAGTCGTCTTCCCAACACCTCCCATTCCAAAAACTCCATTTCTCCACACGTCATCATTCATCAGGTATGATAATATCTTTTGCAGATTTTGTCTAAACTGTCGCCAACTAATTCCTTCGTTGGCAGCTCATATCCACTGATATAATTTTGCGCGAGTCCTTGACCAAATTCACCTTGCTTTCTAAGTTCCTTCACCTCTTCAATCAATTGATTCAGACGATTTACTCAGTTGATTGATGACGTGATTTTTGAGAGAAGTCCCGCATTTTCAACTTCCCGTTTTAAGCTTGAGAATTCATCCACTTTCCTTCGTACATTACTCAGCCAATTCTCAACTTCTCTCTTTCTTTTCTTCCATGAGTTGACTCCGCACATGCTCGCATTCAAGGATGCGCATCTTCCCAGCGGGATCACCATAATTGTTGATGCAACTCCAGATGATTTGAACATTACGAACAGACTGTGCTGCTACATTGACGCAGTGCTGCATCCTATTACCTGAAAAGGACAAGTTTAGCAGTCCAACGCGGAAGAGGAATTTTATCAATGGTCGATATTTATGCCATTCTATTGTTGCAATCAACACCCCACTAAGCCAAAAGACGACCGATAGTTATTGGGATAAAATTCCCATTCTCCTGTAGAGTTTACTTGAAGCTGATGTACATGCTACACCTCCATTATAACTGTTTTAGATATCCAGTTAGATATTGTATTACCCTCCAAGAGAACACGAAACAAGCGACAATCGACGTCACTAATAGAGCACCACACTGGGAAGATATCAGTCATAACAACTTGAGCTGAATCAAGTCCATACTAAATTTATAGGTGCTGTTTAGCACTAAGGAGATCATTTTGGACGAGTCTAATCGACTAAGCACCCAGATACTTGCGTCACAATGCACTTTCGAGTGGAGAAACCTCGCCACTACTAAGCCTTTTGAGAGGGACAGATGTCAGTTAAAATCACTTAGCTGATTCAGACATACTAGACACGGGCCACAATTCATAAACTGAAACGAGATTCATAGAGATTGGGATTTCTTTCTTTTGAGCACGATGAAAGGTTGGGACTTTAAACATCTTTCCACAGTGGTGTTGGATTCAGTTTGGAAAGATTTCTGATCCAAATAGAAACGATGAAAAATTGTTTCTCAAATGAAACAATTTAAAGTTGGGAAGTGAAAAGTGTAGAAGCACTTGTCCTATATAGAATATAGAAAGAAACCTTTGAAGTGATTTATATCATTTAGAGTCGTAACATAAAATCACAAGACTATGCCTCGCGCGCACGAATTCGGTTTCCAACGAACCTGAACTTGGGCGCCAGCGTGTGACCTACGCACGCGAATGCAACCCCGAAAAAGTGAGTTTAGATACAAGCTACTTTTTGTATCCTCCTCTGCTGTTTCGTGGAAATTGCAATCCGCCACCATGTGTTTGCTGCTGTCCTGGATTTGCGTTGAGTTCAAGCACGTCACTGAAACTGCAGAGTCTCGCTGTCCCACAAAATTCGCCAATTTATAATATATTTCTAGGTCAGATGATGAACATCAGTCCAACGTCCATATGCCATGACCACGCGATGCAAACCTTACGGCATAAAAAATTTACATAATGGTGGTCAGATCTGTATGTTTATCACACTTGGAACTTGGAGGTTTGCTAAAGAGGAGGAAGAGGCTGCAATTGCAATGTCGTGGCTGACCCCGAGCAACGCATGCCTATGATTCCACACGAATAAGAATTAGTGACTTGAACATTGAGCTAAATCACAAGAATAAGAATTAATAACCGAGAAAAATGCAGTCAATTGTGCAAATCAAGGCTGATGATTTTCTATATGAATTAGCAACTGAGGACGCATCTGGTTGCTTTAACAAATAAATAGTTCTCAATTACCGAAATGATCAATCACTTCGAAACGATCGAATAAACATTGCTAGGCGAGCTCGAATGAAGTTGGTAGTTAGTAACATTTGACACATTGATGGGCTACTAAACTTAAGGCCGATGCATTACTGATAGAGTTTAGTAACTTAAGACGATCCACTGTCTGTGGGTATTTTGTAGAAAGTGTTGCCGATCTGGCAAGTTTGTTTGTCAAAATTTCTTTAACAACGGGCCTTGACGAGTGCGACCTCTTTCCACATTTTACCAGCCCCCGGAACAGTGTTTCGAGTTTCGCCCAACTCAATGGTAGAACTGCCCAATAATCTTACATATTGATTCGACTTGGTCTCGTTCCGCCATTGCTTTTATTCTCCGCATGTGAGATTCTGCGCATGTTTCAACTTTCAGGGACTCTCGATAACAAAGTCGTCTTTTATGGAGGAGGGGAAGCGTTCATTTTGTGGGGTATCAAGTCGCTGCGCCATGTGGGGGTTGAGGGTGGCTTCTGGCTTCCTTTCGTTCCAAAGGTCGGTCAAACGTGGCGGGCGTCCAGTCTTTGTTCTTTATACTCTGGAAAAGCTTCCTGCACCACACGGTGAAGACTCGAACTGACCACCCCAGACCAACAGAATTGGTGGTTTGTCAAACAAATTTTGCTTCTTTGGAGGTTTCTGTACGAGAAGGTACCACGAAGAGGTGCTTCGCCACGTCCCTAATGAAGGACGTCACGACCCGTTACTAGCTTTCCATGGCATTACTCGGACCTCTCCAGCTGCTAGTCTTTACTCTTTTAATTCTTCTAGTTGTTTTTGTGTACTTATCTTTGCATAGAAACGTTTCCGCAACTTGAGGATACGACGTGGTTTGTTCAGCGAATTTGCATATCTAGTAGAAATTTAAGCCGATAATCCTCCAATGACCTCGGAAGCTTGGCTGCGATGGATGTCCAAATGGGATACGAGTTCGCACAATGAATCCGGTGAAACAGTTGAATGCATGTACTTGCTACTTGGTGAAGGAAAGTATTAACAAGCACGAAATGGGTAAACTGTAGATGATTCTAGCTGTGATGGATCAGGAGGTGGAGCTCAAAAGACAGACGAGGAGGCAAAGGTACCATAAACCGTATGTCCTACATTAGATGCAAAACTGAAGAACCTACAGGAAAAACCCTCGTCTCTAGATATATAAATTCACTTCTAAGCAACAACCTCTCTGAGTCGAGAACAGCAAGCAGAGGAACTAATAGCTTGCAGCGACGGAGAACACACGACACACATCACCATGTCCTCCAGGGCCAAGTTACTGCAGTGGCACGCTTCGAATTCACAAATTTTATCTGTATCGGACATAAGGCCAAAGCAGGGACTTGTCCAGGGGACTGTCCCACCTCACTGACTCCCACCATTCCTTCTCATCTTTCCCAACTTGAATTGCCTGGAGAGAATTAACATTGCCACCAGGTAGTTCACCATCATGAGGGAGGCGCACACGAAGGGCTATCCTTTCTAGCTTCTTGCATTGTTTCAGTGTTATATATTGGAGAGAATTACACATTATCGTCTTCCTACATATGCTTTCCAGTGACTGAAGATCCCTTAAACATAAGGTCCTTAACTTAGGGAGGCTTAGAGTGGAAGTAAGATCATCTGCTTCCGTCACTGCTATAACCTCCTCCATCATTTCACATTCTTGCATGTGAAGATTTTCAAGGTTTGCAAGAAGGGACAGCAGCGTGTCAGTCAGGACGTTCTTCATTTTGCAGCATTTGTATATGTAGACTGTTTTGAGACACCAAAAGGCAATCCCTTTAGAGATCCACCCTGGAAAAGGCCTTGCAGCAGCAGCAACTGCCTCAACCAGAGCACGCAGATCATCTAACGCATCCAATTTCAGATACTCGAGGCTTCGCAGAGGAGCATAATAATCTGAAGGATAAGTTGAGGACAATAGCACCAGTTGCTCCATTCCGGGTATTCTCTTTAGCCCCAATACCCTCAACTTAAAGTCTGTGATGTTCGGGATGTCCATCAAGCTTCTCATGCCATCAAGAGGATCTTTGATGCTCAAACACTCGATGCCTTTTGGGAGCAGAGGAAGCTCTTCACCTCTCCCTTCCTTGACATGACATCCGCCCAGCCTCACAGTTTTGCTGCAGATCGGAGGACCAAAGACCCTGGAGGCATTCTCCTCCCTGTATATAATTGGCATTATTAGTTCCCACTCCTTTGGACCGCCCTCCCCATCCTGTAGCTTTAGATATTCCACATATACATTATATTCTCTGATATCCTTAAACCTGCACCTCACTTTCTCCAACCTTTTCAGACTGATTAATTCCCTCGCATTCTTCACTCTCAAGCTCCTGTCCGCACTCTTAAGATCAAGCTGTCTCAGAAGAGAGAGCTTGGGCAGAATTCCATCAGGAATTTCTTTCAGTTTTGAATAACTAGCATCCAGCGTTCTTAGATTCACCAGTCCCTCAAGTCCGGCAGGAGCTTCCTTAATACCACTCCAAGATAGGTCCAATGTTCTTAACGCCCTCAGTTTCACCAATGAAGGCACGTATCTTAGTTTCTCACATTTATGCAGCAATAGTGCACTGAGGTTATGCAAGTCAGAGATCGACTCAGGCAATATCTCAATCCCCGTAAAGGACAGGTTTAGAACCTGTAGAGCTGGCATGCGGCTTAAGAACGAATGATGGATCTCTTTCAAGAAGTAATTATTATTCATTAGGAGTACTGACAGCCGAGGACAACTTGGCAATATCCCTGCTGGTATCTTCTTCATGCAATTATGCATCAAAGATGCCCTCTCTAAGTCCTCTGTCCATTCTTCCTCAGCTGGCAGTTCTCGCAAACCTAATCCGGATTTTATCATTGATTGGGAACGCACCATATCTACAGCCATATCCCTAACTAAATCATGAATCTTCAAATATTCACCTTCATAATAAGCATTCGATATCTTAATTCTTTCTAATAGGCACACATTGACTAACTTATTGATGATGGTGTGAGCCCTATCATACTCCAATTCCCAACTTTTGGAGTTGCTTAGCAATCCGACCATGAAAAAATCCCGTATCAAGCTCTCCTTTGATATTCGGTGATCCTCAGGGTATAGTGCAAGATGAAGGAAACACTGCTGCAGCATCAGATCATTCAGACGTGTATAACTGAACTTTAAAACTCTAAATACCGTCTCCTTCATATAGTGTTCATTAAATCTTGCTTCTCTTAACTCATTTAGTGCATTTCTCCACTCCTGGACATCTGTCATTCCTCTCATGCTTCCTGAAACCACCACGATCCCCAAAGGCAATCCCCCACATTCCTCTGCAACAGACCGTGCGACACTTTCCACTCCCGGAGAGAAGACAATTGGGTGTCCAAGATTCCTCATGAACAAGTTCCAGGCTTCATCCTCAGGAAGAGGGTTCAATTTGATCACTTCATTGCACACCATTTGCTTACATACTTGTACGGATCGACTAGTCAGAATTAACTTGCATCTGTTGAAGCCAAGCTGAACTCCCACCTCTTCTAGACTGTATGAGCACCATACATCATCCAGAATAAGGACATGTCTCTCTCTCTTCAGAAAGCGTGACAGTTCTGCTGCCCGTTGAATTTGGTCATCAACGTTTGACAGGGTATGGCATAGACACTTGGCTATCTTATCCTGCAACATGTGAACATTGCACTCTTGGGAAACCGTAACCCAAAGGACCTTCCCGTTGTTGCTTTCCTTTAGTAGATGATTGTGGATGTGGGCGACGAGGGCCGTTTTCCCAACACCACCCATTCCACAAATGCCAATCTTCAACACTTTGTCATTTCTCAGGCAAGATAATACCTTATTCAGATTCTTCTGAAAAGCGCCCCCTGACAATTCCACTGTAGGAAGCTCATATCCAATGTTTTCCTCTGCAATTAATGTGAGTCCACAAGTGAATTCACCTTGCTTTCGAAGTTCATCCACCTGTTTGATCAATTCGTTCACACTGTTTACTAAGTTCACGTGGGAATACCATCTTCTAGCTGCGACTGCTCGCTCTAAGCATGACACTTTGGCTTTTGTCCTTTTCACGTCTTGTAGCCAGTCATCAACTTCTCTCTTTCTCTTCCTTCCGAGCTTGGATTCTTCGTTTATTACTTGGGAAACTACGTCATCTCCCTTGCCAGATAACTTCTCCAGTTCGCAGAGAAGTGTTTGCATCTTCTGGTCAAGACCAGTGTAATTTCTTATGAGCTCAAAAATGCGAAGTATCATCGACGATTCCATTCCTAAGACAGCAAAAGAACGACTTGTTAGTTAAGCTCTTCCATTTTGCTTACACCCGACACCTACAATTACATTGGCCTATGATATTGCTAAAAAATAGAACTCTGCAGGTCATATGCACAGAATGATTTATGCCCACACACATGAATAGATATCCCCAACACCCAAAATTTAAGATTAGAAATGCCATGCCTGCATTTCTCTCTTTTTTTCCAAGTTCCAAAATTGAAGGATTACTGAGACTTTGAAACGCTGTCACTATTGCTTGTCTACCAACAACTGCAGATCATGGAAACTGATGGTCGTTGTATTTTATGAGAGTGAGTTTTTCTTCTATACAATTGTCTGTTCATCAATCAAAGGCAAAAAGAAGCACTCTTCCCGGGAGCGAACATAATCACACTAAGGGACATGAGAGTGCACCAAAATTTCCCTAGAAAAGGTAAAAGGAAAGATGAGCAGTCGTCTCTGCTAAATTATAAGGGCAAGGGACCTCAAGGATCATCATCTATGCAGAAAACTTCACTAATAAATACGCAACGAAGTTGGATACTCCCAAAAAAAACAAAGAGCACGAACGGGGGTACCTTGAGCCAAGCCAAAGTGGGCTACAGAAGTTGCTGCATCGCAAGAAACTTTGAGTTGTAGTGGAAGAAAACACCAAGCCGTGGTGACATCACAAGAGTAAAACGAAGGAGCCACAACATTTCCAGTGGCACGAGGACAAGGAGGAAGGATCAAGGAAGAGTGAGGAGGACGGCAGTCAGTCCACTAATACTATTTAGGGGCGTCAAATGGGTGGGTCGGGTCGGGTTTGTGTCGGGTCAAATATGGTTCCATATTTGACCCATTTAACTCGTTTTGACCTATATTCATGTAGTGCAAATACGGTGACCCATACCCGACCCGTATTGATAAATACTTTCATATTTAACCAAGTTTAGGAAAATTTGTTTGGCGATTTTTTTAAAAATGTATTATTAAAATAATTTTATGAAATACGATTATTTGATAAATTTTTTAAATTTTTTCGAAATTTTAATTATTTTTATTTTAAAAATATATTTTTTCATTTTTTCGTTTTTCCTTTTCCAGTCTCCAGAGTCTAGTGAGCTCATCGCTCTCTTCTTGGCCAACGACCAACTTTGAAAGAAGAAAAAATGAGAAAAAAAAAGAAAGAAAAAAAGAAGGAAAAATAAAATAATCAAATTTTTGTTTTTAAAAAATAAAATAACAGAATTTTCATAGTCTAAAAATGAATTGATAATAATTATTTGTTAATAATACTTAAAATTAATTAGGTAACATGTTTATGACCCATTTATGACCTATGAGGTTGGTAAGTGACCCACTTAAAACTTATTTAACATTTTAAGCTGACTCATTTATGACCCATATTATCGAATATGGGTTAAAATATGGGTCTTTGACCCATTTTGCCACCTCTAATACTTTTCAATTCTCTGTGCTCCGTCTCGGTTCGGAAACTGGCAAGTGTCATTGTTTCGACCGGGTGATGCCATCTTCTCCGCGCGATATTATAAATGGCGATCCTTACATGACTTGATCATCACTTCCTTTTGACGGATTGAGGAATTCCTTAGTCCTGAACCCCGTTTAAATGTTCCGAAAGATGACGATGTTTCGCCTGCGTCGTGAGGGATTGATGCCAAGTTTTTGGGGGGAAACTACACACCGTGTTCTTTTGGATGTTTTCTTTCAGGTCCCCATGCATGGTTTCCGATTTCGTCTCTAGAAATTTGCGAATAAAACATGCCACAATGAGAATGTGTTATTCTGAGGTAGGGCTGTGCAATCGGATCCGTTCTACCTTAGAACTTGACTGTTGATCCAGAAAATTGGTCCGATTCTCGATTTTGAGCGAAGAATCGGACCAACCTTAAAATCGATTTCGTTAAGCCTAAAGATTTTAATCTTTTCTGTTCACGTCTTTTTTTTTTTTTGTTATCTCTCTTTCTGCTATCTCTAATCTCACTAAAACACTTTACGACTCTCTCTCTCTCTCGTTCGAGCCTCGCAACCCTTATTTGCTCTCGACTCGCTTTTGCTTGCTCACCCTCGTTTATATTTTTCCTTGAACCATTTTGTTCCTCATATTATTTTACTGCAAAAACTAAAAGGAGCAAAACAAAAACTTATTTTCAAGACCTTGGAACCATACCGGAAAAATAGAACCTGGTGCAAGGAAAATAGGGTAGATTTCAGATTTTAAAAACTCAGAACTCGCTCTAGATCCCTTGGAACCGATCAGCCCCGATCTCGGGGGTGAATTAGGAAGCCAAATGCTGGGATCAAGGACTAATATGAAGAAAGCGGATGCAGATGTGGGATCAAAATGAAGAAGATCCGACAGTACGAGGTCAAAAGCATAATTTTTTGCCCCTTATTGTCAAACCTCTTCTGCTCAAGCTCAAACCCTTCATCCCCGCGAAGCTCGAGTCTCGTAAGGCCCCTACCACTCCCCTCCAGCTCCCGCAGTAATGGCCTTAAGATCCTTCTCCATTTTCCTGAAAAGTTGCCGGAATCCCTCGAGAATCCACACTTTCTTGACGATGAGATCGTACTCCGCCTACGGAAGGTTCGTCAAGAAGGACCTCTTCTCGAGAATCAGTCCAATCGGTGACCCGAATCAGAGCGTCGTGCCGGTTCTTGATAAATGGGTTGAAGAAGGCAACAAAGTCAAGGGCCTTGACCTCAAGCGCATCATTCGCGACCTTCGATCTCGGAGACGATATTCTCATGCCCTTCAGGTGAATTCCTCCTCTCTCTCTCTCTCTTCGTATTTGTTTTTTTTTTCCCTCAGGTCATCTTCCATTGATAAAGCGATGGGTAGCTCTTGCCTGCTTGCGGGAGGGTAATGGTTTATACTTGCTGATCACTGTCTGGACTGATTTCTTTTGTTCGCAACACTACTCTTTTCCTAACATATAATTGTTGACAGGTAGATACTTACATTTGCTCTATATTAACATTTATATAATGGAGTACTAAAGAGTTCATTCTCATGCTCTGCTTTCTAGTAAGCACCTGTTTGATGTCTCCATTAACATTTATATAATGGAGTACTAAAGAGAAATGTTTAGATGCTTGCAGAACAGTGATGATTCCGAGTTCACCCAAGCCAATGTTACGTGCGGAATGTTGCCACTTTGAAAAGAAAAAAGGAAATCTGTTAATCGTAATGTGTGTTACGTGGTGATTGGCTTTGTTGGACGGGAATGTTGGGTTTCGAGAGTACATCAACATGTCTTGTCTCCAAGGATAACAGAATCTAGATAAGAGTCTAGAGCTTATGTACTGGCTCTCACTTTCCAGTAAGACCAAATTTTGGACTCTTGTAAAATAAGCAGATGAAGCTAGAGATCACGTTTAGTTGTTACTTCCCGAAATAGATTGAGCACTAATTAGCTATTCAAATTAGTGTCGTCTTCTAAGGACACACCGCTTTGACTGAAAGAGGATTATTTTCATGTCCTCTCTGTTTCTTTTCTTGTTGTGAAAATCAGTATTATCCACCTAACATCATCCACACTGGATTTTGCTCTCCCTATGCGTAGACCCACAACGTGAAGTAAACTCAAGATTCATACATTCTCCTTGCATATGCAGAAGTTTGTGAAATATTGAAGCCTTTGAGCGTTAGATGCTGAGTTTTGGTTCGGCCATAAAAAATTTCTTCGAAACATGATTGTTCTTTCTCATGGCACAGGTTTCTGAGTGGATGAGCAGCAAGACAGAGGGGTCGTTAACACCTGCAGACCATGCTCTGAAGCTAGATCTAATTGGTAAAGTTCAAGGGATGGATGTTGCAGAAAACTATTTTAATAGCTTAGGGGATAAAGACAGAGTTGAGAAAACATATGGTGCTCTTCTGAATTGTTATGTCAGGGAATGTGCTACTGATAAATCTCTTTCCCTTCTGCAAAAAATGAAGGAGATGGGTTATGCTTCGACTTCTCTGACGTATAATTGTGAAATGTGCCTCTACACAAACATTGGCCAGCTTGAAAAGATTCCCGACGTACTTTCGGAAATGAAGGAAGCCAATATTTCTCCTGATAACTTCAGCTACAGAATTTGCTTGAATTCTTACGGTGCAAGATCTGATTTGGACAATATGGAGGATCTTCTGAAAGAAATGGAGCACCTAGAGCATGTATTTGTGGACTGGGCCGCTTATGCAGTTGTGGCTAATCATTTCGTAAAAGCTGGCATTAAAGAAAAAGCTCTGGTTTATCTGAGAAAATGTGAAGAGAATGTGCAAAGAGACTCACATGGATATAACCATTTAATTTCACTCTATGCAAGTCTTGAGAACTGCCAGGAAGTGAAGAGGTTGTGGGCCCTTAGAAAAGCGAAGCGCAAGAGGCAGTCTAACAACGATTACATTACAATGCTAGGTTCCTTGGTGAAGCTTGGGGAGATTGAAGAGGCTGAGAAATTGCTTTGCGAATGGGAAGCATCTTGTAAATTCTATGATTTCCGCGTGCCAAATACTCTCCTTATTGGATACTGTCGGAAGCAATGGCCCGAAAAGGCCGAGCAAATGTTACATGGCATTATCAAGCAAGGGAAGATTCCCATACCAAATAGTTGGTCCATTGTTGCGGCAGGTTATGTAGACAAGGACAACATGGAGAAGGCTTTCAAGTGCATGAAAGAAGCCCTGGCTTTACGGTCCCAAAGCGAAGCATGGCAACCCAAAAACCAGGTGGTCTCAATCATACTGAATTGGGTTAAAGTGAACAGAGCAAGTGAAGTAGAATCCTTCCTTAGTTTATTAAACACTGTACCGTGCTTCGATCAAAAGGCGATGAATCTGCAGGAGACAGTCAGTGCTGATAGCTCCAATGAGGATATTATGCAAGAGGAGAACCTTTTAAAGGAAAAGGGTTGGATTTGTTGAACAGAACTGTTGTATTCAGCATTCAGAAAATTGGGCCATATATCTTTGAATGTCGACATTCAACGTTTTGGTATCCCGTTGTGAGCCGAGAAGAAGAGTGCCTATACCTGGAAAATATGTGGGCTTTTTCTTTCTCTCTGGTATATTTTCTATACTAAAATATACTTAGCCTTGCCGTGATAAGCAAATTGGATGGTCCGGCTGTTCTTTCATCAGACCATGCCTATTATGTTCCAAGTTAGCCCTTTGAATTTTGCCTTTTGCTGGGGACCCTTTTCCAGGGTCTCGTCCCCTTTTCCTCTTTCTTTATGAGCCCCTTTTCCTCACAGACTATGGGATACACCGCTATACCTGAAAGCAGTTATATAAAGCTTTGCGGCCACTTCCTTTGCTACTGCTTCGTTCCTAGAACTCACAACACTCGCAGCCACTTTACATTCGCTGACTTTTCAAGTTGTAATTCTTGGGTTACAGCGCGGGAAACTTCTCTGTTATTTGGATGTAAGTGCGGGAGAGAAGCAATGGTCAGTATCCGCTTTTGCGTTTATGTATCCGATGCAGGAGACCGTTCCGTGAAACTGTTAAACATGCGCCATGAAATACCAAGACGAAGGCGGATAATTGCGATGGTTTTGATGCATGGGAGAAAGAAGAAAATATAATGTCGATTGCAATGGCCAGCGAAGAGAAGCATGACCAGGATTCATGGGAAGGGCAATGGGGGAAAAAGGACTCTTGTGTCGATCACTTTCCTACCGTCCTAGTTTTCCTTTTGGTTGATATCAGTTTTGTGGGTTTACTTGTTCCCTGAATAGATTCAATGGACTCCAATGATTATCGCTTTTCTTTCTCAATCTCTACTCATAGTCTTTGCCATGGTTTGATGCGAATACTGCTCATCTTCTTCTTCTTCTTCTTCTTCTTCTCTTTTTGATCTTGAGCTGGGTAGCTGAATTGTACATTGTGTAAGCTAATCGTTACTTCTTCAACTTATAAAACAAATCCTGGCAACAAAAATAATAAACATAAGAAGACTGGAAAAATTACAAAATTACCATCCCGATTTCCCCCCTTGTCTATGGGAACGTCTCTGCAAAATTACATATTTGAGTATAATTGATGGTGCTTTCGAAGTTCTTACCTTTTGAAGTTTCGACCCAAAAAAAAAAAGTTCTTACCTTTCAGTCCTCCGTACAATTAATCTCAAATTGAATTTTAAGTTAGTATTCAAGAAGCAAATGATCAATAAATTGTGGTTATCACTTACCATGCTTAAGATTGACCGTCAACAGACTATAAACCGCTGGCCTATAATGTAATTAAGGGAAAATAGATGAGTTTTAAATTTTTGGAGTTTTGAACGAAACAAGTAACTTGTGGCCCAGTAATTGTTGGGCTCGACTCATGGGCTTTCTGAATTTAAATCCTCCGAGTGTGCCGATTTTCTTGCCTTTGCCTTTCCCGGAAAATCGCCGCAGCCAGACAAACCAAGAGAAAATGCGAGAAAGACTGGACTATTCGTCCGAGGAGGAAGGGAGGAAATCGCGGAGAAAATCCCGAGAAGCACTCCCCGATACGGATAGGAGAATGCGTGAAAGTTCCGAGACCAGCAAGAAATCGCGGGGGAGCTCCGACTTGGGGAGCGGGGAAGGTAAATCCAGCAGGAAGAGCGAAAAAACCAGAGGGAGCTCGGATTCCGAGGAGATTGAGGAGCGGAAACGGAGGAAGAGCGACAAGGCGAAGAGGAGGAGATCGCGGCGAGGGTACAGTGGCGAGTCGGGTACGGACGATTCGAGCTCGGAGGATGGGGAATCGGAATCGGAATCGGAGTATTCGGATTCGGTGAGCGAGAGTGAGGAGGAGAGGAGGAGGAGGAGGAAGAGGAGAGAGAGGAGGAGGAGGGAGGAGGAGAGAGAGAGGAAGAGGAGGAAGAGAGATAAGGAGAGGAGGAGGAGGAGTAGGAGAGACGATGAAGAAGAGGAAGAGCGAAGAAAGAAGAAGAAGAAGAAGAAAGAGAGGAAGAAGAGTAAAGAGAAGGAGAAAGCAGAGAAAGGTAAAACTGGTGCAGTGACCAACTCGTGGGGAAAATACGGGATCATCAGAGAGACTGACATGTGGTAATAATTATATCTTCCATGGTTGAAACTGAGTTTCTTGTGCAATTTCATGTCTCTTTATTGATGCTAGAGGGGGGGGGGGGGGGGGGGGGGGGGGAAATCGTTCTCTTGTGGAGCATATCTGCAATGTTTTTGCCGATCAAGTGTGAACTTTCTCATGTTGTATTTCATAGATGATGAATGGTTACCGTGTGAATGAAGGAACCTCATTAACTAAGTCTCTTCTTCTTCTTTTTCGGTCTGGTGCTTACAATTATTTGCTGTTGGTATCAGATGAATTATGTTGGTAGGAGTGGCCAAGAAGAAGATAAACGCATAGTAAACTATCGTAATCTGCTTTTGAGATGGCTATTTCAGTATCACTGGACCGTAGACTGTAATTGTTTGCCACACTCTCTGTGTATGCACCGTTATACTTTGGTCTTGCAATGAGATCTGTGTCCCGTTGCTTGTAAAAGTGAAAGAATTGTGCTCCTCTATTGGAGATAGAGACTTGTTTCTGCCATCAACAGCAAGCTTCGCTTAGTTTCTCTTTGTACTGAATGACAGCATGACAAAACAATGCTTCTAGGTGTGCTTAATTGATGTCTGATTTTAGAATTTCATTGCACATTTCATCTCTATGTCGAATTATTATTGGGCTTGATATAATTATTTGGTTGCTTTAGATTGACTTAAGGATCACGACAAGTTAGAAGGCTACTTGCTCTTTCCACTTTTTTCCTTCTATAAACCATGTTATGCAAGCCAGATGCCCTTACCAGTGCTCTACAGTGCGCTCTTCTCTATCCATTCTTATCAGGTGTTGAGGTTTGATGAACTCGATAAATATGTGTCACAGATAGCAGAAGTTGTAGTTGACAATTTCGGTTGGAGATACATTAGAGGACTATCTCAGACTCCTAGCAACAAAAGCACACGAAATGAGACAAAATTGGATTGGATATCTTTTAAACCTGTTTAGGATTAGAATGTCATTGATAAATGGAAGTTCAGATCTGGTTAAATGCAACGAATTATTCCTTAGGTTGCCTGTTTAGGATTAGAGTGCCATTGATAAATGGAAGTTTAGATCGGGTTAAATGTAAAGAATTACTCCTTTCGTTGAGGCAACCCTACCACAATGTAAATGTTCTGGTGGAACCCTCTTAGTCCCATGAAATTCAAAGTTGTGTTTATTTCATAACTCAGTATAAACTTCTCTGTCAAAATTGTTTAGAAGTTTTGACTTGTTTAAATGGAAGGGCCAATCGTCAGAAAATGCTTTAGAACCATGAACTTACATTGTTTATCAATTTTGTCACCCTTGTCCTGTGTGTTCTAGGTTCTGTGTTTTGCTTAACTTCTATTTTTTTTTGTTGATCTTGTTCTAATGCATGGACATTTAATTGCTGTAGGAATAAACGTCCTGAGTTCACTGCTTGGTTAGCAGAAGTAAAACAGGTTCTTCCTTCTGGTTCATTTTGCTTCTGTACTTTATGATTCCACCAAGATAGATGCATGTGTCTGTAGACTGTCCTTGACATATGTTTCTCCTGAGTAAAACACTGGTCGCACTTTTTTAGATTGGTATAACATTTGAACCCCCCCAACCAAAAAAAAAATATATCCTTTCTCTCTCTCCCCAAGGGAAAAACCCGACTGATACACCAATCCCAAATCATTTTTTTTCCCAAAGAGCTTTATTGTATTTAGCTTTATATAGTGCCGAAGCCCTTGATGTGACTTTTGTTGCTTCTTGGAGCGAGGAACTCCTTATTGGAATAAAAAAATTGAACATCTGGCCAGAGACTTATTTTACTGGCTACATTCGCCCATGAATTGTGATAAATAATACCCTCGACCACCTATAAAATAAAAAATTAATAAGTAATAAAGGTTATGATATGTTTGCTGTTGGCTTCCCCAGAACTTCTCCTTCTATCTCTAGTGTTCACAGCAATCAAGTCATCTAACATGGGCAGCTTTTGGGGAAACTAAGTTTTCTCAATTGCATATTATTTTGGTTCTGAAATTAAGTATTATTTTATCATTAAAGATGTCACTGCAATTTTATGCACAATTAATTTGCTTGTGCATTGCATTGCAGGTGAACCTGGAAAGCCTGGCTAACTGGGAAGAGAAACAGATGTTTAAAGAGTGTGTAGATACTTTATTTATTGATGACATGAGTCTTATATTGTAGAAAACACATCCTTTAATTCTCCCAACTATGTTGCCATTATTTAAGGTACATGGGCTTATTTTGCAGGTTTATGGAAGACCATAACACAGCTACCTTCCCATCGAAAAAGTAAGATTTCTTTGGTTTTTCTTGTGTTATAATTCCTTTTGCTTTCATTATAACTCCAGATTTGTTTAACCTAAGCATATTATTTGAATTATTATCATGGAGGTCCTTTTCTGATTATACAGTGTCTATACTTCACTGGATGAGTTTAAGTGATATTCCACCTGTGGTTGATTGCAGGTATTATGACCTTGATGCTTATCACCGACGCCAAATGGAAAAGGAGTTGAAAAAGGGTCTTAAGAAGGTTACTGCCAAAGAACGCACAGTTTTCAATGATGAAGAACAGCGTCGGTATGTCCTTCCTGTGCAAGCTAGATTGTATGAATATATCTGCCGCTGCTCTTTAGGAAAGATGGAAATATCATTGATTAATTATGGCCTCGACATTTTCTATGATTGATGGGATTATCCGTGTTGATTTAATGTTATGTTCCAAAAGAGTCTAAGAAAAGATGAATCCTGGGATCTAGTGGAATACATGGCAATTTCATATGATCAATTGAGGAACAGCGTCAGAAAAGTTGTGACACTATTGTGTTGGTGCCAATTTATTCCTAAACCTTTTGACTTTGTTGGTCTTTGCCCGTGGGCAGTGTGCAGTGCCAATTTCTTTCTTTTCTTTTTTCCTCTCTTGTTCCTTTTGCCAGTGATGACAGTCAAGGACTGGCTGGGCTACAGTGAGCCTGGCCAGGTGAGGGCGAGGCAAGCCTCACCTAGGCTAGATCTGGCGAGGGTAGCCCTTGCAAAGGCTCTTCCGAGCAGGCCTTTGCCTGTGGTAGGTGATGGCAACCCTCACCTAGGCGAGGCCACTTGCCCAGGCATGGCCAATGGCCCAATATGGCTGGTCTATGGCAAATACAAGAAGAAAGGAAAAAATAAAAAGAAAGAAAAAAGGGGAAAAATCAGAAAATTAGAAAAAAATATTAAAGTATTATAAAAAAATTGTCAATATCAGCACCAGCGGTGCCATGTAGCCTGGTGGCTAACGACGTCAGCAATATCCGACCACAATTAGTCAAAAAGACTGAATTAACACTATATCAAAAGGTTTAGGACCAAATTGGTAACTTTAAAAGGTTCGAGAGTGAATTGGCACCAATGCAATAGGTTTATAACTTTTTTGACTCTATTTTGTGACCAATTGGCTTGAAGTGGGAAATAAAGATTACCAGGAGCTTTAATTGTCATGAAATTTGCTTTGCTACATGTCCTAGCAGTGACTTAAAGTTGACAATTATCCTTGTCATTGGACTAGATTAGATGGTTGTGTCATGGTAGTAACTATGCTCTCAAGCAGCAAAAGTGGAAGCAACTTGCTTTGTGGCTTGGGACATATCAGTACTTTTTGCTGGAGTAAGTTATACCTAAATGGTTTATTGAATGATGTGGCAAACTCTTGGTGGGTATCCAAAGAAGTAGGCCATATTCCAACACTGAGAAGTCTCTGTGACACCACTTTGATCTTTCCACCTAGATATAATGTTCTCGCTTCAATCAATCACCTTTGTCCCTTTCCCCCTCTTTTTCAGGCAAGAACTGATGCTAGAACGTGAAAGGCAGAAAGAGCAGGAGGTTGAAGCTTTGAAGCGTTCAATGCAGGGTGGAATGGTGAGTTCGTGGCTTAGCACCTAGGTCCAGTTAGTTTGATTGTGTCTCTGCACTTCTTTATTAATTGCAATTTTCGACCTTATCAATCGTTTGATCTGGATACCAGGCACAAGCAATGAAGGAACAGGCTCTATTGAGGGAAGAAATGGCTTACCAATATAAGCTTGGGAACTTTGAGGTGAATTTACATACTTTTTGGTCCGTGATTAGTTATGATCAGTGCCTAACTTGAAAAGTTGTAAATGATTGGCGTTGTAGGCTGCGGCGGCCATTCAGAGAAGATTGGATCCAAACATCGCCATGTGATGCATCATGCCCATGCTTTGCCCATGTTATCGTAAGGAAGTAGCGATGAGACTATTTATTTGAAACTCCTTTCTGATGTTACCGCTTGATGCATCAGCATCACCTCACATTTTTGGAGAGGAGAGGTCAGCTCTTGGATGTACAAAGTTCGTCTAATCGCAGGTCTTGCTTCGTCGTTATTTGCTCTCTGCAACTGCTTTGTTCTTATGTAACTTGAAAATGTCAAGACTTTGGGGTCTTTTTTTATCGGCCCCAATTAAGAAGTTTGGAAGAAAAGAAGAAACCTCCGTCCTTAAGATATGATATACCCAGCATTATGGTCGGCCACCCCGGTGCACAACAGATGTGGGAGGCTCTTTTTCTGTGTTTCGAGCAATCGCATGCGACTGCATCTGAGAGATTGAGAAGGATGCTACCTGGTATTAGACCTCCGGCATGGCAAAGAAAGATATCCTGGTTTAGTGCGCAGAAAGTGAGGGTCACCATGTCTCGGAATTCTCAGTTCAATTTAGGAACAGGTGACGAGAACGAGCGGAGAGAGTTCGCTGTGCCGCGAGCTCCTCTTGCTGGAGGAGAATTTTCAAGTTGCAGACAGAAGAAGAGAGAAATTGGTTATAATTCGTGTGCGCTTGGGATTAAGATCCGAACCGGAGAGATGGGGTCTTTGACTCTCTAGAGTATTATAGATGCGCACGCACCCACACCGAGAGAGAATGGACGGGAGGCGCAATCTCCCCCTTTAACTGTCTAATGCAATTTGATGATTGAAATCCGCCCTTACCGTGCTGATCTGACTCAATTTTGTTATTTATCCATCTCGAATCATTCAGAGGGGTCAGTTGACTTGATAACACCTCCGGTAGATTTAAAAAAATCGTAAAAGCACACTCGATCCTTCTATTTGTTTCTCCGAAACACGTTCAAGCTTACCCCAGAAAATGCACTTCGCTTCTTTTCACAGTCCATTATCTTCCCTCGTGGCACTTTATGCCGAGCCAAAGAAAGCATTTCTTAGGGACCGCCTGTGTTAAGGTAAATTATTTTTCGACTTTTCAGTATTTGAATGATGAAAAAGTAATTGATTTCTCAAAAAAAAAAATCATTGATTAAAAGTAATAAACTTAGCTTAGAGGAAAACAGCTTCTCCCTTCGGCAAGGAAGAAAATAAATTTCCTGAATATTATCTCGAAAAATATTTTCCTGTTATCATGAAACTAAAGTGTATTACACCCTTAATTTTACTTCTGTTTATTTCGCTGATGAACACAAGTACTGGAAAGCGAGGAGAAATTAAAGATCCAAGAGTTGACTCCAGAAACATAATTGTCTCAGTTGAAAGTTTCTCAAACTTCGCTTGGTGATCAGGAAACGGAGACAAAAGAAAGAAAAGCAAAGTTGATATTCCTGTATTTGGATAGGTGCTGAGTCATAAAATAAGACAAGAAATTAATGCCGTCAAAATGGACTTGATTATCTTTCATCTCATTCGCTCTTAAAAAGAAAGTAGGGGCAATCTCGTTAGAAAATGGCAGCATCGGCATTTCCTTCCATATCTCATGGGGCGTCGGGGGGGAAGTAATTCCCTCTAGTTTAAATTCATTTCCATCCGCATCCTTTGTAATTTAAACAGTCGAGAAAAGGAAAAACTCCACTGGTGTATGTCTGTACATATACAGAGAGAGAGAGAGATGCTTGTTAGTTTGGTCTTCTCTTAAGTTTATATCCACGCAAAAGAGTCAATTTCGATATAATATTGCCACCTTCCTACTTAGTGTCCCTATAACGCTAAGGCTAGTACATTGACAAAGCCATATCCTCACAGGCATTAGGCCCAGTTTCCATCGCATTTTCACCCATCATGTCGTGAGGCATCAGAGCCTGAGCCTCCCCAGAGTTTCTCAACAAGAACCTAAATGCCACTTCGGCAGCAATGCCAAGTCCAAACATCTCTGTACAAAACTAAAGAAAAGATGTAGATAAATTCAGGGTGCAGACGAGGGACTTTCAAGCTCTGCAGAAGCCAAGTCTGCCAAACAAAATACAAACTCAACTTGACAATCCGTTCTAAATGTCATAAGCAACTAATACTAAGTTGCCTGCAGATAGCACCAAAATAGCAAATCTGGGAAGTTCCTTGTTCATATAAAAATTTTATCCCAAGTCCATCACCTCAGACCAGTGTGGATCTTCTATAGTGCAAGGCGCTCTACACCCTCGTGTACCATATCCCAGAGTGGAACAATGACCTAAGAAAATGCTTACCACATTTTAAGTGCACCATTGACCACCCCGGCAATGCGTGCTCCAGGCAGGGAAAATCTTCTACAGGTACCACAAGCGACAACTATGGTTTATGGAAAACCTGCAAAAATATGCAAGAACAAGCTCTTTCCGTTGAAGTAATAAACTCCTTAACCTCTACTATAACAAGAGAGTAATGCTTTCCCAACCAATCAGATACGGCAAACTCCCACCTTTTGTTGCCACTATAACAAACAAACTTATGATGTAAACTAATGTTCTGACACACCTTAAAGACTCAGAAACCCAAACCATGGTATTGACTTATAGAGCCAACGAAAGAATCCTGCCATCTCCGGGCATTTCCTAAGCGAGCAGAGAAATGTAGCTCGCATATGCCTCGGCTCCTTTATGAAGTTCAGTAGACACCTCTCTGAATGTAAGACCTCTAAAATAACACACATTTTCGAATTCCACGGCATAGGTGCCATGCGCAAATTCAAAGTAGCCAAAAAGCAAATTACCATACATGGTCATCCGCACATATGCTCACTGCAAATCCTAGTCAATCCAGCTATTTAAAATTGTCGCTCATCAAGTTCCTGTAATACCTTAACAAACACGAATGAGTCTCTAACGGAACAAGAGAACAAGTTTCTTCACAACCATTATCCCTGAACTTAAATCTTATTCGCCTAAGCATGCCTGGCAGACGCTTGCCTTACAAAGCAAATTTGTATAAAAGATAGAATCAGGAACATCATAATCAATCAGATCATGGAGAGAGAGGAAGAGATTCTGCCAGAAATTTGCAGAGAGCAGATGAGACCGAGAAAAATAAGACCCGGAGAAAGGGAGAACCCACAACACCATGCATATACAACAATCCATGTGAACATCAACACACGGGAAACACCATATACAAGAAACGTGCAGAAGCGCAGAACCAAATCGATCTACCTAACGCCCGGTCAGCATAATTACAAATCGGAAAAGGGAAAGAAAAGATCGAATCAAATCAAGCACAACATCTGTACAGCTTGTTCTTCTTAAAAGGCAGAACAGCATGCTGCGAAAGCCCGCATTCCTGCTTGGAGAAGTTAGTCGGGGCGTCGGGCCCGCGAAGACGGAGCGCGGCCCTGTCGTAGACCATCGCAGCCTCCTCCGCGGTGTCGTACGTCCCCAGCCACTGCCTGAGCCTCCCATCCCTTATCTCCGCCACCCACCTCCCCCAAGGCCTCTTCCTGACGCCCCGATACTTCCTCGATCCCGCAGTCTCCGCTGTGCTCCTCGCCGCCGCGATCGCAATCGGCTGCAATTCCGGCCGCGGCGGCTCGATCCTGATCTCGTTCACGTAGCGCTTGACCTTGCGACTGGGGTGCTTCCTCGACCGCTCCCCGGCCTCCTCGTCGCTGTCGGAGTCGGTGGCGTTGCTGTCGGTGACGGAGATCCGCACGACTCGGACGCCGCTCTTCCTGTCGGCGATCGGCGCCGAGTCGGAGCTGTCGCCGGTGGAGATCGTGGAGTCCGACTCGACCTGGTTCGCGGGGTAGGGCTTGTGGCGCTTGCCGCGAGAGGCGTCAATCGCGGAGGGGGGAGACAGAGTGGTCACGGTGGTCTTCGTGGTGGTGGTGGTGGTCGTCGTAGTGGCGGCGGCGGCGGCGGCGGCGGCGGTTGTGGTGGTCGATTGAGGTGAAGTTGCCATCAAAAGTTGGTGAACGGTAGAGAGAGAGAGAGAGAACGGAGGTTAGGGTTAGGGCTCGTACTTTTTCGAATTGGGGGCGGATTTTGATTTGGGGACGATTATAAGAAAAACTCGCAGTATGGCGTCGCGTCGCATGGAGAATTTTTCGCATCCGGAGTGGGAATATTCACCCGCTACCCAAAACGACGTCGCTTGCCCGAGAAAATAAATTGACTAAAACTGGCTACTAGTTGGGGAAGAATTGGGACCCGTGCTGCGTTTTGGATTTGCCGCATCTGGAAAGGGCATATTCGCTCCCGCCTGAGTATCCATTTCCCTGGCCCCGTAGTATTCCCCCGTTATTACGTCTAATGCCATTAAAGCAAAAAAAAAAAAAAACTCCCGACTTTAAATCCGATCTCAAAAAAAAAAAAAATTGCTAACTTTATGTCAAGTGCTAATTATGTCCTAAACTTTTATTTTTTTCTTATTAAATACCATCAACTTCTATTTGAGTCTTATATCTATTTTCGACAACACTCCATCCAAAAGTTGCTCTTATTCTACATCGTTGCTTTAGTATTCCTTTCCCAAAATCCAAATTTAAGAAAAAATTTATTGCATATAGAAGCTCTTCATGAAACTAGAGCAATTAGGATCGGCCTTCTTCGACTATTCTTACTCCTCATAAAAGCTTTTCATCCATCCCGTTTTAGAATATTCGATTTTGCACTCGATACTCAATCTCTAATGCTTAAGTGTCTTCCATCTCTCACCATCGAACAACTCGCACTCCAGAGCTCTTTTCATCCACCAATTGTCAAGAGAAACATTCGATGGAAAGTTCGTAACGATAGATTTGGGATTCAAATAAAATTCAATAGTTTTTGTGAAACCACAAAAAAAAAAAACAAAAAGTTTAGAAGAGATTGTGACTAAAAAAGAGGTAGCTAAAGGTCTGTCGCGCGTGCGCGCGTGCAATGGCGTGAACGTTAGGAGGCTTTTGTTTGGAATTTCCGGTCGGGGTGAATTGATGGGAAGAGACAAAGGCGAACGCTTGTTTTAACGAGGAAACCATGCTGTCTTCCTAATAGGACTTACGGAATGTGCTAGAATATTCTCGAGTACAATATGGACATGGAACTATAATATAATCGAAGGCGTCCGTGTGTTCTAGAGACTTCTTATGGATTTTGACCATTTCATCGGATCATAAAGTGCCCGGAGATTTAATAACATGGCTATTGTCCGTGGGTCCCGCTCTCGAAACACACACACACACACACACTCTCTCTTAATAATTCTCTTGAACAGTGCTTCAATGAGAATCCCTAGCGTAAAAAAGTTGCATTCTTTGCATGTAAACACGAGGCTGGATGGACATATGACTCGTCTAGAAAAGTACAAATGGTTATGTAAAAAATAATAATATCGTTTCCCACAATTAAATCATTTTAAGAATATATATATTTTTTGAATCTTTCAATTTTTATGAAACAACATGAGCCTATATTCTGGATTTTCACTTCTGCCTCAATTACCTGAAACCGGTTAAAAATCGTTTCACGGGCCATAAAGGCAGATGACTTGATGAATTCGGCTTTGGGGGTCGTCCGACCCATTAATAGGGAAGGGTTTTTGCTTTTTAAAAAAATCACTACCATCCAATTTAAATCAAACACCTGTAGGGAAGTTACATCACCTGCCTCTATGGTAGGTGATCCATTTCCATCACGAGAGGAGGAGAAACTCGGTGGGGGTTGGACTACAAGTGTGTGAAAAATAAAATAATAATGATTATTAAAATGTGCATTTTTTTAAGCAAAGACAAAAGAGAATTATCGAAACCGACTTTTGCCCCCTCTTCTCAAGAGCCCTGATCAGGCTCGCCATCTCCGTTCACCGACTCTTCCTTCCATGCGCACGCTGTGTCCATCGCCCGGCGGACAGAAACCCTAATCCCGAAGCAGCAGAATCGAGTGGCCATGTCGTACGACGATGTGGAGATAGAGGACATGGAGTGGAACCAGGAGCTCCAGTCGTACACCTACCCTTGTCCCTGCGGCGACCTCTTCCAGATCACCAGAGACGACCTCCGCGTCGGCGAGGACATCGCTCGCTGCCCCAGCTGCTCCCTCTTCATCACCGTCATCTACAACGCCGAGGACTTCGCCGACACCGCGAGTAGGGAGAAGAACCTGGAGCCCCGCAGGCAACAGCCCGTCGCCGTCGCCTAAATTCCGAGGTCGGATTTCGGAGCTGTTGACATTGTGAAGTCAGCCGGCTTTGAGGTGTTTTTGGGCGGTGGGGATTGATTAGGCATCTGACGATTGGCGCCGATGCAATTCTTGATTCGCTCGGCGTTTGCATACGATTAGAAATTGAACGAGTTTGACGTTGCTTCCTCCTCGATCTTTTTTACGAAGTGGGAAGATCGATTATTGATTTTCCAGCAGTGCTATACCTGCGTCTCCTGTCGAGAATCTCCTTAACAGTGGGTTTGGAACGTGATCATGTGGAAATTGCGATCTTTACATCCAGTTGGGGTCAACACAAGGAAACTCGGAACCATCAGGTGTTGCTGAGACATCTGGCGTCATGACAGCGTGGTTATCTTTGAGTATAAGGCTCGTTAGTGTTTTGAGTTTGTTGTAATAGACCTTGCAAGAATCGTGGCCCCTCTTTACGTTATCGAGAAGACTTGGAATTTTTTGGGTTGCTTCTATCTCGTAGTCTTTCATTTGGGTCTGGATATTTTTCTCTTGACTTCTCATATAGTCTTGTGATGTTTTTCTTTGTACATTTACGATGTACTTGAATAGATTTTCTATTTTAATAGTTGTTATCTATCGAAACGAAGTTATGGTGCTGCTTTGCTCTGATGTACAAGGATGGGGAGTTTCGTAATGTAGATTGAAATCCTGTATTAGGATGAAGGTATGCCGATGGGACTCTAGGTCATTTTCTGCAGTCGGGTTCATGTTGTCTGGCCATATTGCATTACCGTGAGGTGTATCATGGCACTTTTGGGAATGTCTCTTTCAAATTATGCTCATCGTGTCGGCTTTCTTTTCCCTCAAATCGACTTATTTCCTTCTATCCGTTTTAAGATATTGTAGAACCTCAACGCCTACTAATTGTATGACCAAAATGGGAAACACTTGGGAATTCGGTTGATGGGTAGCAGCTCGTTATTTTGACTGGGTGAACAGTAAGTTAGATCCTGCTTTGAAGTTCTTTAGAGGGAAGCCAGCTTTGTCAACTGTCGTTAGCTGCGTTGTGATTATGCTAATAGGGTACCCAAATGCACTAGAAGTCGTGGAAGAATTGTGGAGATACTTCTGTATGTCGTTTCCCCGTGACCATGTGAAGGGAGGAGAAGATACGAAATGTGAAGTATGTAAGTGAGCAGCTGTGGCTTCTGATCTACTTTGCGATTCTTTGAGTAAGCTGTTTACACATATCCCTCACTAGAAGCATCATCATTTAGAAAACCTCTAGAATTAACAAACAAGAAAAATCCGGCATGAACCAATAACGCGATGGATGATTGTTCCAAATAAATCCTTAGATTAAATGTGGTACAAGCAACAGGATATGATTAACAAAATAATTAGAAAAGATGGTGTAACCATTTTTAAAGGATATGATTTTTACATAGATAATCTTGTAATATTGGTCGTCCGAAATGACTCAAATCAGAAAATAGAATAACGAATCAAAAGAGGCATAAATAATTACCACATTGTCACACAATCAGCTCCATAACAAACCGCGTGAGCACCTCCTTGTTTTCTCGTCTCCAATCACATCGTTGCACAGGGTTGAAAACAAAACATTCAAACTCTTAATTCGTTCTTCGTCACCAGAGAATTCCACTCTACAAGTCAGAAAAATGTTTTTTGTTACCTTCAGTGTTTCTTCTTTCCACTTTGTTGTTTCCTCCTAAAGATAGTAGGAGTTCGATGCTGTTCTGTGCAAGACTTAACAGTTCTTCAACAAGTTCCACCAGATTCATCTCATCCACAAGCAATTAAAGCTGCTGAAGAAAATCTCCCTCAGGTGTGATGATAAACAACTAGGAAACTCCTCATGTTCACAAGCTTCCTTGTCTAATTCTCCATAGGACCTTAAATTGCTCTATTAGAGGAGACAAAAATAAAACCGGAAAGAAGAAGAAATCAATGAGAGAATTCGAGCAGAAGTATTCAAAGTTCACAGTGTTGGTGAAGAAACCACTTACAAGTAACCGGTGAAAAATAGATGCGGCTGTGGGCAATTGAATGGACCTCGAATTCATTACTCTAGGCAAAGTAAAAGGCCATTGCATTGTCCAGGGATAGACAATAAACTCAAGATGCATTGCACATATTTTTGGAATGCGAAGCAGTGAGGGAATTTCAAAGCAATAATAAAAGGCAATCCAGTTTTACTCCTCAATCAATGGTTTGTAGAACAATCTGTAGGCCTCAAGAACTTCAAGATACCACATGGCCTCTCGATCTGGAAATGCCGAGAGATCAACCATCTTGTGAACCTGATGATTCAATCAAAGCATGTATAGATCAATTTCTTCCCCTAAAAAGCAACGGAACTCCAAGTTCTCAAGAAATCCTTAACAAAAGGACTGTTGACAGACGAACACATATGATGGAGGAGTCTTTTTCCCCAACTAGGTCTATCATATCAGACAAGTCTACAAAGTTTGTGATTTATTCCTAATTTACCAAAACAATTAGATAATTTACTAGTGAGATAATGGAGTTCACACATGAAATGACTGAGATTTTGAAAAATTATCATTACCCATTAAATTATTAATTGTGCATAAAAAATCCAGGACTTCAGATCACGGGTTTCTACAACTTTTACTAGCACACCTTAATCATGGGCAGCTCTCCTGCGCGCATAAAATATGCTCCAACAACCATTACGTACATTCCTGCACATTACGCCCACATTAAGTGATAAGACCAAAGTCAATAAATAAAAAATCAAAATCAAAACCATGCTTCTTGGCATGTATAATTTTGCCAAGAAAATAACAGAAAAAGCACAGAAATTAAGCATAGTTTAGCAGTGCCGAGAACAAGAATGATAAAAGGCACCAGAGACAAAAGACTGGTGAACAATTGCTGACCTGCTTTCCAGGGGTGGAGGCGAAACTCGCCAGGGAGAGAGAGCTCAACGACTCCAGTGCCATCATCAATCATTAAGTGCTCTTCGTCACGCACAGACACCAGAACGCCCTGCATTGGTGTTGGTATATGTTTAAATCTATCATCCGTGCATAATAGGAGCAAATGGGAATGGCAAGGAGAGGAGGAGAGATACGCAGGAATACTTGTAACCAGGCGCGCTGAAAGAGGAGGCCACCAAGAGTGAAGGCATTGGGAGAAGAAGATGAGGAGGAGGAGGAGGAGGAGGAGGAGGAAGAGGATGTGGCTTCAACAGCCTCCTTCAACTGGAAGCTCAGCAGTTTCAGCGCCGCTAAGCTGTAATCCATACGTCTTCCCTCTAAAGGGCCTCTTTCTTTCCTTCTTTCACCAAATTCTAGCAGGAGGAGCGCAAATAGAGGGAAAATGATTTTTATTAGGGTAAGGGGCGAAAAGAATTTTATTCTGAAAAGCCATAAGCCAGCAGTGTCTTGAAAAATCAAGTTATATTGCAAAAATGGTTAACATGCATATATTTAAAAGAATAATTTGTGTGTCATAAAATATGAAGAGACAACTCGATTTAGCACCGTGAGAGTACCGACAACTTCTTGTAACATAGAAATTTTCAAGAAGTAATGCATCTTTAAGTTTCTAGTTGAATACGGAAACAAATTAAGAATGGTAGACTAGGTGAAATATAACCACTACAAATTCTCTGTATATGTACTTGCATGGGGTCAAGGGAAAACGGGCAGTTGAGGTTCACTAAGCAGCTGCAAAAGCTAACAAGAGAGACAATGAGGAAAAGCCTATGCCGCTAGTTCCAATTGTAAGATGGCAAGTGATATGGATGTCAATTCAAATCTTTCATCCAAGATTAACAAGCTTGAACAAAAAGAGCAAGCACAGATTATCTTTTATTATGAACCGTAACAAAAAAGAGTCTACAATTGATGAGTTGAAGAAATAAGTCGAATACTAATATGTGAAGTTATGTACTTCATAAAACTTGTCAAGCAAAAGAGAAAGTTGGTAAACCCTGCAACCGCCTGAATCACATCTATGCATCTTCTCAATTAAAGAGGACGACAATAACAAAACAGAAACTAGGTACGTGCATGTAAGATTGCATAAATGGAGTACGTCCTAGAGTCTTCAGATCTAATAAGCCAGCTATCACAAAATAAATATGGAACACCTAATTTACAGCCAGGTCCCCAGGAAAACAGGGAAAAGAAGTTATGCATGTCAATGTGGACTTCACGTAACCATTTGGAAGGAACGAAACAGACGATTTTTTGAAGGATCTGAATGTTCTCTCCACTCTGTTCTGGTTACCTTTAATTGATTATGGTCTACATTTACAAATCTGGAATAATGTACTTCGTCTACGATGCAATCATTTACCTTATTAATGAAATATGTAAGCCTTTTTATATTAAACCATCTCGACTGAATCGACCTCCTAATTACGAAAATTCCATCTGAGATAGCCAGTCCACCAAATTTGCACAGCCATTTCAAGCTTGGATTTACCCAGCACATTAACAGAGAAGCGGCAGCCTGGAGACAGAGATCTGTAAAAGCAAACCTAACACTTCACTCGGCTCACCGCCTAACGCAATGATATAGGCTCCGAAACCCGGATCAACCGAGCAGAGACATGGAAGTCCACATGGAGTAACCAATTGACTCCGAAGTCAACACAACTTAGATGGCACTGAAAATTCAAAGCAGGAGACCAACGCAGGAAAGCGGCGAAATGACGACATTACCGTCGGGGCCCGGCCGATTCAACCAAAGAAGCAATCAAGATCCAAGCAAACCGAGCTCCGAGAATCGACAGATGGAGTCAAGGTCCAAGCAGAAATCAGCGAAAATCCGTGAAGCTATCCCTCGGATGAATCTTAAAAGTAAAAGGGAAAAAAAAAAATGGCGCGTAAAAGCAAAATGGACGGATCTAGATGAGCGATCGAAGAAGATGCAACTACGACGAATTGCCTGAGATGGTGTACCAGAAGGCGGCGGAGATAGTAGCCGATGGAGGAGCTAGGGCCTTCAGCACCGCCGCGACCTCCTCTCCACCTCCGCCAGGCTCGAAGCTCTTAATCGAAGTCAAAACAGAGACTTATTTTTGCTAGAGTTTCGCACTTTACTCTTTTTCTTCCCCTCCATTTTGGGTAACTACCGAAAGAGGTGAAAGAAACTGGTAATTTGTCGACAGAAGAAGAGAAGCATACTTCTGAGAAATTCTCAAAGCCGTCGGATCTAACATTTCATTTTGGGCACTTAATTTCTATGATTTGGTTGATGTAACTCAAGATTTATCTCTTCAATTATATAACGCTACAGTCCTTTTAAAGCATGGAGGGAAGCATCTAAGTGATTATAATTCAATATTGCACCTAAATTTCATTTAACGGCTTAAAATTTTACATTAATGGACGTGATACCGCAAAATTTCATGTACTATCGAAAGGATATCCTATGTTGAAATCTTCTGGACTCCTTAAGGCTTAGACTTCAGCTAGCACTCAGTCCTAATTATTCATGAGGTGAAGTGTAGAAATATATATATTCAAATATTAAGCTTAAATATTTAAAAAAGTTACGAGTAATCTCATAAAATCCTCCATTATATTTCGTAGAGAGCATAACACAATATTTTGTTATAAATCATGTGATACAAAAAAAATTATATATACATCCAAGTAAATAAAAAACTTCCAATATTTGTTGGCTTTTAATTACATCCAATAATTTCGAAGTATCAAGTCATACAATTCTATGCAAAATAATCTTTCAATATCACGAATAAATATATGAAATCTTACAACAGGACCTTTTAGCTCTTAGCAGGGCCGCTAAAATGGTTTATCATAAAACCTGATCCCTAAGTTACCTCACAGACTTGATAAATGTGTTTAGAAGCTACCCACAATAATCTAATGAGGAAAATTCGATTTTGGGTCGGATTAGATATAAGTCACTAAATTTGCATTACAGAAAAAATGAGTAATGTTTTGATCGAGTTTTTCCAGATGTAATCTGACGAAAATGATTTCCCTTGAATTAGGCGCCAAGCAAAATTGTGCACAGTCGCACTAATTCAAAACAACATAAATACTTCTCCTGACCTAAATTTGGGATTTATAATTTCCCTCTTTTCCCCATCAAAATAATGTGTGAAAACAATCTCTCGAGCAAACTCAGCCTTCGATTTATTAAAATAGGATTTATCACTGACGATGCGTACATTTCATGTTAAATGAATAATTTATAATTTATTGTCTTAAAAATTATCATTTATATCATTTATAAAGATAATTTAAATAAGATAAATTATAAGTTCGTGAATAATTATTTTTTAAATTATCTATTTTTCACCAAATAAGTAATTATTTGTTATGATAAAAAGAAGGATCACTCGGCAACAGCTGCCAAGAGGGGTGCCATTGAAATCTCCCTTAAAAATTGATGATTTCTGTCTCCATCACCGCTTCGCCGATCCATTACTCTGCAGTTTGAAGCTTCGCTTCTTAGCTCCGAACAACACCAGAGTCTTCAACTCTTGCGCCGTTTCGGTTCCTCGCAGGGTACTTTCAACTTCCTCATTCTTTTCGATCCGCTTAACTTCATGAATTTGCTTGTCAGCAATTTCTTCGAAGCGTACAGTCGATTAGCCGTTGGAGTCGGCTCTTTTTCTTTGGGCTCTCTGTCTTTAATTTGGTAGTCGACTCATAATTACAGAACCCCAGAAAGTTGGGTTCTTTGTCTTGCCCTCCAGTGCGATGTTTTTGCCCTTAATATACCCACAAAAGATGTGCCTAGTTAGCGGCAGGATTAGTTGGGGCGAAGTGAAAGCACTCACTGATTTGCAATGAGATAGAAATTCCGTGACTTGCTTGCATTTTATTGGCTAGATCGCTAGGAACATGCTGCTTTCTTGTATGCTGCTAATATATGATAGGAAAACTTTTCCACGAGATGGGTACCACTGCATGTGGAACCTCTAGTTCGGCCATTACCATCGCACTCATCAGGTTATTTGAAGTTTTTCAACACTTATTTGTGTTAAGCTCCCATCAAGTTCGTTAGTTTTCACAGTCGTCCTTTTCTTCACGTGGAAGAAGCATGACTAATTGACTCTCCTCTTGTAAATTTTGGTGATCTTTGGTCTTGTGGGCAATATTGTTTTGCCTTTGATTTCATAATCTGTGTCTTGTGTTTCTTCCCCACGTTTCCTTTCAGTTGTGGTTCGAAAGAAGCATTATCATGGTTAATCCATTACATTTGGAAGCTTCGTCCAGCATACAGCTAATATCACTTACGCTCGTGTCAGATGAATGCAGATAGGCTGTTGCAATCTGTCGCTTCTGGTCATTAAATATCTTTGCTATTCATGTTTGCATCTCAGGGTAGCATTGCATATTTTCTGGTGGATGGAAATATGTGCCATATTTATATTGTTATGCCTAGGAATATACATACACTTTCTTTTGTGCCAATGTGCACCTCACTGTGAGAATTTACTTTTCTTCACAATCCCCATTTAGCAAAGATAAATTTAGTGGATGTATATTGAAATTAGATTTGCCTAAGAAATTCTGTGAGTATATATTGAAAATTAATCTTTCCAGCAGTTGGAACGTCAAAAGTATTGGGAAGCCTTAGTAGCTTCTGGGCCCTTTTTTCCCTAAGCCTACCAATCCACACTCAATTTGTCTCAATTTCTTAATCAAATAATAGTTGTCTGTTTAATCATTTCCACTGTAAGAAGGATCTCTGCACTCCTGTTTTTCCCCCCTTAAGGATGCATTTGTTTTGCCTATTATGGGAATTCATTTTTTGTATAGTTGTTAGCATCTCTGCGATAAGGTCTGAGATAATTTCTGTGCCTAAAAATTGGGAAAATCATGGTAACAATTCATGTCTCAGAAACCAGATTCGGTATTTGCCCGCTGCTTCTGTTGGAAAATGAGGCAATCGATAGCTGACTGCGATGCAGAACTAACTTTGGCAAATGATGCAGAGACTCATATACATGAGAATCCTATGCACTTTGCTTAGATGCGGCTCTATTGATAGTTTGCTTCATAACTGCTCTTTTGATGGATTAAGCATATTGGCAACGTATGTGTTGACACCCACAAAAATCTATATGTAATGTGAGCCCGGTGAACTGCATAAAAGAAAATGAAATTCAAAACTAGGTGTTGGCAAAGTGGTCATTGCTGTTGACTGGGTAGCTATTGTTGTCGAGAGGAAAGTACTTAGGTCAAAAAGCTGATGGACATCATGGATAAAGTTGCACTTGTGCTATTGGATCAGTCTGTTCAGTCGGTGAGAGCAATTTGCAATCAACCTTGGATGGTGTCAACAGGGCATAGTCATTGAAGAGGCAGCTTTACACGTGTTCTTAAAATTGTGCTAAACCGCTTTAAAATCCTAAGTGGTTGTTGTTCATGGCCTTATCTTCTAGATGTCCTTTATAATGTAACCACTTCTCGTTTGCAGTAGATATAAATAGGGGAAGATTAGGATGTAAAAGCTGTCTGCAAGTCAATGCTAATACTCTATCTTTACTTTCCTGCAATGTACATCCTGCACTTTAGGATTCTTCCATGTGCATTACTTTTCCTTAGTTGTTAAATCTTCCTTCAGGAACTCACAGCCAAATTCAGTTCTTTTCTTGGGCATGGATAATCTACTACAAGGACCCATAATGTGCGCTCATTTGGCCTATGGAGAGAATTTTGAGTGAACAGTGTGATAAGCAGGGGATTGATAATTTAATCAGTCATTGAAGTTAACTGTTTATATGATATGGGCTGCTATTCGGGCAGTCATGCGCCTATCTGTTAAGCATTGTTTTCAAATAATAAGTTGCCTTCTTTTTCTTATTTGCCATAGTTGATCGTCTTCAGGTGCTGTTCTTTAAGTCCTTTGATAGATATCTTGCAGCAAGATATGGGAGGCAGAGGAGTAATTGGGGATAAATGGTCCATGAGGATACTTTGGATATGCGCATTTGGAAGCGCAATAAGTATGTTTTTATCTACATTTTTTTCTTGATTGTCTGAAGAAATTGTCCTTGTAGTGTACTCTAAATACAATTAATATCGTGTGTGTGTGCATGTGTGCATGTGCGTGTGCGTGTGTGTATTTGAGAGTAAATCCATGAGAGATTATTCGTAAAATGGCTAATTTACTTATTTATCTTTCAATGTTGTGCTGTTTACTTTCTTCTTCTTATTTTGATCCTTTCTTTGTTTTTTCGCTTAGGTCTGTACATGGTTGCTGCGGAGAGGCAAATGCAGAACAGGGCTCGGATGTTGGCTGAAAGTCTAAACGCCACAGAGTCCGGCTCTGGTAGCGGAGAGGAAGTTTAAGTAATAAGCATGTTACCCCCACCAAAACAAACAAAAAACAAAAGACAAAAAGATAAGATAAAAGAAACGTTTGTTGAAACATCGGCAAGCTTTTTGGTACCTTAGTTTGATCGAGGTGATATTCCTCTGTTCTTTCCTTTTCACCCTTTTTGGGCACTTGGTAGGTTGACTCTGCTCATAAAATGTAGTGACTGATTTTCAGCATATAGTGTTTATCATCAAGAGATCTTTTGCTTTCAGGATTAGCTATGTAGCGAACATTTGATTTGGCCGACATGCACCGGTTCATTCAGCTGCGGTTCTGGTTGCAGCGCCATTCAAAACTAAATTCTCTTCCCAGTTCCCACACGAAAATAATTGCTTCCGGAGAAGGAGCGAACTGGGGTTGGCAAATGTGTAATGTATCGCTTGAAAATTTATATTGATTTGCTCTCCACGAACATTCCGTTTCCCACACTCTTCACGGATATTCCGTTTCCCACGCTCTTGGTTATTGATGCATGACGTGCTTTCCAATGCTATCTAACATGAGTAGTAGTAGCGAGCAGTCTCAGGAGATGTTGATTTGCACTTGGCTCCAGGAAAATTTCTTGGCTGGATTACGACTCCCCGACAGAAATTTCTCCTCTATGATCATACACTATGATGATCCCAATTTCCAGGGGCATGCGACAGCAACCTCATATCATTAACTAGGACGCTTTGGACTGCCTTCATTCACCGTTGGATACAAACTTATCCGTAAATATACAAGCTTCATATTTTTAATGCAGGGCACAAAATTCCGACCTAGATGGCATCAGGAAAATGTGCTTTGACGAGTCTTCTCCTTCTTTCTTGCGTAAGTTTCAGCTCTGCTCAGAGAGTCATCCAGGATGCCGAAGTTGGTCAGGAACAAAAAGATCCTCTCGCCCAAAATGAAAATGGGTGAACATGGTTTTGGGAGCTGGTGCCAATTCACGGTCTGGCTCTGGTAGTGCCTTTCGAATGGGTGGCGAAATTATTGGAGGTGGAGCTGGTTTTGGCGACTCTGGCAGTTATTTCGAGGCAGGGGAGGTTGAAAGTGTCAGTGAACGTGGAACCTTTGGCAGCTCGGATGGACTCGGTGCAGCTATCATGCATGGTCTTTGGAATGGATTCTGAGGATGTCCCCAGCTACCATAGTCGCAGCGATGCTGGTATGGAGAGCGAGATTCCCGCCACGGAAGCTAGTTATGGATATGAAAGAGGTACGGGGGACTGGCGGTAGTGGTTTTGGGTATGGGTCTGGAAGTCCATTGCCAACGATGATGGACTCGGAATGCCACTATCAGTAATGGGAGGTCCATTGCCAACTATTTTGGGGATTCACTCCCTATCAAAATACAGAAGCAGAAGAAGCAGCACATCATCAGATGGGCCGTACTGAAGGAAAAGAAGTCGTTGCTGCCACGGACGGAGATCTATAAGAGTATTGGACATTTTGAATACAGGACAGAATCGACAGATGGTTCCACTGGACTCTTTGACAGTGCTAGTGGGCCTGTGGCTCCCCAAGGTTGTTGGGATTGACGATAAAGACCTCCGTGATCAGATGGAGCTCATAAACACCATTGATTAATAGTGAGCAAGGGAAGATCCGTCCTGAAGCTGCTAATGTACCTTTCCAAAATAAGAACTTCATGGAATGGTAATAAGAATGTCTTGGTTTCATCTGGTTTCATCTAGTTCCCACTAAATTGAAATCAGGGACAATTTGCTTGCCATAAAAGAGATAGAAATAGTAAACGAGCCAAAGGGTTTTTGCTTCCTTCCAGCAGGCTTGAAATCATACGCTGCAAGAAACTCAGAAGATGGGAAATTCTTCGAAACATATGCCAGTAGTCCTTTGATGATGTCATTGCTGCTCTCAGAAACTGTTCTATCCTTCCCATTAAGGAAAACATCTTTAGGAAGCCATGGCGACAAAAACAAACCGGCTTGCCATAAAATCGAGTACCAGTAGGTCAATATGATGCTGTACCAGACCCAAGTGGTAGATGGGTTTCAAGAGACCTCCGAAACATTCGATTAGGTAGGTTCTTGTTCTGTGAACTACTGAGTTAGAATGTATTTTTGAGACTCGATGTGCATCCATAATTTTATTGTATTTGCGTATAGACATGAAAAGACATCTGGGGATTTTTAACAAAGCCATTCTAAACTGTAAGGCCAGTATTATATCTGTGAAGTATCTACTAGTTACACCAATTCTATGACATGTTAGCTTTCTCACCTATTCCTCGTGGAAACTTTACGACCTACATTTCACAATACATGCTCTTAAGATTAAACTCAGACATGGCATCCTCAAATGAGACATTACACACAAAACTAGCCAACCTCTTCGCTGCCCCCATCATAGCCATGGAAACCTTGGTTATCATTCTCTTCTAGCTGGCATGGAAGCGCATCTTGAAAAGGCACGTGAATTGAAGTTCACAGTGGATGATGAAGACACTGATGCAGAAGGGCGAAGGAGCGGTGTACAAACTCTACTCGAAGTCTCGTTAGCAACTGAAGGACTAATGATGATTGTAGGAGGAGCTGCTTGCAACTCAATTTCCGTGCACGCATCAGCTGGATTTGTGGGCTCATCAAACAACTGATGATCGTCTTCCTCCAGTGACATAACTGTGCTCGTGTCTGTATGTACTGTTGAATCATCTGCTAATATGCCAAGCCTTCTCTTCCTCCTAGCAGACTTCTTCCACCCGTGGATCGTTTCTCGTATTCTCAGCGGAATCAGGGCTGCCTTGTAGTTTGTTCCCATCTGCAAGGGAGAATCAACATTAATATAGCACAAAATTATTTTTAGCCAGTCAATACAAATCTCTAGATGATTTAACTGTTCTTTCCGCAAAACTTTGTTGTGAAATTGAGGGGAACCATCTAGTTTTGTCAATTTTAAATGCGAACACAATGACTAGACGTGATTGAAAACATTCTCAAAAACTCAAATTGCCATTTCAGTAATTTGGAGGGTGAACTGTCAACATTGCATGATTACTCGATAGTTCAGCTGAAAGAATGAATTTTGCACTTCCCTCCATAAGTTTACACTGAAAAGAATTCTGCTATGCCTCAGTAACTCGTTACATTTAGTACTCCAGAGTTTAGGAGAACAGCACAATACCTGAGTAACCAGAGCATACAGAGGCAATGTGCTATAGCTGCAAAGGAATTGTCCGGCAAACCTGTAATATTGCAACGGTCATGCAAAAACTGAACAATATCTCCTCTGTAATGAATTCAATGAGTTTGATTTCATGGAACCCATCCTTACCCCAGAACCAATCGTAAGTAGACAAGCAGATGGTTTTTAAGGAAGCACGAGTTATATCCAAACTGCCACTGAAAAATTGAATAAAGAAATTCATGAAACACAGATCAAAGTGAGACCTAGCTCACATGAATGTAACAGTTATTGGTTATTTCATGACTTGGTCAAGATGAAGTCAGGTTTAACTCTGTAACTGTTGTTAAAATGTGGTGAGAATTTCAAATTGAATAAGCGAACTTCGCATTAATACATATAAGAACAGTGGAAGAGCAATTACCCAAAACCAGAAGAATGAAGCCAGTTCGAATGCATTCTGCAAAAAAGTCGTGCAAGCAGAAAATGGAGGCACATTAGCTTGAATTTAACATATCAAGAATTTAAAGCCTTTCTGAAAAAAATAATGAAAGCTGCTCTCACATATCCTAGAAATGATTTTAACCTGAAAAAGAATGAAGTGGATCAAGGACAAAAGTAGCTCAGGCTTCTTAAACCAGAAAAGGTCATCACGAGGCCTCAGTTTAGTTCCTGAGAAGAATTTAGATATTCCGGCATTTTCCAATGATAAGGTTGCAATGACATGCTGTAGTTTTGTGCCCACCAGAAGAACAAGCTACGCAAAAAAATGCCCCACATGGCAGTGGCATGAAGTTAGAGAAAGGAAACAAATGGCTTTCTCACAAGTTCAATTACAAAGGACAACCCTAGCTACAATCCATAGATCTACTAATTGACTCAAAAGTTCAAGGGGCGAGCCTATATGTGATCCAGTACATACTATTAGTCAATAAACTAACCAATTTCCACATAAATTTATGTCCATCTAATGGTCGAAGATGAAGCAGGTAACATAGAACACTTACTGTAATAGGAATAATGGCTATCCAAAAGTAGAGATTGGACCCTGCAGAGTCGTAAGAATAAATTAACTGTGAGTGAATCCATCGGGCTTTACAAGTCCATGCATCGATGAGCAACCAAATTTCAAACTGACATCCCACAAATAACTGAAGCCCTATCCTCATTCAGGAAACATGGATTACCTTTTATGTTAAACAGCATGAAAGCAACTACAAATCCCCATAGAAGACCACTGCAAGAGATATAAGAGACGTTAGTTTCCTTCCTAAAGAAATTAATGGTATTACATGTTAGTATATAATAGTTCCAAGGGCCAGGGAATCCCGCAAACAGGTACTCTCCCGAAATTCAGTTCTAAAGCCTACAATTTTCTGTCTGCAAACAAGGATGCAATTCTTTCCATGTACGAAGTATGATATATTAAGCTCTAATCATTCACAAAATGTTTGCGATGGTACTTATTGATCATCATGAACTTGTTGGCTACTCTCATTCAGGAGAAGAGGAATTATACTACTGAGGAAGGATTGGATTATAAAAACAGATGATCAGTTAGAAATTTAATAGTGCTCTGGTAGAGCTGAAGTTAACTCCAGGGAAATTTGGCATTGCCAGAGTTATTGCCAGGCAATTCCTTTGGCGATATAGCCACAAGGTCATCGAAGGAAACTGATTTCACCAAAGATTGCAAATTCAGCAAAATTTGGTGATGGAATTAACAGGACTATCCCAGAGAACATCTCACCTTACACCAACTATCCGTTGGAATTCTTCTTCCATAGAGCGAATCATATAGCTGTGGAAATCATACTTTGGTGTAAGGTTGTGATTCTGCCAAAAATTAAGATAGCATGAGGAGTGAAAATCTAGAAGGGACATTGACTCTTTCTAACACATCAAGAATTCTATGGCATTATATTACTCTCCTTAAGACAGTAACTTGATCTGGGGATCATCATAACCATAGAAAGACTATATCAGAACATCAAAGCTCATCTCAATAGAAAATGGAGGAAGTCAACGAAAGCGGAAAAATGAATGTAAGGAAAAAGAGGGGCAAGACAAACAGCTCAAAAATCATCGTTTCTCGTAAAGAAGCTGGTATGCTCATATCGTTGTGATCTTATAGGAAATGATCTTACAATATCTAATCTAACATACTCTTTCAACCAAATATCACAGTTCTTTCCTTTTCCTTTTAGTTGTTACCGACTGCAATGTATCTATAACGTCTTTTTGAAATTCAACAACTATCAGAACATAGTTGGTATGGTGAAAAAGAGTCATGTGCAACTACCCCATCTACATGAAGTTCCATTCACTTAAATAGCCCTTCTTATTGAAATCATACTACAACACAGCTAAAACAGATAATTTGGAAAGTTGTTTGCAACAAAAATAGTGTTAGAATAAGCTTCATGGAGATGGTACAACTACCCCTTTATGCTACTAACAGGTAAACAGGGAAATCAGCTTCAACTGAAAGAAAGCCAAAGATCTCAAAGAAATGCTATGACTTACATGGACTGTACATATAATTTTCCACTTCACATATTTCCCCTATTGCCTAAATTTATTCCTGTTTTACAGCATATACATCTTCTCATCATAAGGAAAAATCTTCTCTTCACATTGTACAAAGATAAACAATTCTAAACCAGTCAAAATATTGAGTTGATTAAAAAGCATCTGAAACTTTATTCAGGATAACTGTTCTACAGTTCCATACCATGATGAAGCCTTTACGTAAAGTTAAGTAGTCATCACGAACCACTGAATGCCCGAACTGACGGAAAAAGCAAGTCTGCATATTCAAATGAATACAGAAGTGAGCCAAAGAATTCCCACTTCCACGAGCTGTCTCAAGATTAGACTGCCACATAATTCTCAAGGAGATTTCGACAACATGTGTGCATGGGTGCACGCATGACACACAGAGAGAGAGAGAGAGAGAGATTAAATCAG
Organism: Melaleuca quinquenervia; assembly: GCA_030064385.1. Classification (NCBI taxonomy): domain Eukaryota; kingdom Viridiplantae; phylum Streptophyta; class Magnoliopsida; order Myrtales; family Myrtaceae; genus Melaleuca; species Melaleuca quinquenervia. The sequence goes on from CM057723.1 coordinate 4,534,798, forward strand.
CGGCATGAGCATGCTCACAAAATCAGTGCACCCAATTGAAACAAAATTTACCAGTTACTCAGTTATGATATTATACCGCAACAAGTTCCAGCTTGATGCTGTTCTAGGCATTTCATATATTTTCTTGTTCGATCTGACAGAATTTTATTTCTTGTCAATGATCCCCTGTATAGCTTGCTTCCCCCTTACTTTGAAAAGGTTTTGCGAGATGATGATTAGGAGGAGGAAGATGATGCAAGGCAATGGAGTAGGATACATACCACCCAGATGAAACAGCTGTTCTTGACCAAAGGATTTGCTGTATGAATCTTGACAAATGTAGCTTGTCTCCGTAATATTGACTCTCTTGTGATTTCTGCTAGGAGAAGAGATAATCAATTTGCATGGATATCATGATCAAAAAAGCTAACTTGAAAGGAAATTGTAAACATTAGAGCTCCCTGAAATGCGTTGAATCAAAATCTATCGTAAGCTAAGTAGTGGCATGATTGACTATGGTAGCATTATAACTAGTAACTACGTCAGGCTTAGAGTTTCCTTTCTTTCTTCTCTATGTCATTTCAAAGCTTACAAACATGCTTTTCTCCATCATCAGAATACCAATGTTGGTCTTGCTCATCACAAATATTATTCTACTCGTTAGCAGAATGCCAAATGCACATTCTCCAATGCTAATACAAGGGTTCTTTAAAGCCTAAAACCCTCTCCATAAGCCCCTTCTCATCATCAAAACTAGTTTCAAAAACAAAATAAAATTGCAGCTCACTGTCACTGAGAATAAAAAAGAAGCTAGATGCTTGTGAGCGATAAGCCGACAAGGATCAGAAAGCGGATTGTACAGTGTAATAGTCAGCTCAGGACTAACCAGTTAAGAAATCATGCCGATCCACATGAGCTTCATCTTCCCAAATCCTCCAACTATGAATCTGCCCAAGTCAATGTATGGAAAAAGCATAGCAGTGCTTTAAAATATATTCTTCCATTTGGCCAAAAAAAAAAACACTACCATGTTCACGCCTCATCTTCCGCATTTTAAATTAATAGAGCGACATGCAGTATAAAAATATGAAGTGTCAATGCTAGACTCTTTAGAACCCAAGCTTTATATTTTCTCGGATCAATCCTAAAAAAGTTTTGAGTGTTTATGGCCGATTTGTCCTCCAACAAGATTAGAGTTTACAAAAGCCTGTTGTCTTATATTAAGTATGCATCACAGTTCATTGAGCGTGTCCACTGGTGGAGGGTGTAGCAGTCTAAAATCTCTTTATTCCAGCAGCAGAATCTAGCCTGCAGAACATGGTTTTCATGTGTGACCGAGAACTAGTAGTGATTTTGCGGCTGTTCTGAATTGTTTCTCACCTTCACTATTGCTAGCAACATTGTCAAGCAGCTGTAAGATATATGTGTTACCGCCATGACAAATATGAAGCGGTGCAACTGCTCAAGACCTTGATATGACACAAATGGCTCATAACCCTGAAAAAACAAAAACAAAATGAATATACACTACACCAAAAAAAAATTCTATAATACAAACCAAAGATAGAGATCAGTTATTTCAATTGCCAAAATATTCAATTGGAAAAGTTGAAGTTTCCTTAGGTTATTGAGGATTATCACATGTTCAAAAGGAATGACTGATGAGATTTTAACTAAGAAATTACTGATAAACCACATGCCTTTTTGCAGGAATTCTGACTCAAGGTATTCAGCATTCTCCTGAATGAATGATTAACGAAATATTCTGCTAACATCTTACGTTCCTTGGAACCATTGTTTTCATTATCTTCATCAATCTGAGACCTGGTGCATGGAGCAAAAGCACCATCATAAAACTTGGACGGGATGCAAATATTAGCTATCACACTTGAGGTGGCCGTCAGAAGGAGAGAGATAAATCCAAGCAGCATCAGCTCTGTCAAGAAATTCGAGAAGCAAAGATAGGAGATCACAGTAATCAATTGTCAGTAATGCAGAAAGAAGCTTATTATCAATATCTTTCTTTGCTGAATCTAATATGAAGACCAAGTAAGAATGTGGAATAATACCTTCTTTCATTTTCTCAACAGCTTCAAGCAATGGTTTGCGATTAGTTTTATGCAACCACTGTAAAAGCATGCAGAAAAAATATCATCACCTACTTTGGGCTAATACATTAATTTAAGAATGAAATGTAAACGTTAGATGTAGAACAGTTTTCCTGATAATAAAATCCCAATGCATTTGTGTCCATAAACCTACATTGTACAATCTATCCCAGAAGAAAAGCGAAAAATACAGAAACTAGCATTGTAGCTAAAAGATAACATCCCTTACATAATGCTTGTTAGACCAAAGTCAAATTCAAAATGCAAATGATACTTGCATTTTTTTACTTGCTACTGGACAAGCTTCCATAATTTTGGCAAGAGCCTTAGTTCAATCTAGCTTCAGTCTACCAAATGCCTAAATTATGTTTGCAGTCAAATCTAAGAGACCTTTGTTAACTAGAAACTTGCAGCAAGAACAGGGAGATTCGCACCCCAGGGTTTTACCAAGATGCAGATATGTGTCTGAACATAGCTTTCGCCTAGATCAGCCCCAAAAAGGAAAGAAAGAAAAGACGAACACCCATCCCAGGTGATCTCACAAAAGGGCGAGCTTATATACATTTTGTTCCTATATTCAGACAGGACTACTCTAGAGAAATGTCGATGATAACATTTTAAGGTCCCATGGCAATCCCGGGGATAAACTCGAACTTCTAAGTCAAATTACTAAGGGAGCTTGGAATGTTGATGAAAATCAAAAGAAACAAGCCAAATATAAAGGAAGTTAATATATGATGGGAAAATTGGCCAAATGGTGCCCAAACGATTTTTGTTTCTTACCACAGATGCCTGAATGAAAAACTAACTAATTTTCGCTGCATCATGAGGAACTTTCTAGACATACATTATCATCAGGCTTCCCATTCTTGAATTAGAAATGGCTAGCTATAATAATAAGAGAATGGAAGTGTTCATCAAACGAACTACGAGCAAGAATTTATCCCATGAAATTAACAAATGGAACAAATTAGCAGGTAAACAAGAGAAAATATAAGTTTTGTGACTGACAAATGAGGACCAACATTTGTGACCCCATGAGTTCAAAACAGTGCACAGGAGCATGTACTTGGGGAACTCGCCGGATATATTGGAGACTCAAGATGATTTCTGAAATGATACTTACCGTACTTAGCCGGTGGATCGAGCGCTCCACGACCAACGAAACTGCGACAAAAATTGTCAATACGGTAGCAACAGACCATGTTGGTGTCAGGCCCAGAGATCGAACTTCTTGGTTATTCTCTGACATACTGAAGATTGCTGATCGTGGTGCCCAGATTTAAGCTTATGACTTAGCCCAGATACCTGTCAACCATCAATGCCAACATAGTCTCCAAATAGATACAGCCAAAACTTTGCTTTTGATGCATATGAAAAAGCATCCGCGACATGAAATTCAGTCACAGGATCTGTCTCGCCAGGCACAGCCACACTAAACTATGATTTCTCAAGCCAATTGTCCCAATAGAACCTGCGATGATTCAGAAAGGTTATTTAAGATGAATCTTGAGGCTCATGACGACCCAAAGTGTGGGAAGAACCCTTCAAGGTCTCCAAGCGAAAAAAGAAAAGAAATTAAATACCGCAATATCCCGAGATGGAGCTTCCTTCGAGAAAATCAAAACTTTGCCAGAGTCACTGAGAAGGTCGACTTCAAACGCTATAATGGGCTCACTTTCTTTGCGAGTGACTGCAGGTTGACCCAGCCGCTCCTCTGATGTCTAATGCTACTCGGACTTGCAGCTTCTTAAGAGATCTTTCAGTCACTCGGGCTCATCGCACTTCAAAGTAGAGGGTAATCTCCAAATCAGGAAATAAAAACACGCTCCAACTGTGAAAACGAGGTAGATACTTGCTGAACTTAACCCTTTTATTTCTTTCTCTCTCTCTCTCTCTCTCTCAGCCTAAAGGTGGGAACTTTCTTGTGCCAGAGCACATTCGATTTGGTGGACCAGTGGATGCCGAATATCACGGATGAACCAAAATGATCTAGCGTTTCGAGATCAGAACACCTCCAGGATTTCGTAAAATGAGATTAAAACGTTTGAAGTGGGTCTGTTTGCCAATCGTTGGAGATGAAGAGAAGAAAACAAGAAGAAGAAGAAAGCGCGTCGCGTTTTTCACCAAATGCTAGAATACTGTTGACACATTGCACGGGGGGGTACTCTGTTTCTTTTCCTTTTCTTGAAAACACTGGAGCTCGCTGTGAAATGAATGAGAAGAAGCAGAAGAAGAAGATGACGATGATGATGATGAAAAAGGTAAGAGAGGTACTGGAGTGAATCTTTGTGGGTGGCCTACCATGAAAAATGCAGGAGAGGCGGCTCAGGCGCCCAGTTCCGAACAGACTGTTTGGTTTTTGTTTTCTTTCGGAGATTCCAAACGCGAATGAACATGTAATTTGCCCTCGCCAGTAGATCTGCCGGGCTGGACAAGCACTCTCTCTCTCTCGTTTTTCTTAAAGAAATAAAAAGAAAGTCAATCGAAGAAAGTCACCAGATAGTTCCCAGAAAGGAATCCCATAAGTTTGGGAGTAATTGTATGCATTTTAGGAGTATGCATGTTTAGGGTGATCCCATTCCCTCCGAAACCGGAAATCGACTGGTCCCCGATCTTTAGGACTGTGGATCGGACCGTCTAAGTCTTGGACCGATCGGTTCAGTTCCTAAATAATCTAATGGACCGGTTGGGAATCGGAAACAAATCTAAAAAAATTGAGTTTATTTACTTGTTTTTAAGAAAAAAAATATTTTAGTAAAGTTGGATAAATATTAAAACTTTAGAAATTTCAAACCTTTATTTTAATAAATCATAAAAATACTTAACCAGTCCGGTCCGGTTCGACCTTTCTAGGAATCGAGAACTAAACCGACATCGTTTCCACTTTTGGGAACCGGAAACAGGACCGACACTTCCGATCCGGCGGTTCAAACCCATAATGCCTTCCAAGACACGGTGCCCTTGTTGATTTTTCACTGCCTGATTGAAATTCAGCTATCTTAACCCGGGAAGTTGTGATCTGTCACTCTTTAATCCGATAATGAAAAGTTTAGAAGGTAGGGAGCCTCTCTTGAAGATCATAAATTCCCGAAGATCGAAAAAAGAAAACGAAACGAGGCGTATCTACGGTGGTTCATGAGATTAATAGATAATGAGGGGGCAAATCCTAAATTTTATCAACCGAAGTCTTTAAGACTTCCATTTTATTCACGTCCTCAAACTTTCGCTTCAATATCTTTTTTGTTATCGAAATGATTCAATTGGATCGTTGGTTGTTGATCTTATAATTTAGATATGTAGAGTAAAAGTTTTAAAACTCAAGTAGAAGAGGCAAATTTTAAGACTCGCCATATAATTGCCTCTTCCTCACAACATAATCCAAGAAAAAGGTCAATGAATATTTGAATTACCATGTCGTATTCAAATATTTGATTAGTCTCTTTTATATTATTGTACAAAATATTTTAAGAAAGTTATTTTCATATTCATGATATCAATAGGAATTCCTCGTGTATTTATGAGAATATTCTCTCGTCATAAATTTAAGAGCCATGAGAAAGAAGAAGAAAAAAGTATGCTAGTACTCAATTTGTTGAAAAGAGATGTTCCAGCAAAATTGAACAAGTAATGTCTACCATCCAAAAAAGATTTCAAGGCGATTTTATGTTCCGAAAATACATAGGAAAAGTTTCGAATAACTATGTATAGTGTTATTATTTTCTTAAAAAAAAATCACAGTGAGAATGAAAATAAATGGCTTAATAAGGATGAAAATGTGCCGTGATCTTAACACGCGCTTACGGTTTGAAATTACTTATTAGTAATTTTAACAAGTTGTAATATAAGAGCTTGATCCTTTGATGTCATTTGCATTGTTGATTTCTTGATTATGAAAGAAAAGAAAAATCCCTCCCATCGTTTCTCCCTTGCGCTATTTTGCTGCGGGGAAGCTGGGCCCACCCTTCTTGACCCTTTGCCAATTGCCATCTGGCTTGACCACCATTTTGCTTTAGCGGGGACCCTTCTTTTATATTCAGATATATTTCGTTTATCCAACGAAAAATATAAAAAAAATATATGAAATATATTTTTTAAATGACCATTTATACCGCTTTCAAATATAAATAGACTGTCATTGACAATAAAAGTATTTCACACTAATTAATATTTCAACGCAGTGCAAATATTTATTTTTATAAAAATATCTTTAAAATTATTTATTTTCGCGAAACAAACAAACGTTAATACATTAGACATTCGGTATATAACGTTAAATGTAAGCTTCATATGACGACGTTGCTTCTAACCTACTTACTTGGAATCTTTCTGAGCCACGGCGTTGGAATAATTCAGAAGTCGCATGTTTTGGAGTGCCGCTAGGATTTAATCAGTATTTAATGTCCAGACCATAGTACCGCTTGAGCTAACTTATTGACTTTTTCTAGTTTTGGGTGTAGCTTCACTATTTTTTCATGAGACGTGATTTTGCAAAATTAATTTATTTAACTAAATCCGGACATTAAAAGAAAAACACGTGAGACAGACCATGTGCTTAGCATATTAATCTAACTTATTTGGGGGGGAGGGGGATAAGGGTTTTTATTCTTAATAACTTAGGCGGTCTAGTCAAGGTTAACAACCATTTCTTGACTTTGATTAGGTCCAAATCCACATGTTACTTTTTCCACAAAAAAAAAAAACAAAAAGAGATATATTCATAGTTCTAAAAAGGGAAAATAACATAAATAGTTCGTAAATTTTTGTAAATATGTAATGTGATCTATAAACTTTTGATACACCTTGCAAACTGACCTCTAAATTACATGAAAATGGGTCAAAGTGATCAATAAATTTAAATTAATGAATGGATTATATTTAATATTTTTGTACGATCTATGGACTAATTTATACATATATCGTTAAAAGTTAATGGATCACATTATATACCGAGCCAAAATTCGAAAACTGTTTATATGATTATCCCTTCGAGGAATTCCGAGAAAATAAACAAAAATAAAGTAATGATGAATTTGAAAGAGAAAAAAAAATCATACTCTGCCAACTCTGGTTGTAGGACAACAATGGGGAGAGAGAGTTTTGGCGGTCCTTCCTAGATTTGCAAATGAGAGCAAAGAAGTACGTTTTGATCATCGCGATTCGTGCATTAGCCATGCATCACCGCCGACGTAGCAACGTGACATGTAACACGGTCGCCAATGATTAAACTGTTATGTTAGTGATTTCTTATCAATTCAACTAAAAGAAATTAAATTAGGATTTCGTGCATATATATTAAAACTAAGCAACCGAAGGCATGAAATCTATCATGCCGTCCTCTTACCGTCATTAATCTTGGGATCGATTCGTCTCGATAGGGTCCAAGTAGGGGGGGCGCAATGCGGGGGAGGCTGGTCAAATTAGGACGACCCCTTTCTTTAGTTTACTCCTCTGGTCTAAGCAGGCATCCAGACTGAAGACCAGCTAATCCTAGGAATCTCAATCTAGACCCGTGCCGGGTCGTCTTCAAACTCGACCATCAGGCGCACGAGTCTTCTCTATCGTTCCGCATACCGATCGCGGGTCCAGTCGATCGCCATCGAGAACTCTGGTCGTCGATCCCCCTTGACGCTTTCGCCGTCTCCGACGTCCTTATTAGAGCTGTAATTTCTGAAGAAGCCGCCATGCGCTGTTATTACCACAATGCCACGATCGAACCGGGCGTGATGCAGAGACGGGGTCCATACGTACTATTTTGCCTGATTGAGCTCCGTCGTCGTCTGCATTAAAGAAGCTCCTTTTTCGGTTTTCCTAGAGTCAGTGGACGCGGGTCCTCATCCCCTTTTTTTTTTGATGGAATGATTCGTGCTGGATTGGAACAGTCCTGGATGAGGTAGACTCTCTTTTTTTATGAATATCGTCTGCAATTTTGCCTTTTTGAAGTTTGCTCCCGGGAAGATTTTCTGCGTTCCATGCAGGAATGCTGTTCTTCACTTTTACCCAAGAACAGAAGATTTGCTTGTGCCGTAACTCGCATGATTCCCATGACAATCGATCGACGTTGCAGTCACTTTTACTGTAGATGCGAGGTCAAGTCAAATTGTGATATTTGAAGCCCAGATCACGTGATTGCGTAGAACATTGGAACCTTTGATTGCGCTCGAGGAAAGAGGAGGTACCCCTTTTTGACGGCCAATAAGAACTCCTTGAGTATAAATCATGACTTGGAAAATGACATAGGGAAAAGCCAAAATTCCATAGGAATTAACTGGCAATGACTAATAAGTCTGTAGATTCACGTGTGAACATTCTCTTCATTTGGTGTATGAGGTTGTCGATTAGCCAACAGCTACTCCTAATTCTTTCCTAACATATGAAGCCCGATCTCCAAAGTCGGTGTGCTAAAAAGGGGCATATATTTGAAAATCCATTCACAAAAACAAAGGAGATCTGCACAACAAAGCTCACATTCAAATCATCAAATATGGATCCTAGAAGATTACTGGGTTCTCACTGATTTTGTCACCGTGTTACTAGAAGATCATGTGCGGACAATTGATTCCGGAATGAGCGGAAGCTACACATGTTGCTCGAGCTCCCCTGTGACTATCCACTCACTCTTAAAGTGTTAATACTAAGAAAGTGACTCAAAACGGGTCTACAAGATGCAATAAATCGACTAGCCAATAGATAGTGTGATGTCCCGTCTACCTCTCCAGTCCAGCTTTCGCAAAGATGCTTTATAAAAAAGCTAAAAAGACGAAAGCGTTCCCCATTCGCAAGCGGATTAGCATCAAACACGAGGTTATGGCCACCATGTGGAAACAAGTCAATAGGTTAATGGTAAGTAATTTGGTCATAATGAGATCTTTGGCAGCAAAATATGCAGGGGAATCATGAGAGTTTGATTGTCAGGTCCAGGCACGTCTGGTGCAGCATGCAACCCCTCAAGACCAATAATTCAGCGCAAGGCCAATGGGATCATCTCAGTGCATGTTCTTATTATGCTGGTCCCCTCAATTACACTCTCTTCATTATCCAACCCATGCCCCTGGCCAAGAGCCATTCCAGAGTTGGTCGCATCAGGCACATTCCCAACTGCATGGCGTCCTAATCGCAAACCCTCTATGAGGTTTCAGGAATTAGCAGTGAATATGAGGAGATCTGAACCAAACACTGCACATGCTTGCTAGTAGCTAGGCCCGATGGCAGAAAGCGACTCCTATTTATTCATTCCCGTGACAGATTACCTAAAATTTATCCACCCTATATAGCTCTTCTTAATCTAGTTCCACTTCCCTTCTAACGAAAAAGTTGGTTTAACCTGATCCGCAATGATATCGACCCTCCTGACCGTGGCATCTCATTAGCTGTGTATGAGCAAATTCAATTGTCTACGAAAGCGTGTTCGATTTTGAAATTGCCAACAATGCTTAATTTGAGCTTGTGGCCATAAATTTAATTAAATAATCAGTGGACGAAACCAATCGAAGTGTACGCGATAAATTTGAATTATACTATTCTTTTTAGTAAAACTCCCTGCATAACGATAGTCTAGCACATATATGACACGGATTAAACGCGTTAGACCTGCGCCACTCACCAGCTTGAATGCACCAAAAGATTTAATGGCTAGTCCACACCAGCCGACCTTCAACAAGTTCCCGAAATTCAAGAACCCCAAAGGGAAGCGTCCGAACGGCAAACGTCTAAAGCGCATTGCATTTGTGTAGGGAATGATGGTGAATGTCACGACGTTGAAAACGAACACGACCATGCGTCGTCTTGGGTTTCTATCTTTCTCAGCGTGCTCAACGTGATATTGAAAGCAAAATTGATGAGACCACTTGGTGGGATTATCTTAGCAAAATTGAATTATTTCCACGACAGATAACCAGCTTCAAAACTTGAACTACCCAGAAAGACCGCGCTCACAGACCTTGTTTATACAATAACTATTCCTCTTATGCTTTCTTCGCATGGCGCAGATAATTAGCTAGACTACACTTTCCATAATTCTATAACATTTCTAGAATACGAAAAGGCTCTTTCAAAATTGGAGACTCACAGTTACTCCACGTCTTCCTCTGTGGAAGGCCGCACATCGTCTTCCTCCGACTCCGAGACTGGGATCCCCTCGGTCACTGCATCCTCAGTAGACACGTGATCGGCAGATTCACCCTTCAACTCGTCCTCGGTGAAGAAGTCTCTTTGAACAGGCACATTTTTCTGCTGCTGAGATGTAATCACACTCGCGATTGCTCTGAATGCTGCAGATGCCTTGTCACTGTCCACCGCTGTCTCTTTTTCTACATCATAACTGGCGGGTTCTTCTGACAATTCCTTCTCTTGTTGAGGCGGCGGAACAAAGAAGGGTATTTTACCTCTTTGCCAGTCGTGCAGGACCATCTTTGCTGCAGTCGTCAGGTCTGGTTCACCACCCTAAATGAACCGACAATTAGTGATTAACAAGGCAGGCTTCAACAATAGCATCGTGCATGCAAAACTATCTTTGAACATCTAAAACTACATAAGCAAAGCAAGGATGGAAAGGTAGCTTGCTTCCTACATATCACACTCATCTATGCAAACGGATATACATCTAAATGATGAGACTCCTCTCTATGGAGGAAGAGATATACCTTCAACAATTTACCAGTTGATTTGCATAGCTGAACTAAAAAATCAGTGTCATCTTCCCTGAAAAACCAAGATAGTATAGCTTATTGCAAGGACAGCTGTCTGTTTAAACCGAAAAAGCAAGGACATCATTTGGTAAATAGCAGTCCAAAGATAACACACGGCCTAAATACCATGGACTTCGTTTCTTAAATCTACACTAAGTTGCATAAATATACTGTCAATTGGAATCATGTGATTCAAAGTACTGTGTTAAGTAGAACAAAGATGCCGAATAACGTGAATATAATGGATTCCCTCACGCATGCCTAATTCTCTTTTAAATGCTGACTCAATTTGGTCTTTGAGATCCAAAGATCCTGTCTCAGGCTCTAAATGTCCAGTAAGAAACCTGTTTTTTAACTTGCAATACTACACCAAGCAAGAAACTTGTCTTTGGAGATGCTGACATTAAGCAAGACACTGAACTAGATCATCTTGGAACACTGTTAATAGGCCATTATCAAGAAAGATTAAATGATCACAAACATTGCAATATAAAGCCCTCAACTAGAGGCACAAATTAGTTATACCAGTCTTTTATCTTATACGCTCTTTGCAAGTGTTCCCTTTTCACACGTTTCAGGACTTCTCCAATATGTTCAGAAGCATCGTCCAAATTGGTGACTCTCACCTGTAAGTACAAGATAACTTTCACTTGAACAGACAAACAAATATCAAAACACAGATAAAAAGTCCCTCAAATCATCGCTGTTTGACCTGGACCTGTTCTCAAAATTTCCACATGTACAAGATGTGCGACAATGGGGGCAAACTTTAATCTAGTCTCTATAAAAAGTATGAAAATAACAAGAAAACAATCTGCAAAATGTAACCAAAATCTTGATCTTCAAGCTTAAACTATATTTTGGGTGGTGCGTTGAAGAAAAAAAGCCTTGGCCTTCAACAAGCAAATGAAAGAGTTTGGTCCATTCCGAGTTGAAAGGAAACCGCCAAATAGCACCAATTAAAGAAAAATTCCAGAAATCAAATGCAAGCTCTTGATGAATAAATAGTGCTTGTCAGAAACTGTCTTTTCATTTGACATAAAACAAGATCACGTACCACGCCTTTCAATACAACATCTGTTTCAGAATCGCTATTCTGATATACAACTCCAGGGCAATCAATCAAGAAAATCCGTTTTGTGAGTGTTATATATTGCCAGACTTTTGTTTCCCCCGGGATTGGAGCAACCTTGCAAACCTATAGATGGAAGAAACAGACAGATATACGGAAATTACTTGTGAGCACTGCAAACAACAGACTAATTAGAATGGAGAAAGTGGGGTGGAATATGGCAAGCATTATTCTGCACACTGGCAAAAAGAACCTTAATCAAGAATCCTCTTGCAGTCTTATACTCTCTGCTATTCATCTAAAGACAGGAGTAGTAACAGGTGATAACTAGCAGAAGAATGACGAACTTACATTCTTTGTCCTCAAGGTGTTGATCACTGACGATTTTCCCACATTTGGATAGCCAACAAATCCCACGGATATTGCCTGCTTGTCACTTTTCAGGCGAGCGAATTGCCTCAACACTGAGAGGAGCGAACCCTGAATGGAAACCATTCTTATTAGCCATAGCACAAAAACAAAGGTTTCCAGTAATACATTACTAACCACAAAAGGTCCCCAAGAAGAAAAACAGAAGATGACAATGACTTTGAGTGGTGAACCATTACAACAACTTAAAAACAAGAGAGTATAACAGTTTCAAAAGCCCAAAAAATAAGAGGAAAAGCAAAAGGCTAGTTCATGAAGCTAAAATTTCTAATTGCTGCAAGTCGATCCCATTTGTCTCCCGAAAAAAAAAAAAAGAGCTTCTGCCATATACCTTGCCAAATGACTTATTAATGCTTGCATGGAACGCAAGTGTAGGGTATTCCTTGGATAGTACCCTAAGCCATCCCTTTGTGGCCCAAGCAGGAATCAGATCACACTGCATTGCAGATTCAATTTCCATAAGATGTAAAAAGTTTGGGAGAAATTAGCTTCCAGAGTATTAAGTATTCCCAAAAAGAACCTTATTTAGGAGAAGAATCATATGCTTATGCTTGCAATGCTCTTTTAAGTGCCTCTCCAAATGACGACATCTTGTACCCTGTGGATCCCTAGCATCCAAAACCTTGAACGAAATATTTCAGCATTCGTAGTGAGATACAGGCCAGAAGAAGCAAAGAAAGAACGAGAGCCAGAACATAAATGAGCTTTTGATATAAATGAGAAACCATGGAGCAACAAAAATATTTCAGGTAAAATAATTCTCAAACTCCAGAGTACAAATAAACAACACAACATGAGCAAGATGGACCGGCAAGGATCGAGTATTGAATAAATGCTTCCACCTCATATTGGCAGGCTTTATTCTTCAAATAGTAGACCAATACCAATCCACTGGGAAAAAAGAGAGTGAAGCACCTGAACAACCACATCTGATGAATCTATGACTTTGTAGAGTTCACCCCATATGCGCTTACTTTGACCCTTCTCAAACATTGTATGGCGCACCAAGTCTCTGAGTCCATCTTCTTCATTCCCTTCTGCAGATGATCCATGCTTCTGCTCAAAAGCGTCTGCACAACAATAGGCAATATGGATGAAATGCGCTGCAACTAATTGCAAATATTAGAATTGCCATTAGCAGATTAAAGGACTAACATTGCCCAAATACAAAGAAACCTTTGACTAAAAAAATTACAGGCCACTTCCCTGGTAATAAAATTTCCTCATTAGATTTTTGAATCAGACGAGACTGGCCTATTGCACACTCAAAACACAGATATAATGATTAAAAAAGCGTCCTCTGACCACCCCAGCCAAAAACAAACGACTAATAATCAAGAAGGGGAAAGTTCATAAAGAAAGGACATTCACCCTGAGATCCTCCGGCTCTCTTAACTAATGACTCATAATCTGACGCCAAGGGATTCGGCCGCTTCCTCTTCTTTTTAGGGCCAAATGCATCCTTGAAAGGTTCTCTATCAAGTAGATGAACTCTTGCTTGCTTCACAGGCATTTGAAAAAATGCAGAAAACAATTAGGTAATTAAGAGTTGCATAATATCGACAAACAAATAAGCCCATCGTGGCCCAAAATACGCATTTACAAAATAGTAAATCTAATTCACCAATACTACTTATAGTTGACTTTAGATAAGTTCTTGAAAAGTCTCTTACTTGCTTAGGATCATTGAGGAGTGACAAGGGCAGCTTCCTTTCCTTCAAAATAACATTATAATTACTTGACATCCGACTTTGCAGCTCCTCCCGGAAAAATTCAAGTTCTTTTTGATTGACAACTCTCGTGTTCCCTATATGTGTAAAAAAAGAGCAGCCGTGAATCATCTCAACCAGCAGAATGAAGTAACTGAACTATTGGTCGGTTAATCATTGTCAAATATCAGATCAAGACCAATTACTCAATACTATGTAATGCTCAACGTATCGCCAACAATGTAAATATTGCATCATCACCAACAAATAATGCTATTGCAATAAGAAATCATCCCGCTATATACGCTACAAGCTTTCTGGGTACATAAGGAGCAAGTATTCCAAACAACAAAGCAAATCATAATTTCACACTCCTACGAGGGAGCAGCGGTCATAATCAGTTGGACGCACCGAACCAGCGACGATCAGGTTGAATGCGTGTGCTCGGGAGCTCCTTGGACTGAAGCTCGTGGCTCAGGATCTTGCCCTTGCTGTTGCGCTTGGGCCTCGAATTGTACATCTTGAGGCGCCGGACGGTGGCGGCGCTGCGAGCCTCGCTCTTGCCATCCTTCCGGTTCACGTCCAGGGAGTGCTTCGGCTTCCCCGATACGTTGACCTTCTTCTCCTTCTTCTTCGCCATCTTCGAGTCGGTGAAGGAAAGACTGGAAAAACTATCTATTCAGGCGTGCAGACCAACAAAATGAAGATTAGGGTTTAGAGCAAGCGGAAGAGGCGGGCGGAGGCCGACACAACAACATCCTCGCATTAACGGCGGCTCGGCTCGGCTCGGCTCGGCTTCCGTCGCCAAGTTCATATGATTTATGGGCCCCACTTGGACGGGCCTAAGGCTATCCGTACATTGTTTCCTGTTACGGGCCAAGTTGTGCTTCTACCTGTCTAGGCCCAGTCCATATCGGCGCTAAAGATTCGGCGACATAATAGTTGTTTTGGCGTTTAGTTGTTTCAGCGTGCGTTTCATAACCATTACCATTTCATAACAGTTATAAAAAAACGTTTGGTAAAATCAATTTTCTCTTTCTCGTACTGTGTATTTTCGTCTAAGAAACAAAAAACTAAATTTTTTTTTGTTCTGATTTTTCATCCAAAACCCATCCCTATCTTTTTTTTCATAATTTGCAAATTCGTCTGATGACAAGAAAAAAAATACAGAACCATTATCAAATGCACATTTATACCATCCTCCGACTGCCGGAGTATGATTTATGGGCCCGCAGTTAGTAACAATGTACGGATCAGCCCGTAATAGGTGAGGGCGCCTCACCTAACGCGTTCCCTATTCTTAATTGACATATTCCATGCTTTGCCATTGCTGCCACGTCTTCACCAAATCATCCCTTATTATTATCTCGACCACTTTCCCAACTCTAATTAATCAATTTTTTTCCCTCTTACGTCGTAATTAAGTTGATACGTAAAAATGCTCGGGTGCTAATCTAAGTGTTCACTCTTTTATATCGGACTTCAATCGTTACATCCGCATTAGAGTGTCCAAACACTAAAAAAAATAAACACAGCTTAAAAAAGTTATTAAAAGTCAAGGTTAAGAATTTCAGCCTTCAAAAGAAATCGATCAAAATAAAATCCTTTTTAATAATGCTTCAGACAAGATAATTTCTTGAAAAATAAATTTATATTTAAATATTTTCGTAAATGATAAAAGTAGTTTCGATTTATTCGTTTATAAATAAGTGATAAGAGCCATCGCGTTATGATATGTTTTTTTTTTAAATTATTTTACATTTTGACGAAATGAATGCGCCACCTAATTAACAATGATCATAAAATTGGGAAAAGTAATTTCACAGCGGGCGCTGATCGTTAATTATATAGTCCTCCCAATTTATACATAGAACTCGAGAGAAAATAGATGATGCGGAGAAGAAAGATGGTGCATGTTTCCAGTCGCGGAGTGACGTTTCCAGCTTCAAGCTTTCGCTTCTGCGACGAACGTTAGGTGTCGCAACTCGGTACGCATTCCGTTGCATTCCCCTCCCGGATCCGCCATGGATCGGCTGCTCAAAGCTGCGAGATCTTCCGGTTCTCTCAACCTGTCCAATCGCTCGCTCAAGTGAGTTTCCGCATCGCCTCCGCCCGTCAAAATCTCCGTCAATCAGCTGTTCTCACCGGAGCGCTCCGCAATGGATGGATGCGCGATCGTTTGCTCGATCCGTTTGTGTCGTAGCTGGCTCTGTATATTCTCGTTTTGAAGCACGAGTTTCTGCTTTTGCCGTGTCTATGAATGTGAACGATCAAGTTCTCTGGGTCAGCATTAGCATTGCCGATGCGTTTGGAGCTAGTTCGTTTTGTTATGGTCCGCCTTATGTGACCTGCGAGTGGCGACGAAGGTTGACAATGAATGAGGATAAGCCAAGAGCGACCTCGGTTGAGAAAAATACTCCTAAGAATCTTAAACCACCGTCTCCTCTCTTAATATTGTAATGGTTTGAAATATCTAACCGTGCTTTCTTGAGGGACACAATGGAACTGTTAGACATTGTCTCAAGCTTTGTGTTCGATAGCAAGTTGTGGATGAACTGGTTGAAATTATGGTTTGGTTCCTAGTTCAGCTCTGCTCAATTTTTTGCTGGTGATTCTTTTCTTTCAGCTTGCTATGTTGTGCATACTAAAAGCTATTTATTTCCTGTCATTTTGAACTTCAGATTACTGTATATTACCTCCTGTGTAGAATAATGAAATGAAATCAATTATATACTTCGTTAATAATGTCCATGGGAAAATATTTGTGAGGACTGAATAGGGGGGAACAGAGCAGATGGACCATCAACTGCTCTGCACCTTCAGCTTTATCTTTCCTGTCACTTTGAATAAATCTTGATGCTACATGATGGATTTACTCATAAGAGCTCATCGGTTGATATTGTCTGCTCCTAGAGACGTGCCCAATGAGGTTTATCAGAGTTTAGATGCAGTCAGTGACGGTGAAAATTGGTGGGAGGTAGTAATTATTCCTCTTCAAATTTTCTTTTTTTTTTCCTTCCTTTCAGACTTTTCTTTATACGTAACATCTTGATTCCTTTTTATTGGATCTTGTTGATGGATTTCTGTAGACTGTGGAGCTCCAAAAGCTTATTCTGGCTCATAACAACATTGAAATTCTAAAAGAAGATTTGAAAAACCTATCCCTGCTGACTGTGCTGAACGTAAGCCATAATAAACTCACCCAGCTTCCAGCTGCTATAGGAGAGTAAGTTTTCCAATTCTCATCTAATCTCAATTGATTTTCCTATTTTAAGTGCTATTTATTTTGAGTGATATCTTTCTCAGGCTTCCAATGCTTAAGACATTAGATGTCTCCCACAACTCAATTACTGGTTTACCTGATGAGATTGGATCCGCTAATTCTCTAGTCAAGTAGGTTGCTACATCTTCTTTATTTTTTGATGTTCTTGCTTCTCCTCCTCAGATCACATTTACTTTCATTGTGGAAGAGCTACTCATCTTGGATAGTAGTCCAATTTCGATCTGCTCATGGAAGAGTCACCTGTTTGGATCATTTACTTAATATTTCCTCTTTCTGTTTCCCATATAGCTTTCAAAGTAAGATTTCTCTATGACCATTATTTAGAACAAGTAGCTTAATTCTGCACTTTAGAGAGATGTGACTAGTATTGAGTGCATCCTGTCAGCTTTGTTTAATGGCAATACGCAACAAGAGACTTCTGCTGCATGTTGGCACAATCATTCTATTTAAATTTGATCGTAATGTTTGACCTCTCCTCTGCAAGGAAAGTGATTACGGAATATTACCATCCAGCAAAACCATCGCAAAGTCACTGATAAGACTAGCATATGTGAGATCAATTGATTATAGACTAAAGTATACGCAGAACATTAGCATTCAACACCAATTTCACGTGCTTGCAAGGATGGTTCCTCATCTTGATTATCAGAAGGTGTCTGCATCTGGTTTGTTGTGTCGCAACAGGTTGTATACATCTTCTAATTTCCTGTTATCCTTTTACAGGTTTGATTGCTCAAACAATCAATTGAAGGAAATACCTATCTCTCTCAGTAGATGTTTGGACCTTTCAGAATTTAAGGTAACATTTGACCATCTTGATTGATTTATGTCGACTCACCATTTTCAAGTTACATAATGGCAGCTCACACTGTAATGTCAGCTGAGCTGTGCATAGATAAATTTTACTAATCTATGACCTTCGCATCATTTATGAGTAGATCAGCAAGAGAACCGTCTTTTTATGTCTGAATAAAGTATAATCCTTGAGATGTTTAATGATAGAAAATTCTCACCTCTCAAACTTTATCCTTACTGATGTTTATGCAGCTAATTGTTAGAACTAATCTCATGACTTATCTCTGCACGCTGATATTCATTTGATTTTTTTGTGATAACGATTTCACGGCTGAAACGCGTTTATGCCTTCTATATATAAACATTCATCTTTCACTATTATATAACTTTTGGACGTGTGTTCTGTATGACTTCTCCAGGTATCAAATAACACCATCACCAGCTTACCTGAAGATCTTGCAAACTGTTCCAAACTAACCAAAATAGAAGTGGAGGTAGGTGTACTTGTTCATTTACTTATTTGACAGGTTTACCTTTTAGCTCTATGTTAGTCTCCAAATTTCTCCTGCCAATCTTGCCAGGGTAACAAGTTGACAATTCTCTCTGGTCATATGTTTGAATCATGGACAATGCTCACAGAGCTCAATGCAGGCAAGTATGTTCTCTTCTACTCTTCTTTGACACCTTGATAATTGACTTCTCTCTTGTGTGTTGCAGCAAGAAATTTGCTCAATGCTATACCAGAGAACCTGGGAAACCTTTCCCATCTCATCCGCCTGGACCTTCGTCAAAACCGTTAGTAAATCAAGCCCCAGATCCTTTCTGAATCTTAACTTTCCAGCATCACACTTCATTCTTTTCATTGATATATCATGTCGTGTTTCTGCAGGAATTTCTTCAATACCACAGTCAATCAGGGGCTGCTCTTCCTTAGCAGAGTTATATATGGGGTGATGTCTTTTCCTTTGCTAAGATAGTTCTAATTTTAGATTTGTGAGTTTTAATGTTGAACTTGAATGCTTGACTTCATCTTACAGGAATAACTCTCTGCATTCATTCATCTTACAGGAATAACTCTCTGCATTCATTGCCATCAGAAATAGGGGAAGTTTCTAAATTAGGCACCTTAGATCTGCGTGGAAATCAGGTGCGTGAAGTTCATTTTGTTTTTCCCTTTTACCTACTTATTTGGAACAGTTTTGTTGACCCTAGCAGCTGGCCAACGTGTATTTTCTGTCAGGCTTTACTTTCCTTTTTCTTTGCTTTGATTTTACCAAGCCTGGGTTTTGGGCATCTTACCTTTGAGATTAATAGATGTTGGATGGGTCGATAATTTGTCCCTATTTATTCAGTTGAAAGATTTTCCTGTGGAGGCATGCAAGCTTCACCTTTTGGTCCTGGATCTATCCAATAATTCATTAACTGGACTGCCCCCAGAAATTGGTAAGCTCATCTATTGGTATAACTGTTCTGATCTGAACATGGTTAACAATCCTCCCTTTCTTTTCCTGTTGAATTTGTCAGCTTTAGATGTTGTGCGGACTAAGTGGGGAGTAAAATGTAGTCTTGTCCGAGCATTTGTATTGACATTTGATGGCACAACCATTGCTTCTGAATATATGTTAAAAAGGTGGCCTCCTCAATACTTGCACTTGGATTTTTGTTTTGGCTTGTTATTTTTGTTAACAAGACTTAGGGAATTTAATCCTAAATAAGATGATGAAGGTAAATTCGTATCCCTTTTGTAATTAGGGCAATATAGCCCTACGGATAACATCCAACAATTTGCGGCACCCTAGGATTTAGGATTTACTGAAGATAAAACCAAGCTGTTTACCCTGGCCAATAAGTATATAATTATGGGAAAGTGACACAAACTGTCCATGAATATTAGCCCATGTACGTAATGTGCTCTTTGAACTTTTAATTTGTGTAATGTGGTCTTTGGACTTTAGCCCAATGTACAATGTGATTCCTGAACTTTCAATTTTTTCAATGTGGTAATGTGGTCCTTGGACTTTTGGTATATGTTTAAACTTGTGAATTGAAAGTTCAAGGACCACATTGCACATTTGACCAAAATTTAGGGATCATTTGTGCCATTATCCCTATATTTATTGAATTATGGAAACAATACCGCATTGGAGACATTACCAAATTCTTTGCTTCTCTAGCATCTAAGTGATAGACTACTGTCACTCTTTTACTTGCTCTGGTTCATTGGACGAAGGTAATCATCTCATGATGTGAGACAAAAAGCTTGGTATATGTGGGTTCATGGAGGAAGGAGTCATATAAAAGAGTGGGTCACGATTCTTAATGTCTGGTTGACTCTGCAGTGTGTCCATGTTTTATTATGTATATCAGAGATGTACACCATGGAGTGCATTTGTCTCTCTCATATCCCACATGTAGGAAATGAAACTCTTTTCTTAATCATGTAGGGAAGATGACCACTCTGCGGAAACTTTTGCTCACTGGAAATCCTCTACGAACTCTTAGAAGGTTTGTAAGTCAATGTGCTCTGGATTCGATGCTTCATGAATTCACTTATACAACATTTTCCATTTTCAGCTCATTGGTTAATGGACCTACATCTGCCTTATTGAGGTACCTTCGAAGTAGGCTTTCTGAAACTGAAGGTGAATGAGTCTGAGCATCATGCTTGCACTATTTCATTATTTCAACTCTTTCCAGATCTTTAATGATTCCGTAATCAGCTGGAGTTCATGACTTCATTATTTGCGAAATTTTGCACTCTTTATTATTTTTCTTTTGCCAATGATTTTGTCTCTTCTATTGCTGTTAAATCATCATTTTATATAGATTCTGAAGCTTCTACAACAAAAGACAATGTCATCTCAATGGCTGCTCGACTATCTATCAGTTCAAAGGTACATTTGCTTATGCAATCTCCAGATAAATCGTAGCATAGGACAAATTGCAATTCTAAAATAGTGTTATTGGTGAAAGCTTCATTTAATGTGTAAAAAAACTATGAAGCCTGATAATTCACCATTTTGGCTGATGGATACGAACAAGAATGGGCAATAATAGAGAAAAACTGATACGTCCCCTTTTGTCGTCATGCTATCATTAATCTAAAGCTGGTCCAGTGGGTCAAAAAGACATGGCTTAGTCTCTCTTCAAATGTTGAAATAAATTTATCTGGTTGGAGAGGATATATATGGAATGGGAAAAGCACAATGCTTTTGTTTTTTTGGGTGGCCGGCGGCCAAAATGCTTTGGTTGGGTCACTTGATTATGTGAACTTGTATTGTAATGAGATGTTAACAAATTTGGAGGAGGTTAATAAGAACTCATGCACACGAATGCACACCTAGTTTCAGCACTTGGTTTTAGATGACGTGTAGACATTAACCACTTCAGCGATTAATGGAGTTGAATTACCTTTTATGACTCAGGAGCTCTCTTTAGACAGAATGGGTCTAAGTGCAGTGCCATCAGAAGTTTGGGAAGCAGGTGATCTAGTCAA
Source organism: Melaleuca quinquenervia (assembly GCA_030064385.1). Lineage (NCBI taxonomy): Eukaryota > Viridiplantae > Streptophyta > Magnoliopsida > Myrtales > Myrtaceae > Melaleuca > Melaleuca quinquenervia. The sequence goes on from CM057723.1 coordinate 4,556,356, forward strand.
AGTCAGTCTTTCTAATAATTCCATCCATGAGCTTCCCTCTCAGCTTTCTTTGTGTGCTTCTTTGCAGGTAATTCGCTTTCTTCTCCCCTTCTTCCATTTTCCCTCTATCTCAAAGTAGAGAACTATGGAGAACTATCAACATTTTCTGTTAACTGTCCAAATTCTACAGGCCTAGCATCCTCCTCATTTCATCCTTCTAATTTTTACTCCTTGCTTTAGTTTATCTAAGAATTCACAAAATATTTCTTCCCCAATGAAAAATGTTTCTTGTACTGGTTTTGTATAAATTAGACTTTGCAGTTAGGACCTATGCAGAATCTAATTATAGGATGGTAAAATTCATGAGAATTTGTGATCTGGAGACATGGCTGTCATTGTTATAGGGTAAATAGAATTGCCATGCCAGCTGTCTGATTGTCTAATGTTCCTAAGTATGTCTCAAAGTTATCTTTTTTTCCCTTTAAATCTGAATTAAGCTTTCAGCAAACAACCACAATTCCTCTCCTTGTTGTAAGGGAGGGAAGCCTATTGTAGCTGGTTTTTTTGTTTCATAGGTAATATTCTCGTGCATTTCCAGTAGCAGCAGAGTTTCGATTACAATACGATTCACAGATCTGTTGCTCTGACATGCGGTACCTATATAATATAGTAAATGTGAATGTGGAAGGTGAACTTTCAGCTTGGATATATGTGCTACTCCTAATGTTACATATTTTTCTGCCTAAAGGTTGGTCTCTATTTGTCTGAATGCACAGACTTTGATATTATCCAGAAATAAAATCAAAGAGTGGCCTGGTGAAATTCTAAAGCCACTTACAAATCTTTCTTGCTTGAAGCTGGATTATAATTGCCTCGGTCAGGTAATCCCAATTGTTTTCTACTTCAGTGAATTTGATGAGAATCAAGTACATGATGAAAAGCTTTATTTTCTGGCTATTTCTTCCTTTGATTTGCATAAAACTAAGCTCTATCAGGGAAAACAAGGAAAAAGAATGCCTAGTCATTTCCATGTTGCTTTGTGCTAACCAATGCATTGTCATGGTTTATTTGATTATGATAATGATGCCTCGATGTCTTCACTACTGACCGAGGATTTGAAATGATGCCTTGATGTCTTCACTACTGGCCAAGGATTTGAATTTCTCAGTGGCCTTTGAATATCAAGTCCAATGCTTTGTGGTTTAACCTTTGAAAGATAGTTGGTCATGTACAAAATAACAAAGTAAAATGTCCTCTGGAGTGTGCACTTAGATCAAAAGACTAATGGACTCAATCGTGAGGTATTTTAGAAAGATTTTTGAACCTTGTAACTGGAATTTTAAGTTATAGGGAGCTGTTACTGCCGGAAATGTACTCTTAGTTTCCTACATGCAGTTATTTGGCTCGGTGAATGCCATGAGGTTGTTGCTTGTGTTTCAATCATTTTGTCTAAGAACTGTAACTATTGTTCCCTAATCATTAATTGTTGTGTGAATCATGACTGCTGATTCCATTTTCTTTTGTTGCCTCTTCCATGTGTTTGAATAATTCTTATGTGACTGCCCTACCATGCATGACTAAAGATTCCTCCTGATGGATTTCAAGCTGTAAGAATGCTTCAGATTTTAGATTTAAGTGGTAATGCTGCTTCATTGCCAAGAAGTCCAGCATTTTCGTGCTTGCAACATTTGCAGGAACTATACATAAGGTAACGACATGTACATTGTGGTTATACTAATTTCTTTTATATCATTTGTATTTCGTGGAATCTTTCATCTTTATTACGCATAATGTCCTGATGAATTTGCAAAATTATATTTTGACTATGTAGACAGATGCAGCTTCAAGAATTCCCATTGGATGTATTGAGCTTGAAGCACTTGAAAATACTTGACTTGAGCCAGAATTCCCTTCAAATTATTCCAGAGGTAGTGCTCTCTCTCTCTCTCTCTCTCTCTCTCTCTCTCTCTCTCTCTCTGTGCCCACACTATGCTTACAAATCAGTATATCACCATGCACATATATTGTTTATGTGGTTAGTCTTATTGCGGTATAGAACATTTTTCATTTTGCATGCCTTTTTCATTTGATTTACTACATTGTGTTTCTTTGTACTGACATACAGGAGATTGGGACTCTTACAACTCTTACTGAGCTTGACCTCTCCAACAACAATATACCAGTGCTTCCTCCTCAGCTAGTAAGATTTGTTCTCTAAAGATGAAGCTCTGTGGAGCAAATAATTTTGGTATATTATTGTCTGTTGTGGTAGGTGTGTATCTCTATGTCACAGTTGGCTTTTTACCCAGAAATTTGTAGAATGTGACTTAGATGTGGTTACTTTGTTACTTTCTATTCGCATTCATATGTCCATTTGAAAGGATATCAATGTCAGGAACTGTGAGAGCTCTTTTGACGTTGTCAGAGTTGTGCTTATTCATCTGATATGTGTTGCCATGACCCACTTCCAGTCTAAATATATATCTCTCTGTGTTTGTAGTAGAGTAGGCTATAATGGATGGTACTCTCAATAGAAAGTTCCTTGATCAGGGATTACTCGAAGCCAGCCTGCAGGCCTTAAGACTTGAGGGAAATCCATTGAGAAGGTATGTTGTACTTTTTCATTTTCTTTAGTCAGGTACTTGGGTTGGGACTAGTGAGATGTCTTTTTGGTTTTACTTCTTCAAGAATGCTGGCTTGAGAGTCTTTGATTTAACTCCAGAAACGACCTTTTTAAAGGGATTGAGGATGCGTTTTACTGAAAATTTCATACTAAAAGAAAATATTTTCTGTGTCTCCCTGTTTTTGGTGGTTTAGGGAAAGCGATTTCCTTCTTGCCAGAAGGGGAAGATGTTTTCTCCCAATCTAATCTTGTTATTTTCAGTCCATGAAAAATTATTTCCGCAAATCTATTAGTTTTCTGTCATCCAAACATTAGAGAGTCGGAAAACAGTTCTCCAGAAATGATTTTCATTAAAACAGACAGACTCTAAGAATGATTTTAGCTCATGGTACTGTGTCAACGAAAAAGGCTTGCACCAGTAAGAACTGAAACGGGAGTGGGTTGTGGGCCTGGGTGGCACAAATAAAACCTCTCCAGACTCCAGCCTAGCGTATTTAATTGGAATGTCATGCATAAAACCGCAACCCAAACAAATTCCTGCATTGCTGCAACATCACTTGCATGCCATTCTTCTTGTCAGGGTCTTTTTCTGTAAGTGCATGTGATTAAAGATAGGATATCTGCTGTACACTTAATTCTACTCCATGTTTTTCACATTAGAAATTTTATCTGTTTTCCTCAATACTTGCTCTGTCAAATTAATAGCAAAAGGTGGGCGTTCACATTTATAGTGTAGAGTAATCCAGTCTTCACTTGTGTACAGTATTCGAAGGACAATTCTTGACAAAGGAACTAAAGCCGTTTTGAAGTACTTGAAGGACAAGATTCCTGGCTGATGATCTGCTTCTTCACTGTATACAATTTGTGCCAACTTTCTTGATGAGATGAAAGTGAACTGCTATCTGCCTTTGCCAAGGGATTCATTTTCTGAGTGGAATGGTTCTCATGTCTTGGGAGCGTGATGTTGGAGTCCTGTAATTTTGTGTTAGCTACTCACATGCCCGTATCATTTGTTGTCCCGATTTCTTCCTGGAGCTCTTTGATGCTTGGTGCTCCTCCATGTCAATGCTTTTGGTGCTTTTTGATCGAGGAACTTGTATTAAAGGACATCACTATCTTGTCCTGAACGACTCGAAATCATTAAATACTTATTGGTCTTCATATGAATTGGTTTAAACAGGCACCATTATGTAGGCCTGCGACCTGAAGTGGCTTAATGGTTGACAGTTCTGTTTTAAGCCATCATCACTGATCCCCACGTTTCTGATGGAGGTTGATAATTGCTAATTGACAGCTTGAAGTTAGGGACGGACTTCCCATCTGTCAATTCTTCCTCATTTAGTTTAGTAGAGCATCTTCGAAGGGTTGCATCGAGAATGTACGTGCCAAGATGAAGGAAGTTGCGAATTCATGACGGCTAATAATTTCCCATTCATGCTTTCAGGTTGATCAGCGGTGTCAAAACTGAAATTGTGGTTATTTTGTAATGTTCCCTTCACGTGCACCGGAATTGACTTCCATCTCATTTGATATACTCAAGAAAAACCGAGAACTAAGTAGTGTTTCCTGAAACTAGTTTAACTCGAAAATGTTGTCCAACAATGTCCGGTTTCCGGATCTTAAATTAGGTTGAAGTTTCGAATTTCGCAGTTCCAGAGCCTCGCTGACGCATTGAGACACCGGGCCTTCAATTCCATGCATACGGCCACATTTCGGTTGGCGGCTCTCCTTTCGACACCGTTAGTTTGCAGTAACTGTTCTTATCCATGTATAACGAAGAAATGATCCGGCCTCTTCTTCTGATTGTAGGAACTGCTGCAGCAAAAGACGTTATCACCTCCATTGCTGCTCGGTCGCCTATCCGTTCAAAGGTACGCCAGCTTCCTGCGGTTTCCGAATTACCCGGATGTCTGCAAGTACAGCCTTTCCCTTAAGTTCAACCATAATGGCCGGGTTAGATGCTTCGTGTTAAGGACATACAAGGGTAATCTCGGGGAAGGGACTTATTGCTTTTATTAATCACTATCCATCCTTCAATAAAGAATGGGGCTGGTGAACCGCTTAACCATCCTCCTCGAGAACTGAGAGCATTAGAAATTGAGTATTCAAGGTTTCAGGGAATACAGGGTGAGGGTCATGAAACCATCTACTTGAGCTGGGAAACCCCGCAGTTCCTTGAAGATGAATCAAAGCATCTCTTGGGATAAACACTGGAGGTGAGAGTCCATGATCAATCCATTTCGATTGGCTAGCCATCTTTTCAATCCGTCGGATATAAATCCCGGTCGCCTCTTGCCAATGTGCTATCGCTGCCTGCGCACGTCTCGAAGCCTTCACCGCTTGGCTAACAGGGAAAAAATAAGGCCTCATCCTCTAATAAATCCAAAACTCTATCCGTCCCAGTTCTGTCCGGAACTTTTTCTTGCCAACCAAAAAACCTCAACATAGATTCAGCTCCAAATCGGGCACGGACTTCTTTCTTTTTTTATGTCTAAAAAAGATTCCGAACTTTAACTTTAGTCTAAAATCTGCTCCGATTATTAGCTTTGTCTAAAGAAGTCACAAAATTTCAGTCTATGCTAGAATCTACCTCCATTAACTCTTTGTCCAGGAATAATCATTAGTTGTTTGATGTGCTATTTCCATATAAGTAACAATTCTGCATTAGCAAGATGGAGTGGAAAGTCACCTATAAAACGAAACCATTCTTTAAATAATAAATTTAGGGAAATTAGGGAAGACTATCGACAATTTTAGATGAAGGGGCAAGTGGGAGCAGATTTGGAACTAAAGCTAAACTTCACGGTAATATAGAACTGAACTTAAAGTTGGGGCGTTTTTCAGACAAAAAGAAAAGGTTGGAGACAGGTCTGGACTGACCTCAAATTCGGGATTTATTAGATAGAAAAAAGTTTTGGACAAAACAGAGAGCGGTTCTAAAGTTGGTTTTTTTTTTTACTTTAAAAAGAGGCAATTATTCCGCAAAAATTGGGATATATCCGAACAATTCTTTAGGTTTTGGTCCGTCCACGAGGCTTTATATTATCGATGCCATTCAACTTTGACAGGTCGAGCCAACAGCTCAGTTTCCCAAGCACATTTTACTCGTGAATCGTGCTAACAAAGATCAGATCGATCGGCTCTTCTTCTGACCTGGAGCCTCCCTGGAACATACCATCGATCGAATAAAAAACAAATGGGTTGACCCTTTCCCAAGATTTTGATCAAGGAATGGTTGGCCACTAGCCTGAAGTCTTCGATCGGGGCCTCGGCGGGACCATTGGGGAACGTTGAATCTTTCCACCAAACTTTCGTATGGAGGCTTTCAAATCACAAATCCATGTACGACTGAGCTATACAACTCATTTTAAATTGGAAATCTCAATACTCAATACATGAATTGCTACTTTGGGAGGACAAGGCTTCTTTTTTTCTTTAAGGCTGCTTAAATTCCGCTGCAGGCCAAAGCATGTGATTCGGTCTACCTAAACAGATCTGGATATCCCTTATGATCAAAAATCGGAAAGGACAGAAAAAAGTACCCGAGTTATTTCTAAGCATTTTGCGTTTTCTCTTTTCCGCTCTAAGAAATAAGATGATTTCGTTCTGTTTTGAGGTATAACTCGGTGTACGCCGGTCACTCGAGGATTTTCACTAGTAGTACGAACCGTTTCGGTACCGGAGGATGCATGAATCTCGGACACCGTGATGTTGCCCCTGGAAGCCTAGAACGAGAGGGGCTGACTATGGAGAATGAGAATCAGAGCACAAAGATTAGAACGGAGGCAGAGTCTCTCTGGCTGAGTAAATGTCAAAGCGTGGTGCAGAAGAGACACCCCCTCGAAGGAGATTCTTAATTACTCCCTTGGGCCCAAAACAATACTCCCCGTCAACCTTTGTTTATGAACAGACGACAAAGGACGAGCACATTCACACGACACAATCTCAAACGGAAACGTGATCCATGAAGTAAACGCGACAACATCATGAAAATCAGAGGCGTCACTACCCAAGAGAGATACCTCAAAATCCATTATCAAATGACCAAAAGCTTGATGGGGTTTCTTCAGAAAAAGGCAAAGTGACATGATCAAATCATCGAGCCAAAAGACCCTCCTCATGATCTTGATTAAACAAAGAAAAGCGCAGAAAGCTCAAAGCACAATATGAACACCACTTGCTCTCGGTCTTTTATGGCTGTTTTCTCTCTTCCCATGCTCCCATCTCACAAATTCAGCATTCTGACCCGGAAGATAATAAGCGGAACGATCCAAAATAAACCAACACAAAGATAAGTAAATAACGAGAACAGAGAAAGACACTACTGCAAATTCTCTAGATGTTCCCTGAAAACTTCCAAAATGCTAGAGAATTTGACAATTCCCACCAAGCTACAATCATCCTCAATGACCCACACGTAATTCACACGGTGTGCAATGGCTTGAATCATCACAGCCATCAATGAGCTCTTGGGGTGACAAACTATTGCCTCTGACCTCCTCACCATCCTAGCTGAGTAACTGTGTGACCTGCTGTACTTGCCTGATCTTGCCAATTTAGTGTTCGGGGACGAAAAACTCTCTTCGTCCGAGGAGGACAATGACGTTGACGAATTACTCGGTGCTGAAGATATCACGAATTCTTCCAACATTCCTTTGCAATTCCTCTCCTTTAATCTCTCTTTCACCACCCGGATGAGATCTTCTGGTGGGCCTCCGCAGTCGATGTAGGCCATGAGGTCACCGCAGGAGAGCGTCGCCACAGCTGCTGCAACGGTCTCGTCGCAACAAGCTAGCGTAGAAGGCGAGATCTCGCCGATCAAGATCCCTTCCCCGTCCACCACGGCTACCGAGGTTTGCTCCATGAGTGAGTGAGAGATGGCCTCGAGTGCTGCCGAAGCAGGGGAATGGTAATCAACTGCGAGGACTTCGGTGCTTATAAGGCTGAGAGTGTCGATAGTTTGGGCAGGGATCGGAGAGAATATGCCGATGCAGTTGAGGAGGAACCTGATCACATCTTCTTGGGTTAGCCAGCAGAATTCTTGCCCTTTATGAATCGTGATGGGACTTGTCGAGGAAGACAGTTTTTGATGCTGTTTTCTTCTTGTGGACCTAGTTTGAATTGGCACCACTAGGTTTTGAGCTCCTTGCAGGATGAGATCTATTGCTTCCACCAATCTGAAGATTTAAAAGGAAGAGATTGAAAACCTCCAAATTGTAACGGGAGGGTATGATCTACATGTCTGAGAAGGATAATAATAATTTCAACTAGTAGCACAAGACCCTGAATTTGAGGCAAAATCATGCGATAGAAAAGCAGAGCAGGCGCAATTCAAAGCCAAACAAAAACATCAGATTCCTTAAAACCCACGACATAAAATGACGTTCCATTGAGCAAAGACAAAGAAAACTTTCCCCAATATCAGATAATTACTACCTTGGTGACTAAATACATCGAATAGGACTGTAGATCCGTCAAGAAATTCAGTCACAGTTAATGCCAAACACACCGGAAAAAGAACATAATTCAGAAGGACAAAACTAAAGAAACATCGGCCATTCTCATGGCTCTCACCTTGAAGAAGGCTCAACATGCACGACTTGACCGGGGATCTTCGGCAGAAGCGCAGAGACGGGCGCTTTCAACGCCCCCGACGGAGACGAGAGATTGTCTTCGCTGGAGAGATAGCAAATGACGTCCACCATGCACAGCTTCCCCACACAGCGGCAATCTGCTCTCTCTCCTTCTTCATGCGACGCCAACGCCGTGCTGGAGCGGTGGTCGCAGCTCCAGACGCTGAGGAAGCTGTCCTCGGAGTTCCTCAGGGCGAACAGAGCATCACCGACGGTCGCGGCGATTGAGAGCGACCTCAGAGCTGGCTTGCCGAGGCAGAGGTCGCTGACTCTGTGGCTGAACAATCCAGCTGCCATGCAAATACGATATTTGCTTGAGAGAGAGAGAGAGAGAGAGAGAGAGAGAGAGAGAGAGAGAGAGAGAGGAGATGGTGGTGGTGGAGGAAGTGAGTGGTGGTGTAACGAGTAGGTTAAGATTTATAGAGGAGCGACGTTACGTACGAGGGGTACGCGAGAGAGAGAGAGAAAGAGAGGGTGGTGGGAGGGAAGGGGGGAGATATAACGTATCTACCAAACGTGTGGGGCTGTACTACGACCTTACAATATTCATTACAACTTTGTTTATTATCTTTGGCTGTCAATTTATTATATGGCTGTCAATTTAATCATAAATTTTATGAATTAGCAACTGTACTGTAAATTTAAGCTTCTCAGATAATTTTCTTATCTAGTGACCCTTTGCACACTTATTACCCAGCCAATAATTCTTCCATGAGAATAATGGGCTTTTGGCATTTTCTTTTTTTCTGATAATCCAGGGACATGAGCATGAAAATCTAATTACTTGGAGGCTTGTGAAACGCCCTATGAATCTTGTGAACCGGTCAAGTTTAAATCTTCTGTCTATTCTCCAATAGTCTTCATCTAGAGTAGCTTTGTTTTCACATAATTTACGGGATTCGAACTAGTATCTTATAGAATGTCGTCGTCACACCAAACAGAAAGAACGATCTCATTGATTGGATAATAACCTGTATAGCCAGCATTTTCATTTGAAAAAAAAATGACTTGAGATATATACCGGCGACCTCACAGAGAAGGCGAAGTAGTTATGTCTCATTAAATGTTACAGTTGGAACATGGATGCACAAAACTTCCAACAACAACAAAAACAAAAAAGGGAAAAAAAAAACGGAAGTTGTGAATGTGTCAGCTCTTTAAACCTGTTTAATTGAATAATCATAACTTAATTGCATTCCGACCATTGTAACAGGAAAGCCAAAAATGAATTAAAAAAAAATTAACCACGACTGTCTCTTAGCCAAAGCATGTGGAAGTTGCGAGCCTGTTAATGACACAAACAATGCGTTAATTAAGGTGAAGGTCCCAATGAGAAACCTTGCTTTTATGTGAAGCGCCAACTTCGAATTGTCCTCTCCGAATTCAAATTCGATGTGCAGTCAAACCAAATAAAAAAAAGACATCGACATCTTTGACCCTTGCAGATCAAAAGAATCCACATCTAGCTAATCTATGGATGGTGACGTGATGATGTGAATCTCGTGCGACGCCATTCGCAACATGGACTCGATTTAATGAGACCTAAAGTTGGATTAAGCAACGCATGACTGTAACATGATATATGATCCTTATAATTCCTAGATGTATCGTTAGCCGTCTCTAGTTCCACGACAATATTCATTGACAACGAGTGTCTTATCGCAACATGTCTCTCGATTCCAATGACCATGTCCTCTCCTCTCCTCTCAAAAACACACACAACCAAGTTAGAATCAACCACCAAGTTTACCTCGTCTCTCCAGAACAAAAGACTTCACGTTGGCAATCCTTCGCGAGGGATCATGTGTCAACATGGCTCTCGTGCCCAGCTGGAGACATCAAAAGCTCCCGTCATAACCACGATTTGACCCCACGTTGCTCCAATCTCTCCATAATATAAGTTAGACCCAGCTGTTTCATCTCATTGATTAACTACGTCTAGAAAGGGACCCATTTGGCGTCACATCCCTAAGTTGACTGTAATATTAAAGGCTACCTTAATGCCCAACGACGATATTTCTGCCAATATTACCCCTGACTTAGAATAAGTAAGCTGATGCGAAAGCCATCAGTCTGGAAACTACAGTGCACATTTATGTAGGAGAGCGAATGGTAGGGCTTGAGCTCCTGCCTTGCGATTCAAGATCCATGGGTCCTTCCACGTCTCTGAACATCGTGATGAAAAGGATCCGGATCGTCTGCCTGGGGAACACCCCAGGGCAGATCTGATATGCTTTTCACAGCCGTCCGATCACGATCGGATGGCTGTGTTTTTTTCTAAAAATAAAGCAAAAAATAAAAGAAAAAGGTGGGACCCACCACCTGCAAGCTTGCAGCCGTCCAATCAACGATTGGACGGCCACAAGAGGCAGATCAGATCTGCTCTGGAGAACACCCCAGAGCAGAGTATCCATTTCCTGATGAAAAGGTCTTGCGTCCGCAGATCATCTGTTAACAACTCCCCCCTGGTTCCCATCTTTTCCATTGCCTTGAAGGCCCAAACCCTCGCCGAATGACATGAGATGAGAAGAGCATCTTATTATATCTTTCTGTCACTCTCGACGGTAATCGTGAGATGCGACGTCGTGACTAGATATCTCCCCCCAAGTTCTCGTTTCCGTAACTGGAAAGAACCTTATGCTTTTCGGAGCGAAGGAGTAGGCTCGTAGATGAGCTAGTCATGGGTCCACACCGAGAAATATTGAGTAGGACTAGCTTCTCACATCAATAATAAGTCACACCAATCAAATTGTGACACGTGTTCAGTCGGTCCCACTTTGTCGGATTTTCCAGGGACGGCCCGTTGCGCTCTCTGTCTCTCGCCTCCTTTCCGTCTCCGTTACTGACTCAATAGCCACATGTGGTGATGGGTCCAACTTCGTCTGGCTCTCTTCACTTGCTCTTTTCCGTTTCTTCTTCGTTTGAAGGTCTTCTTCGTTCCAACCTCGCCTTCCTCCATCGTCTTCTCCCATCTCCACTTCTTGTCCATCGGCACTTGGATGAGAAATGCTTGCCCAAATCGCATATGGCTTCGCCTCATCTCTTTCTTACTCTCTTACCATGAACCTTCTTAACAAGACAAGTCAATCCGAAAGAAAACCCGCTCCCCAGAAACCCTAAATCTCTTGCTCTTCTCTCTCTCTATTCTATCCTCCGACTCTCTCGTTCCCTCTGTTTAATCCATGGAGTCCAAGCCAGTAGCTGCTGAGACGAATTGACGCTTCTCAGATGAAGACCTCAGTTCTTTGAACGAAGAAGAAGAAAAGAGGAAGTGAAGAAAGTAAGAGAGACGGAGTGTGCGTCAGTAACGGAGACGGAAGGGAGGGGAGAGAGAGAGAGAGAGCGCAACGGAGAGAGAAGGACGGAAGTCTCATCTAACAAAGTGGGACCCGACTACACACGTGTCACAGGTTGATTGGTGTGATTTATTGTGAGAAGCTAGTCCTACCTAATATTTTCTCGGTCCACATCAGACGTGCATGTCCCTTTCTCTGACGTGTCCTTCGTGGATCTGAGCCAAGAGAAATAAACCTTTTATCAAACAGAGGAAAGACAAGAAACGTCAAGATTCGATTGAATAAAGATTAATGGACATACAAGGTTGGCCTGTCATTAGCATCAAGAACCTCATCAGTGTTCATTGAAGATGACGGATGATAAAGAAGTAAGAGATCAGCGCATTCTTAACTTCTCCGGAGGGAAGCTACGGCCGTGGGATGTCGCTGATTTTGCCTAAGAAAGCAACTGATGGAGCAATTAGGAGAAAAGGGCAGCTAGCTAATGTGTCGGTAAACTAGCCCAAGTAGTGAAAGGTTATGGATGAGTACGGGTTATTTTCTGTACATGCGCTCCACGACTCTCATAATCTTCTATATGTCAAATTGAATTATTTTTATTTGGCGGAGAAAGCCAAACTTTGTTTAGGCCTAATGAAAAGGTTGGCATAAAGGCAAAGGGATTTCCTGTTTTCCATGAGGTTATGGGTTCGATTGGCGTCGTGAGCGAACCTCTGAATAACCCGTGTCGTGTTGTGTAATTGTGTCATATTTTGTGAGAAAAGACTTATTGACTATTAAAATCTTGATGGGGTTACAGTGACGAGCTCACCAACTTTAGACTTTCAATGGTTGGTGATGTGAAGTAATGTTATGGCGCAAAGCTCATTAGTCACTTCTTCCCCGTCTTTTTACTTATTAAAAAGCTAATTAGAAGATATTGAATTGCTTAAATATGTATTTATTAAATTTTTGAATGTGAAACAACCTAATTAATTTGTACAAATAAAGCGTAGTATATACAGATGAACCCACACGAATCATTGTTTGCCTAAGCTGCTGATTTATGTCCATAGCATTCTTATCTTTCTACTGCTGTTTTGGAGACCAGATACTCCATTGGTCGACTCAAATAGTCCGGTTGAAAGGCAAGGGACACGCCATTCTTTTGCTATGTCTGTGTGCGACTGTGTGTGGGCGGGCTGGTGGGTGCGCGCGCGCGCGCGAGAGAGAGAGAGAGAGAGAGAGAGAGAGAGTCGTGTCTGTGCACAGATTAGATTCGTTCAATCTTTGAAAGCTTCGCTTTGACATAGCAACATAAATGGTGGCAGTGGGGCAGTAGATGCCTCCCACCCCCCCCCCCCCCCCAGCACCCTTAAATCGACAGCTTTCATACGTTGGCCCAAAAAGAAATTTGACAGCTTTCGCAAGTTGGGAAGTACTGATGCCACCCAACATTTTGACCTGCAGCATCTAGTAGTGTCCCGCTAATTTCAGTCAATGCGATCGACACTATGTATGGTACCTCGGATTTTGGTGATAGCGATGACGAAACATTGACGGTCGGGATGGTGGAAAACGTGCTTGTGGGCACAGTTTAGTTCATGGGAGCCGAGGATAGGGTTTTTCAGGACGCAATCCCTTAGCTCACCCAGATAGATAGAGCAACGCACCAACAAGCAATACCCGTGGTAATTAAGACCAAGCATGATTTATGGCCTTCCAAACAAAATAGAGGACATTTCTGTTTTCTGTTCTTTATTTCGTTCCTTAGTACTCATCTCCGTCGCATTTTCTCGGAGGGAGAAGGAGGAGGAGGAGGAGGAGGTGGATGTGATGAGGTCAAGGGGGTCCACCATGTGGAGGTTGAGAGCGATCCACCGCCCTGCTCAGAGCGATGACCCATGATCCAAGGCAAGAGGATACGTTTCGGCGGGGGAAAACATCCGTACGGGCGATGGATCTAGGCCATGCCCCACCGCACACTGCACTCTCTACTTCGAAGTCATGATCAGGAGTGACAATGCAGAAATGGCGTATGGAGAACAGGCCTCAATGATCTGTCTCAGCAAATCCTCGCGAGATGTATACACCTGCCATGCCCTATCACAGCATCAATTTGCTTCTGGAAGGAAACACAAACCACCCAGCCATTTCTTCACTTCTTCTCCCATACTCTTCAGAATGGAAAGTCATCACATTGGGGTTCCGTATGAACCTAAACAAAGTCATAGGTCGCGTCACGTTATTTGGGGGACAAAGTTCTTATCTTTACATATCAAAAGTCGAACCCGAAAGTTAAACTAGTAGATGGATGGAAGACATGATCAAGCCTAGTAGTCGAGTGACGCAAGATTATACTTCTGCACGTGTTATTAATTAGCTATCATTAGTGATTTATCATCTTTCGATCTAGAGCGGCTTAGCTCAGTATAGTTAACTTTGGCTTTCCGTTTGCTTCTTTTTGTCATGTCATCTCATGTTCGAACACATGCCTCCAAACATCGTCAAAGGCCGTGAAGCCAAGAACCGTGCATCGGAATTCATTAGCAATTATTGTTAACCAATCCAGGTTTCGTGCAACAAAAGCTTCAATTAGATAATTTACTGGGAGGTAATACATCCGCTCCAGTGAATTTGAATATTTTTCCTGCTTCAACCGGACCAGGGTTTGAAGATCTACAACGTTCTGTCAAGTTAGAGCTTAATGAACAAAATATTCAGTCATGATGGGCCATTAAGGACAGGACGACAAAAACAAAAATTTAGTCGTAGGCGTGGACATAACTTGTATGACGACACGATGAAGAGTGCCATCCTTTGCTTTCGGATCAAGTGAAAAATAAATAAATCCTAACCCTATTGTATTAGGGTAATTCGGTGTTAAATTTTTGATTGGTCTATTCAATTATAAAAGTTTTGTATTGGTGCTAGTTGAGTCTATTCGATCAATTTTGACAAAAAATTTCTGATGTGGATGTTGACCCTGATACATAGCATGAGCGACGTCGATATGGATACTTTAATAACATATTGAATTTGTAATAGTTTAATTTTATCTTTTTTCTTTCCCTTTCTTCACTTTTTTTGGGGGCTTGAGGGCCAACGAGGATCATTAGCCAACTCTTGCCTGCCATAGGCTAGGGTTGGCGACCCACACTAGCATTGGGGGAGGCCGCCGCACCCTCGCCGGCTCTGGGCAAGGGCAGTGATGACCTCACCCTTGTCGAGACCTAGCACAAGCCCTGGTTAGCCACAATGAGAGCCCACGAGCAAGTGAAAATCTTATTAGAAATGTTCACATCAACGCTAGCCACGCCACACAGGATGGTTGGCATGAACATCAGTAATTTTCCATGGCTAGGTAAACTCAATTGACATAAATACAAAATGATTCAGTCGAAAGGTTGAGGACCGAATGACATCAAAAGTAATAGGATTATGATTTATTCATATTTTTTTCGGTACTTTTCCCCACTGCTTTCTGTCTCCGCAGCCAGAAGTCCTCCAACTTGGATAAGTTAGATACTTGCAAAAACAAGGGACGGATCGCTCATGACGAAATCCCATTCTCATGAAGCACCAAAGAGGAGAGTGGCTGGCATATCCGGACCATGGTCATGAATGGGGGCCGCGAGCTGTGCTTGCTTTTGCCCAGTGCGATGTCTTCCACGCATGCCATGCCAACGACGGCAATCTCTTCGATGGTACAACGCTGGATGTTCTGCCGACAGAAGATGGATATCCGAAGCATCTCACGGTGTCTTTGTCGTCCGCAAACGCCCATCTTTAGATGTTCTCTTATCATAAATGAACTTGCTTGTAAGAATATAAATCCCCACGAATCCATTAACTATACATTACCAATGGCTAAAACTCACTTATTATATGTGTGCACATGTGAGTAGACATGACATATGGGACCATGGGTTTAAATTTCGGTGGGGTCGATCAGTCTAAACTATTTTGGGCTCATATTTTCCCGTCGCATAATTAAAAGCACCATAAATTTTCAAAGAGTGAACTCCACATCGTGTATTACAGGCGCAACGGAGTATAGATTACATAGTCCCGATTTACATCGCTGGTTTCTTTTTCTTTTTCTCGTGTTTTCAATATTCTTAAAAACTAATTTCCGTGAATCCTAACGCGTTAAAGATCAGCTCACTAGCTTAGTCAGTACGTGTTTTTCTATTCCCAATCAAATCACCAACTAATTTTTCCCAAATGATTTTTTTTCTTGAATTTACAGCTGTAAGTACTTTAAATCAATCCCAATAAATTAGATAAAAAGAAATTATACAAAGAGTTTGAGTCGCACACGCACATGCTATGAAGATGCGATCTCACCGACTTCCGAGCTAATAGGTCATATGTGCTATCAATTATTGAAAAGGAGGCAGAAATTGAACTGAGCTAGCTTAGTTGGGTTTGGTGTCTTTCTCTCTCTCTGATAACGTATCGCAGAGATGATTAGAATAATGAGGTGATAGGGACAGCATATCAGCGGGCTTTATATACGAGCGCACTGCTCACGAATCTCTCTGTACATCCCTTGTCGTGCCTGATCGATGGACATGGGCATCAACTCCGGATTGGTCGCAAAGGACAAGCTGTCGCGATCTGGGTTGGGGAATATGCTCTTTGATCAGCATGATTCACGGGATGAGAGTACGTATCACCATGCCATTTGGTTCGATTCTCCCCTCCCTCTCTCTCTCTCTCTCTCTCTCTCTCTCTCTCTCTCTCTTCAAAAGAAGAAGGATTTCCTGAACATTAGCTAGGAATTTTCGCACCAAACCATCGGCGCATAAATCAATAGTTAGAAAAGAGAAAGATGGTCGCTGTAGGATCATCTCTCCAGTTTCCACTCTTGACATAGGGCGTCAGATGCTCTCTCTCCTAAAAGAGCACGGGAAGGAAAACGGAATGTATAGGAGAACATTACTCAAATATTAGACCACACTTGGTTAAAACTTCTGGTTTACTTCCAACATACATAATATAACAAAGTTTAATGTGCGGATCGTTAGGACTACTAATTTTAATCTTTTATTTCAATGTGTTATCAGAGCGTGAAAAAAAAATATATATTTCCTCTATTTTGTGAAATTACAACTATCACGTTATAATCTCCGAAACCCTAACCAACACACCCGCGAACATAAATGCTCCCTAATCAATTGTGGGACGCAACTCCTTGTAATCGGACTGTGGACCCACTTAGTCAAATTCAAGAACCTCGAGCCTAGGCTCAACATTCTCGATCGCCAAACCCTAAATTCCGCCCATCTAACCTGCGTTATAGTACCCAATCAGGACTTTTGATGAGTGGCATGCCGACATTGTTTAGCCTTCAAAGTATCGAGATTTTTTCATTTATGCACATCGAACAACCAAAAAATGCCTGATCGCAGATTGCTACAAAGGAAAATGCTTTAAGAAGAGAGCGTTCTGAACCGGAGAAGCAGCTGAGGAGTCACCGGAGGACCCTATGCATTCTAATATCACTCCCCGAACCATCCAATCAAGTGAAGTGAACTGAACAGCAATTCGGTGCCCATGCGAGAATCACCACAAGTTCAGCTTACGATCTGGTCTCCTATTTCTTCCGTTCGATTGATGTTTGATACGGCCGCATACGGACATCATCTGTAGTTGCCAGAGTCACTGTCCAATCCCCAGAGTCCGACTCGTGATTGAGATGTTCTTCTTTTCTTTTTCCTTTTTGACGTGGAAAGCATGTGTCCATTACCAACCAGAGCATAAAAAATAATATATATATATATATATATGTATATATATATATATATATTCCATAATGTGGTTGGACAGTCACATTGTCCTTTAAAATTTCCCATTTCTTTGGTCTCTCTCTCTCTAGCTATGCATCTAGATTAATAATTTTACCTTGTGTGGAAGATGACACTCTCCTCTTTTTTTAATCCCCCATTGTCTTGGTGGTTCATCAAGACCCACCTGCTTTGCTTATGATAATACTTCATCCATCCTTTCATCCTTTTTCCGTCTTGTGCGAAAGCTATCTTTCCCAACTTGAGATGTAAGAAGATGGTCCCATTGCTATACCTCCGTCTAACCTTGTTCATGGAGCTGTTCTCGATTAGGCTGAAATCCGATCGGCATCCGTAACCAAATTTAAGCAGACACTCGTGTTCCTCAAGTTAGTATTCAGTGGATTTGCAGGAGCTGTGACCCTTTCGTCCAGATGGCAACATACCCATGTGAGATCGTTTTAGATCTAGGCGCGTATTTTTCATTTGTTTCTCTCGTGGCCGGAACAAATTGAATCGAAATCCCTACTTCGCGATATCTGCCCTTTCAGAATATTGCGTCCGGCCTTATTCAAATTTGTCTATTCGATTGCGAACCTAAGCAGTGGCATAATCTATTCTGTCATGTTGTGTTCCCACCGAGAATGTACGTCGGTCTTTGTGCTGCGCATCATGCTCGCGACCCGACGGGGCATGAATATGCATTGGGTTCTAGATGGTGAAGGTATCTTTCTCCCGTTCAACGTGAGCACGCGTAAATACTGATGACAAATGAATGCGAAACGGACAAGGAAGTGCAAATGGTGGGGACAGCATATGAGAGAGACGGGACTGTGAAGTTTTACCTTTCACGCTTAGTGTAGACTAAGCATTAAAATATTCGATGAGACAAAATAAGGGCCTGAAAAAATTCAAACTTATGACCTGTAATCTTTTTACCTAGTACTAAGCATGGAAATAGGCCTGAAAAGATTCAAACTTACGACCTTTTTGAGAAGTTTTGTAAGACCACTCTGTCAACTATCCTGAAAAGCTTAAATCGTTAGGTGAATGCGTTGATTAATATTTAAGTATTTTCACGTAGACACAAGTCACTTGTCGCTACTCAGCATGATTCCTGGCATATTCGCCGGTCTCGTCACGTGATCCGAGACGGTCCACAGCAAGCGACACTTTTACAGGAAAAAGGAGGACGACAATGAAGAAAAGGGATGGAGAAGAAGGGCTCTCTTTTCTATTTTTGTGGGCTACGTTTGTCTATTACCGCACGTGCGATGTCCGGCGGAGATCTGCTTTCGCAATCTTCCCTCTAAATAGGCATCCGTCGCTTTCCCGAATAATGAAATTCGGGCTGTCACGCACAGAAAAGGCGAAGCCCAATTGTTTAGCACGTCCCATGCATTATAGTCCCGCGACGCCCACAAATCTCGACTTATCGAGCTTTGGACATGGAAAATTCCCCGAGTGCATGATTCGGAAGCATCTGAAATAGCAAAGTCGGAAACGTGAGAAACTTGGGGAGGTTCCGGATTTCGGTGCTCCGGCGACAACGGATTTCTGAATCTATTATTGATACGAAACTGCGCCCCCTCGCGCAGAGCACCCTAATTTTAGAAAACCGAGTTCTTCGAAGCGCGCGGCGGACAGTCGGGGCTCGAAGTCGCACCTCCAGGTCGTCTTTATCGTGATCTGTTATGACACGAGCTCGGCATGGGACCATCGACTTGTATCTCCTATTTCGATTTTGCTGTCCTGGCCATGGTGTTCCGATGCTCGCGCTGCCAGAATTCCATGGTCTGGTCGGGCGACTACTGACTATATATCCAACTTGTCCAAAGTGAAAAGGCTAGGCCAGGCTGGAGAGCAATCATCATAACGCACGGCTTCGTGGGCATCGTGCTTGAAAAAGCGGCACGTGGCTTGACTCCGATGTGGCCTTTCGTCTCATCAAAAAGTCCGGTAGGTGAGACGGAAAAAGGTCGAGGCAATCATCGTGACGACGGGGAGACCTATGGGCCTGGGCCTGGGCCTTTTCCCATCTCGGCTTTGTTTTGCGTGCGCATGGGCTTCGACTAAAAAAGCTGTACAGGTCAAGGGCCTGCGCCTAAGAGTTCGGGCTTGGATCGATTTGGAAGAAGCCGAATGCGTCCCGACATTGCTCGTTCCTCTGACTTGGCCCATCCGCCAACAACAGCTGCTGGACTTTGATTGGTGGGGATGTTGTTCCAGTGTAGGACCAAACAATCTCTAACAGAACATGCTTACAGGCGTACTCTCTCTCTCTCTCTCTCGCAATAATAATTAGGATAATTACGTAAATAGCCCCTGAAAACGAAGTTCAATCATTCTATTGATTCAAGTTTGTGAATCACATTGAACATTTTCATATAGTTTGATGACTAAACATGAAAACAAAATTCAGCGATCTTTGTGACATGTTCAATTTGGTACGTCAATCTTATCGGGTCATTACTGAGGCCACCAATAGGTTCGCGTATCGCCTCATTACTGAGTTAGCCGGGCATTTCATGGGCCGGAGGCCCGTCCAGCCCGTCTATTTGTGTTTTGGGACGAGCCATCTCGTCATTGAGCAAGAGATGGTCCGGCGAAATCTTTGCATTGGAAAGTATGCCAAAATGAAGGCATTGCAGATCCAAAACGTACTGCGTAGAATCTGGGCTTCACTTGAAGCCCATCGGGTCAGACCCGTAATGGGATCAAAATTGGCGAACCGGCCCGTTTCTGAAAGCTTCTCTCTTGCTGAAGGCGTACGCCGTTGCTCCCGAGAGCTTTCCAACTCGAGCATGGCGGATCGTTACTTCCCAAACCCGATGTCGGACTTCGTACCGGAAGCTCCCGAGGAAGACGCCGTCGCCGAAAGGGCCAAGGACTCTCTCTCGAAGCTCCTCCATCTTCCCTACGCCGCTCTCTCTGAGAAGCTGAAGAAATCAGCTCTCGACCTCAAGGACACTGTACTTCCCGATCTTCGATCCTGCTTTCTTCGAAGAACTTAGCTTCAAAATTGCATGCTTTCAGTTCCCAGAGTTCATTTTTACTCTCAAGTCTCTGATTTCATCTATTCCCAATCTCGTGATTCTGTCCGAGTCTCGTGCCTTGCTTGCGGGGGTCATGCTCGTGCATTAATGCCACTGAAGTAGCTTAGAATCCATCAAGTCATCATCTTTAACGAGCTTCTGAATTGCTCGGTTGACTTGACGATGGATACTGGATAGAACAAGTTAGTGCACGATTCATATTTAATTAACTTGAAGACCTTCAAGCTATCTGAATCGCGTACGAGAAGGGCAACTGGAGTTTTTTTTATGGTTATGTCAGGTGGTGAGGGAGACATGGGCAGTGAGTGGCAAAAGAGTGCAGGATTATACACTGTATACCGGTGCTCTCGGGACGGCTTACCTGGTCTTTAAAGCTTTCCAGGTCACCAAGAATGAGAGTGATCTCAAGCTGTGCTCTGAGATAATCAGGGCCTGTGATGCTGCCTCTCGTGATTCTGGGTACTCTCTCTCTCTCTCTCTCTCTCTCTCTCTCTCTCTCTGCTTCCCTGATAAAATGAGAGTGTGATGGCTCGGAGCTATAGAATGGGAGCCAGTTAATTGCAATCTAATGCCCTCATGATTTGCGAATGTGATATTGCAGGCGAGTGACTTTTATATGTGGGCAGGCTGGCGTCTGTGCTCTCGGTGCAGTTGTGGCTAAGCATTCTGGTGATGAAAGGTTGCTTGATTGCTACTTGACAAGATTCAAGGAGGTTTGCAGTTTCTTTCTATGATACCCCTTTCTAAAGTCCAAGTGTCTCTGCATTTGTCATGATTCACTAGCAAGAATATATGAACAGATCCAACTACCACAAGACTTGCCAAATGAGTTGTTATATGGCAGAACAGGATTCCTCTGGGCTGGCTCTTTCCTGAATAAACACATTGGTAAAGGGACAATATCAGCAGCTCACATGGTACCAATATGAGTCCCTTGCGAATTTTTTTATTGGTTCCCAACCTCTCTCTTTTAACGGTCGGACCTCTGCTCATCAATAGGAATCGATCAATAATGACGGAGTTTATGTGTCTGCAGAGAGCTGTGGTAGATGATGTGATTAACTATGGAAGACGATTGGCAAAAAGAGGAAAATGTCCGCTGATGTATGAATGGCATGGAAAGAAGTATTGGGGTGCTGCACATGGATTGGCAGGCATTATGCATGTGTTGATGGACATGCCCCTGAAACCAGATGAGGTGGAGGATGTTAAGGGTACACTTTGCTATATGATCAAAAATCGATTCCCAAGTGGCAATTATCCTTCAAGCGAAGGCAGCGAGACAGATCGTCTAGTCCATTGGTGCCATGGTGCTCCTGGGGTTGCACTAACCCTTGTTAAGGCAGCTGAGGTTCGGCTTTCAATTAAGCTTCCTCATTCTATGGAGTTGATTTATTGTTGCTTGAGAAAGCACTATGATGTCTGAAAAGTGAGAATCTTTTTTCCTGAAGTAAGAGGTAAAATGCTCGTTTTAACAGGCTATTATTACTCAGAAGGAGAAAGGTCTAGAAGTCACTCTCGAGTTATACAAAAATATTTTCCTGGCATGTCTCGTGCTGGTAATGAATTAGCTTCACTTTCATCTTCTGGATGGCACTTTTACAGGTTTTCAGCAGTAGTGAGTTCCTGCCAGTGGCTGTAGATGCAGGGGAGGTGGTTTGGAATAGGGGTCTTCTTAAGCATGTTGGCATCTGTCATGGCATCAGTGGGAATGCCTACGTCTTTCTTTCATTGTTCCGACTCACGGGCAATGCAGAGTACTTGTACAGGGCTAAGGCTTTTGCTTGCTTCCTACAAGATAGGGCGCTTAGACTTATATCAGAAGGAAAGATGCACGGAGGAGATCGCCCCTACTCTTTGTTTGAAGGCATAGGAGGAATGGCCTGCCTTTTCATGGACATGACCGAACCATCTGAGGCCAGGTTTCCTGCTTATGAACTTTAGGTCGATACTTGGACAATCTAAACATTACTAGGACAGGTTGTATAGTATGCACTAAACCCTGAGATTTTATGTAAATATGGTCCGGGTGATTTGCGGATGTCAAGGTTATCTGATGACGTATCTTATCCGATAATGTAATCACACCGATACAAGAATGCTGGAAAAACAAATGCTCAGAATTTTGCTCTTGGATGTTAAATTTTTTCTAATTTGATATGTGACCTCTGAAGTTTAGTCCAATTTGTAACCTACTTGGCCCTTACAAGTGACGTGAGAGGATTGTCGCTTAGCAAACTTGTTGATGTCTCTGGCCGAAAAACAAAAATTATTGAGGTCGAATTGCTCCAATTGTCCTACTTACATTGAGATTGTGTAGAAATGTCAGCACCCAGTTTTTTGCTCCTGGGCGTACTGGACTTTCGTTTTACTCGTGGCAAGATTAAATTTGCGATGCACGTGCATATAATTTAAGCACGCCCAAATCTAGTAATAATGGCTGTATCATTGCATTTGATAATCTTTTCAGGAAGATCAGCAAAAACAGCAATTAGTTTTCAATTTACATGGGACTTCCGAAGGGATAGGATGCTATTGGGACTCATTTTTGAACCATGAATTGGAGCTTCCACCTGTAGTTTTCTGCATAATTGCAGCATTTAACTGAGCATACAAAAGATTTTCAGCATAAAAATCTTCATTTTATCCAACTTAACAAGATTTTCCGTTCTCATTAACTCTACAATTTCCCGCTTACTGAGAGATCATCAGATCTAAATCACTGTACTTTCTTTTTTCTGTTTTACAAACCTATTTTGCTTCTCTTGACGCTCAGCCAGAGTGATCCCAATCTGGACACATCTGAAGAGCACAAGCATACTAAAAGAAAATGAAAAACGAAACTCACTAATATTACAAATCCCACCCAAGTATATTCTGTACACTTCTTAGCAACAAGGACGATATGAAGTTGGGGCACACGGAACATAAAAAGTTGAGGACTCTTTCTTGGTTTCTGGTAGATCACTGCATTTGATTTGGTTTTGGAGACTAGTTGAACTTGCCTTCAACTTTCAGCCTTCCTTAAGCCAGTTTTTTACCTCAAAACTCTTTGAGAATGATTATCAAACACTTTATATTTTCCCAAGTTTAAAGCCTCTTGAGAAAACTGAATCAAACGCTCTAAATCCGGACGGGCAATCCAAAATTTTGAAAAGTTCTGATCTCACCTCGAAGCCCAGCAGTTACAATCACCAGGCCCCATGCTGACATGTTCTCGCCAATCCCATTGGAGAAATCCACGCTAACACGAGGGCTCCTGCTTCTTGCAGCTAATAAAAGTTTTTCATCTGTCCAAGTGGCCGCAATTTTGTCGAAGTAGTTATTAGTAGCCCAAGAAATACTACCATTAAGTGGACTATTGCTGCAACCCGATGCTGATCTTGAGCCTACAATACCATTGGTCTCCTCAACAGGTGTCGGAGGATGATTGGCGATGGAGGCCTCCTCATTGTCGGGTCCGCTTCGCTCAGCAGATGCATCATCCAGACCGGGCCAAGGAATGGCCACCGTAACGTCTTGACAATGGAAATGTTCATAGGAACGTGTTATGGTAACAGTCTTTCCCCTGCTTGGTCGAGAGTCGGCTTCGTGCTTCCACACATATACATGAGAATCCTCGCTGGCAGAGACCACATATTTTCCATTGGCACTGAGGGAGGCAGAGATTTGGCTATTTGTGTTGCGGAAACCTGTCGGGAAAAGAACCAATGCTTAATGTGACACCAAATATAACAATGAACTTGTATGCGTGAGTGCGATAAAAATTTGCGGAGCTCTTCACTATTATTATGAAGTTCACTAGTATCTTAGCATCGTCCCCCAGTTCACATATGGAATATGTCCCATCAAATTTTTGACTGCTGAATATTTGAAATACCAAGTTAAACGTTGGACCACCAAGCGAAATTTATAGCAATTTATTTTGAGATTTTAGGGGAAAAATACAATCTCATCTAGTGTTCTTCCCTGACCTTTAAATTTGTGTACCAGATCAACACCATCAACAACCCGTATTCGAGAGTCAGCAGATGTGATGAGCACTTCAGATGAACTTCCAGATACAAACTGTCAAACAAAGTTCTCATTAGATATACCGTACAAAATCATAGATTAGAAACTTTGTGCCCACAAATATCAGATAATAGATGCCTTGAAAATCCATAGACAAACAGGATCTCCATGATGTGTGCAATTATCATATCTTTCAAAAGCATCATGAACCATTTCATTACCTGAAAGCCAGTGATCTTCTTGAAATGAGATCGCTTCTTCTTATTCAGCAAATTGATTTGACTCTTCTGTTGCAACTTGTTCTCTGGGAAAGTAAACTAAAGCTCATAAGAACAGTGAAACTTGACATGTGCCAATTGACTCTGAAGCAAAGACAAACAATATAAAACCAGCAAATGTCTATTTATCAAGTCATACCAGATGTGTTGTACAGACGACAGCTCCCTTTGTATGAACCAACTAAAGCTCCCTGGCAGGAGAGGAAATAACCAAAGAGGATAAACTCTTAAAAAATTGGCTCGATAGACAACACCAAGCATAAAAACCGCATTTCAGTATGACAGTCCATACCTGACCATCTGGTGTGTAACAAGCTGCAGTCACCATCTCATGGAAATCACTCCAATCAACAACTTGCCTATCAGGAACACTCCATATACGCACTTTGCCATCTAGGGATCCACTAATAAAATATCTATCATCAACCGGATTGAACTGTATACAGGTCACTGCATCACAACATAACCAAGAAAAGCAAAATCTGATAAGTTCGGATAGCATGCAAAGATGATTGAGTGCGATGAAGATAAAAAGGAAGACCATTTGCAGATTTAGCCAATCCATCACATTTTCCTGATCACTACCCTCGATTAGAAAAGATGACTGAATCTAATTACTATCCTTTTCTTTTTCTTTTCGTTTTTCCTGTCAAGTTGTTTCGGAGAAAAATTGTTCATACCCCGATGCCATCAGTTTTCATGTATATTCACTGGAAGTAGATAAGCAGATAAAAAATTCACCGTAATCACTGTGGGAGAATACTTTCAAACAAGACTTGCTAGGCAAGTGCCACAAGCGAACTGTCTTGTCCATTGAAGATGAGAGCAAGTCCTGTTACAAAAGGTTCAGTTTAGCAAGTAATGGTGTGATTAAGAAAACTAAAAAGACGCAAATGTTGCAAAAATTGACAATGAAGAGTCTGCCACTGCACAGTACATAATTAATGCAAAGAGACCACCTTTAATGACTACTTGTATTCACAGCAGAGCCTAACTCCCGACTCTGCATTAACCGACTGTTTGGGTAAAAGGGACCGACTTTTCACAACTCTAAGCAACTTTATTTCTGTTCAACTTGAAACTAACCAGACATAAAACTGCATCAAGGACATGTGCATATCACATCACAATGAACTTTTTCTCATGAAGATTCTAAAGGAGTAATAAAAATTTTCTTTGCAGATATGAACACACATTTTAGAATAATTTAGATAGTAATCAGTTGAATAAGCTATGCCGCTCTCCATTTTAGCAAATTTCACTAGTTTTGATCTAACATATAGACATAACATACAGGCCTCACTCAGTTATTTGTTGATAAGCATAACATATCCTGAAATTTACTTCCCTAACAACTTGTGTCCAGTTTTGCTTTGTCAAAAGAAAAAAGACAATAGTATAGAGAAACTGAAGGCTTCATCTTTAATCAATGAACTAATAAAGAGCATACACGATGGCTCTATTTATAGAGCATAAGAGACAACCAAAACCCCAATTAACTTATTTAAGACACAACCGCTAATTATTGCCTCATAATACTAAATATGCTTCAACACACTTCATTCAGATAAAAGGGGAACTCACACAAGGCACCTGGCAATATGCATATGCAGGTTTTGTAAGTGTTGATAACATGGTCACCATGATATGCTCAGAAAAGTATCCTTACAACTAGTATACTTTCTCCATATCAGGTTTAAAAAAAAAAAATGTCACTCCCAAAAGCTACGCAAGACAGCTACGCCAGGGGGAGCTTAGTCATTATGCAATGAGTTTCATGAAATCCCCAATCAGACCATACACAATTAGAAACGGTACATGTGCATGAACTGCCAATAACCAATCAAAAGTTAAAAAAAGTCTTGGAAAATCAGAGGATGGTAACTTACCTGGGACTTGGACCATGAGAGGTCAAGAACATCATCAAGATGTCCCTTAAATGAACATTCAGGTTTCTCTGACAATCCGAACAAAACTTCTGGAACAATAACATGGTCCGCGCTCAATGACTTCCGGCTTACAGATGATCTCCCCCTCCTCTTCTTCTCAAGATAATAATCCATCTTTGGCGACAATGTGCTCAGTTCTGGTGATGCATTAGCCCCCAACAACACGTGAAAGCCCCCATCTTCTGGTTTTTCCATCAAATATTCCCCTTTCCTCTCGGACTCCACCACCTTCCAAACATGAATTACATGATCGTCACCTGCACTCGCAAGATATTTCCCATCCAAACTAAATTTTATAGTCCATATGGGTCCATTATGCGCCTGTATTTCTTGGCTTTTAAAAAGCCCGGTAAGCTCTTTGTAAGATTTCCCGTACTGCCTCACTTTTACCCGCTCAGGTCCATGAAATGATACGTCCTGGCTATCGTCTGTAGCCGAACTTGACCTCCGACCACCTTTTTCGGAAGAAGTATCCCTCTCATCACTACTTCGCCTCTCTTTATTAACACCAGCCATTGTGCTCGCCACATTCCTTATACTCTTAAACCACCCACCCTTCTTCTTCAACTTTGAACCATCTGCACTGCCCCGATTTACGTCCATAGGATCCTTATTACCCTCTTCCACATTTTGCCTCCTCATCAACTCTTGCACGATTGGGGAATGCCCGACACTACTCTCAAACTCCTCATATGTCAATTGCCTACCAGTCCCGACTTCCTTGAGCTTGTTCCAAGTACCATCTTCCCTAATCTCATTCACCACAAACTCTTTCCCGTTGTCAAGGTTTTTAATCGTACAAACCGTCTCATTTGCCCTATCATCAGTCCCGTTAGGCTGAATATCAGAGTCACCCTCTCCATTACCCTCAGCCGTAACGCCATGATCATTCGAGTCAACTTTCAAACTCGTGGAATCACTCCTAATCTTGTCGAATTTTTCACAACATTGCGCGGTTGGCAGATTATCCAATCTAAGGGGACTAGCACCTGCGGATCCAGTCCCAGCACCCCGCGGTTCAACATTGACACCATCCACAAAATTATTATTGTTATTTACAAGAGAACCATTGCTATCAATTGAAAGAATAGAAGTAGAATAACGAGTGGGCTGGAAGGAATTCGAATTACACTGGCCACTCGAGGAGGCATCTTGATCCCCAGACCCATCTGATCTCGACCGCACGATACCGGGGCTCGTACCATTCTGCTGATCTTTCAAGTGATCCGCCGATACAGACCTCCCAAAGTCGGCGTGACCCGATTCCTTTCCGGGTTTTGCCCGCGAAAGAGACGGGTTAACGGCGAGACCCATCTCGTGGAGGAGCTGGGACCGCCGCTCCGACACCGAAGATGGCTGTGAGATCCAGACATCGTACCGGAAGAAGCCCACCGGGAACCGGGGCACGGGGAAAGGGTGACCGGAGGCGGAATTCGGATCCGGGTTCGGATCGTCGGGCTCATCCTCGGAGTTGGAGCAGGAGCAAGAGGAGGACGAGATGAGGCGATCGAGGGACTCGTAGAAACGCTCTCCTTCGTCGCCGTCGCTGAGGTCAATCGCTCTGGTCATCGTTCGCGCGGGCATGAGGTGGGCATTTTCATTTCATCTGGTCAAGAAATGAAAATGCCCCTTCACTCCATGGGATCGAATCAAAAAGTTCCTATTTTCCCCACTTCTCGTCTCCGCCCCTCGCTTCTCAGTCGTCGGCGAATTTTCAAGAAAGAGAAAAGGGAGTGTGGGCGACAGAGAGAGAGAGAGAGAGACTGCGGGCGTTAGAGAGACAGATCAGACAAAACAAGATGTGGGTATTCCGGGTTGCAGAAATCAGATCCGACGACGGTATCGAGAGAGGGACTGGGAGAGGGGAGTGGGAGAGGAACGAAGCCCTATGCCTCTACGTGGAGTCGTGCTGAATATGCATTTGAGGCGGTTGGGGGTTTGGTGATTGCCTTTCCTTTTTCCCTTTCCCTTTTTTTATATTCCTCCCCTCTCCTCGCTCTCTGTTTCTCGCTCTGCAAGCAAATGGGGAAACTCGGGAGGGTGACTGTAAAAGATCTGGGGGTTATCGAGAATCGGAGCGAGGGAGGATCGGGGAAGGGATGCGAGCGAACGGGTGCGTATCGGGCGATTGGACGATTCTCGATCTTTTCTGTCAGGGGAAGTTATGGATCGCTTCCCTTTCTTAACTTCCTCTCTTCCCTTCTCTTCCCTCCTCCGCGGGGATGCGCATCGAAGGAGTTGGGGAGGAGACGGAGACAGTGACCGCCGGGGGGGGCGGGCCTCCGGTCGAGCAGTGTAAAAATGGAGGCTTTTGACTCGTGATTAGGACTTTAGAGGAGGGAATTGGGAAGACGAAAGGCAAAACAGGAGCGCCACGGGATGAGCGAGCGGCCTCTGTCTCTACTCTCCGATGTCTTTTGTTCCTTGGCGCGTCGTTTGATGGCGTCGGATGGGGAATATCTCTCGAGGAGACCAACCGGATTTTGGGACCAATTCTATCGTATGTCCTGATATTACACATTAGCTCTGGACTTTGCAAGATGCCCCTACGCTAGATTGGATCCTTCTGAGGCTCCGTTGGGCGTGTAACTCACGCGTGAAAACGAGCCGACGAAAAATTTTATACTAATGTTATCCTATTTGAAAAATAAAGAAAATTTTGTTCTCGAAATATGACTAGATATCAAGGGTCGGATCTGAAATACTGCGCTTGGACATAAAAACCGCGACGTTGGTTTTCCAAAGTTCTCTATGTTTAGTATGGGATTTCCAGCTCTCGAGCTCGGATTCATCGAGATTGGGCTCAAAAACTTAAGGCCCATGCCCAATGCTCAGGCGCCCGAGCCTAGATCTATAAAAGCAGTGCTTGGGTTTTTGAAGCTCGAGCTCTAGTCCCCAACACTTGGGCCGACATTCACAGTGAACGTGTGCGGGTTCTCGATGTTCGGGCTCAGTTCCTTATCAAAATGAAAAGTTTGATCTTATGCATTGTGTAAAACAAAGTTTTAGAATTTTAGTTCTTTCTTTTCTTTTTCCATCTTTTTCACCACCATCAGCCCCCCCCCCCCCCCACACACACACACAAGGTATTGGAGATTTTGGCGATCGGTCTTT
The DNA here is from genome assembly GCA_030064385.1 of Melaleuca quinquenervia. Taxonomy (NCBI): domain Eukaryota; kingdom Viridiplantae; phylum Streptophyta; class Magnoliopsida; order Myrtales; family Myrtaceae; genus Melaleuca; species Melaleuca quinquenervia. Next base: position 4,586,069 of record CM057723.1, read on the forward strand.
TTACCTAATTACTAAGCGTGGAGATAGGTTTGATGAGACAAAATAAAGGTCTGGAAATATCCAAATTCAGGACCTCTTTCAAATTTTATATGACCAATGTCAACTGTTCTAAAAGCTCAAACTGTTAAACGAATGCGTCGATTAATATTTGAGTACTTCAATACAAAAGTCTAAGGCGAGGCTACAAGACTTCTTAGTTCTAAATTATTATTTATTATTATTTTGTTTGGGTGGGGGGAGGGGATCTGGAAGGGTTCCAAGGTCCCGTCCGAGCATTTTTTGTTTTTTTACCATGGCCAAAGTTCTCTCCACCTTCGTAATTTCTCCTCTCTCTATCTCTCTCGGGGGAGCCAACCGTATGATTAATTCTCGCCCCCCAAAAAAAGAAGCGCAGGACACTGTCGTTTTTCTCTTCGGTACGAACAATAAACGCCAAACGACCGAGACAGTTTCGGCCCCGTTCGACATCGAAGGGACGGTCCCCATGAAGTTCGCCCACATCGGTAGCGTTTGCGGCTCACACTTTCCCTCACGGCCTAACGTGAACCACCCTCTTCGAGCGCTTGCGCCGTGCTTCCTTGGTCGATCTCCACGTTCGCGTTTGGCAGTGGCCGGTACCGTGTTTGTTCCTAGTTCGAAAATTTATCGGTGACATTGGAAGTGTCGTATAATTTTGTCAAAGAGATACTTTTAACGAGTGATAGGAAGTGTACTATCAATAATTAGAGAGGATCCCATTGATAACAGGTATACGCCGGATCCTTTCGATGTTGTCGTCGATGTATTGTCCATGAAACGGGGAACCATCGCATCCGGAGAGGATTTGTTGGCTTGCTCGAGCTATCTTTAAAGAGTCCAATTGGCGACCCTATCTCCTTTTGTCTTTTTAGGCCCTAATCTCATGCATGCGTGCCTGCCTGCCCTCTAGAGAACAGCTAGGCTTAAGAAAAGATCTCCCATCAACGAACAAAAGTGTCCTTGGAGATCCATCCGCAATAAAGAGGAGATCAATCTACTTCGAGGCGGGCGTCCCCGGCAGGGCAGTTCACGTGAGAGATATGAACGAACGAGCTCTCTCTGAAGTTGATGGGTCCATGACATCTTTGGGTCGACTCGGGCCTCAGAATCAGGCGATGACTGATGAACCTAACAGCTCTAGACAGGAGTTAGGATGGGGCTACTTTTAGCCGAGAGAACGAAAAGTAACGAGAACATTAGGAAGGGGAAATGAGGGATGAGCCTAAACCCTTTGGGTGGGGCTCTTGGAACTTTGAGTTTGTAGTTGGACATGCCCCGTTTTGTGCCATCGCTACTTAGGACGTGCCACGATGGATGATCCGAGCACAAATTAGTTCGCCCATCATGAGCGAGCTGAATGATTTCGAGCTTCCATTGAGAGAACATAATAAACGTGTTGTTTAAATCGATGGGTATCTTCATTTATATTTCTAGCTCGTGTTTTTTCAAGGGAAAAGTTGTCGTGGAGTTTTTGGTAGAGAGGAAGCCATCTTTACTTCATTCAATCAACTTAAGCGTCGACATCACTCATGCCCGACGTCATTTAAAATTTGAATCGGGAATCTATGTTTATAACTCACTAATCATATACACAGTTGAAGAAAACCGTGATATTTAGAATAGTCATTTTCGAAAATACATAATATTTTATCGCGTGGTTCGGAAAGCATAAGTATCGCCTACTTTGTTCTGTGTCATTGAATTGCTAGCATAGTTAGAACTAGGGGGAGAAAACGAACAGATCGAATTATCTGACACCATTTCACTCCCGCTAATTGAAAACCCCGTCCTACATAATAGTCCGACGGTACGATTAATGATAATTTCGACCGCTGTTGGCGACAATAATTGAAGCAGTGCATAATTAAATCGCGAAAGGTCTGTCAAGGGGAGGGGAAGAAGATAGGAAGGAGGAGATGGCGGTGGCGGTGGCGGAAGGTTGGTGTCGGAGCCCGAACACCTCCCGACGCTACATCCCGACCGTGGTTGCTCAAAGAACTGTCATTACAGACAGACAAGGATGCACTGTTCGTACCTTTTTCCATCGTCATAATTATGCCGTGCATGTTAAGGTTATCTAAATTCACTTAAAATTAAGTGGCCAGCTTGCGATTCCCTCCCTAACTCGATGAAGCCCTCGATCAAAGAACGTTCTCGAGTTATCCCGCTAATGATTTATCCTTTTGTCTGCCTAGATGTTGATTGACGAAGGGGGGAGCTCGTATGAAGATCCAATGGTTCGAAAGTTTCGTGACTCGATTCGTCATGTTGGGATTCGTACACGAGGCGATTGATTGATAACGGGTCGAATCTAGGCCTTCTACAAATTGGACCACGTCGATAAAAAAAAGAAGAAGAAGCTTGGAAGCATCTAATTATCAACGCAAGATGGGAGTTCGGTGCATTCTTTAGTGAAGATGTCTCGATTGATTCGCCGGATGATCCTCGGCCCGGAAGCAAACGTGGCTTTTTGTCTGGCGGAGTACGGGTAAAGCTCACCGCCCCCCCCGGTATATTCGCGCCGCGGGAGGTCAAAAGGTCAGCGACCGCTTTTTAACGGCGGTGGCTTTGGTCGGTCCAATTGCCACGGGTCTTTCTTGGACCTCGTTCGGCCTGCAGTTGGCGCGTGGGCACGTAAAGAGGGCCCGCAAGTCAACCCCGTCGTGTCGTTGACTTTTCCTAAGGGGAGATCGGCGCTAGCGAAGCGTCGATTTTGGGTAAAGCCTGAAGGTCGGAGTCAACGAGACCCAAGGGTAGGTGCTTTCCAGTGCTGGCTCAAAGACACGTACGTGCATTTTCTCGAGCTTTCCTTAATATACAGTACTAAAGCATGCGGTTGATTCACATTCTTGGTCGGATTTCCAGTTAATGATCGAAATTCTTTGAAAGAGACGGTTTAAATGTCAAAGCGTAAATAGGGTTTGATTCCTAACATTCTCTCTCGCTACTATTCCGTGAGGATTAAAAAAAAAAAAGTCCAAGAGAGGGCCATGAGACCACTTGTTTCGTTAATAAAAAATTACGGTCATATCTAAGGGACATCATTCATCGTGCTTCAACTTTATTTTGCTTTGATCGCATCGCCACGTTAATACGCTTTGAATTGAGATGTTGTGAAATCCGAACCGGAATTGTTTTGGCTTTAAAGATAGATCTTCCTGGACCTGTCTATCGAGGACCTTAGCTTGCTAGGATGAACGGACAGAAAGAAGGGTTCTTTCGTGCTCTTAGTTTCGATAAAGATGAATTCATTCCATCAGAAGACGAGAGTTTCCGTGCTTCGCGTCACGAGTGGAGACTGGAAAGATCTTGCACCGGCAAAAAAGAAAACCTTATACGAATCCAAGAAAGGAAGGCCCCCCACCCCCCAAACTAAATTCAAATGAAAGGTCATGGATAAGACAACTCATCGAATCCTTAGAAGCCAGATGCCTTTCCCCGCACTCGCATCACAAGGTTCGAAGAACCACATTATTCTGCGCTTGTTATTAAGCTCACGTTCAGTAGGAAAACACACGCAGATCAATAATTAAGTTTCCCACCGATGGATGCAGACACACCACGTGGCTTGATTCCCAAACAGCCTGTCCGGAGCTTAATCTGCGAGGGCCAGGTAAAACTCAAAGATGAGCAGTGATCTAACATGCCCTCTTTGCATCTCTCCTCGTCGTCAAGGCTTGAAATCATCCGATATGCTTGCCAAGCATTATTAACTAATGATTAGGGGTTTCTTCTTATATTAGTCTGAGTTAGCGCCATTTCATTCGGCGACTTCGGTAATCTTAAATGGGTTCCGTCGTTTTACTCGTTAGATGCATACTCATTCGTTACGTAAGAGATTATCACGTAAGAACTTTTGAAAATGACAGGAGCTCCTTGAATGCACAGAAGAAGAACGACGATCCATCCTTTCGAAATCACCACATTGGCCACATGCAAATCCTGTGCCAGAACAGGCGGAAGAAACTCAAGTTGAGACTCGCGCACGTGACGTCGAACGAAATTAGTATGATCAGAATAATACATTAGGTGACGTGCATCGCAATGCACTCTAGAAAACCAGGCTGGTAAGTACAACAATCATTTAAGATACTCGAGCCATTCCGGGAATGAGAGGACTTCCTTCGCAATTCCGAGAGGGCCACGAAAGAGCCAAAAGAGAGCATCGATTACCGAAAGAAGAAACGAAATTGAACAAAGGGTGACATCAGTCACCACTGCAACAGCAACGTGTGATTTGAACATAGGATCTGATTCTCCTGACACGGAAGATATGATGATAACTTCCACTCGCCAACATGATCGTGAAAAGCCGCAGTACTGAGAGTACCGAGGTCCATGCCTCTATGCGCATAACAACAAGATTATCGAAAGGGCCAGCAATCGAATATCCCAACTTGGGTGCATGCTTGGAGGAAGATAAAGAGGTGGCTGCTTTCATGGCCACAAAGGCTTGGTCGTCTCTTGCGTCCCCGCAACATTCGAAAATTTCCATCGGACTGATTCTCTATCCAGTGATCCGAGATCATCAGAGCAAGGCGTGTCGACGACGCCATCTGAAAGACGATGTGTTTTTTTTTTTCCCTTCTTCTGGATGGATACGTAATCCGACGCAGTTGGGTGGCTCGGGAATTCTGTCTCCAGGAGACGATGCCCTGGCCTAAATCTTCTCTTGTGACTCGGTGCGTTGAGAGAGCATGAACCGGCTGGAGCCGAGATAATAGCCAATGAATCAAAGAGACTAGGTAATGAAAAAGAGTTGACGACGATGATGACCATGATCTTTCCAAATCCAAGTATATGTGAGTGCTCAAGAGACGCGTACTTAAAGAACATTGGTCGGATGTGACATTTTTCCCACCTCATTCACAAGCTCACAGTCACGTGTGACGCTGTACTTTTTCGAGTGAACAAAGAGCATACATCGATGATACAAAATGACCCAGCAAAACCGAGCCACGAAATGTTCCGAAGTTTGGCCCTTTGGACATCGTGGAGAATCCTTGCTCCATCGAAATGAACACGGTCCCAATTTATAAAACATGAACATGATGTTTCCAGGATTTGTTCCCTCGATTCAATTTGTATGGCGCATACTCGAATCGATTCGGTTAGAGTGAACAAGCTCACTTGCATCATTGGGTAGACCTTAAATGATCTGAACCAGCAGGTAGGCATGGCATGATTGGGGACAGCATCGGCCTGAGATGAAGATGGAGGATTTAGTTATAGAGGGGGAGGCTAATTAGGCTGAAAATCGAGGTTGCAAGAACTTCAGAACAGAGATGGCTTGTTAGAAAATGATTCCGTTGAGAATCTCTGTCTTTGCTCGCGTTATTTTTATTCTAGTGATGAGCTTCAAAGCTATCTTAATCACACTTATTTGTGCATGTTGAGACCTATATATACATATATATGTGTGTGTGTGTGGTGGGGGGTGACGATGAATTTTAGCAACCCATCATATTATGTTTTGTACTTCTTGTCCAGATTTCTCATAATTCCTTAGCCGTTTTCAGCGAATTGTAACCATCATAGATGGAATTGTCCAAACCTTGAGTATGAAGTTGTGACACAAGAAGTCAGAATGCTTTCGCACATCTACTATAGCAAATTTTTCTTTGTCTAGCTCTCATTCATCCAACCTAGGAGCATCATCCGTGAGAAACCTTGCCAGATTGAAAGTTGTAAGATAGAATAACATTTTCTATTGTCAACTTTTGAAATCAACCCATTGAACTTTTTAAGTTTCTCTTCATGAGTTGGTAAAGAAGCAATATGTATGACTGATGTCTTAACCATCTTTTTTATGAAAACATAAAATTTACAATGAAAAGCAAAAAATATGAACAAAAAAAGAAAAATACAAATTGTCTTAAGGACCTATGTATGTATGCATACACGTAAAATAGTTGATAGACAAATTAGAATTTAAATGTAAATGAACAATTGGAATGCGGATGCATGGCTCAACGAATTCCACTAGTACCCATGATCCTTGGATAATTTTTTCTTAGGATACAACATATTATATTTCCTATGAAATTATACTACTCCAAGGAATTTTCGAACTAAAATTTTCAGAATATTCGCACAAAATGACGATGATAAAGAAAGAAAGAATGACAAGAACTAAATGCCAAAAAAAAAAAATAGAGACAACCAATATTTGTATTTGCAGCAAAATGATTAATAATGAAAAGTCACGAATCTGAATAGATTTCTTCATAAAGATAAACATATTCATTTGGATTATATCTGTTAGAATAAGAATAAATTTCCAAACAAACGTGTTTGGATAGGTTGGAATAAAATTTATCCCACACTTCTCATTTACCTTCTTGAGAGAGTTAGAGAATAAAGTCCAACAGTGCCCTCATCGTGCACAACACACTTTGACTTGGATGGCTCTCATTGGGAACCTTGAACGCTTCCTTGAAATTCGCAGTCTGAAAGCTCTATCCCCATGGACGTCAAGCAATTCCACATCAGGAAACAGGAGGCGTCGGGCCACGGTAGCACGAGACAAATGACATAAACCAGCAGTGAATAAAATTTGGTGGAGATCTGAAGAAGATAATTAAGATTTCGCCAGCTTTACAGGACATGCGGTTCAGTTTGAAAAGTTGCACAGATCAGAGCACCTACGTACGAACTGGTGGCTCCTGCTTATGTATTCATAATTCCTCTTCGGACGCCCATTGACGGGCGTTGCGTCAAATCGCACGAAATGACAGATCCAGGAAAGTTGTGCTCTTCGAAGCGACTATGTCGAAGTAGCACCCCACTTTTTCAGCTCTCCGTGAATAAGAATTCAGTGCAAGGTAGGTGATGTAATAAGAGTAGAGACTTTATTATCAAAACCCTAGCGACGTGGTTCTGCTTCTACTTCTACTATACACCTTCCAAAATCGCGGCGCTTGCTCACTCGAAGGTAATTGCTTGGCGTGACGACGGGCACTCATGTCTCCATCTCGGGAGCCCTTACATGAGATGAAATTTTATATTGGGAATGAAGGGTTCGGTTCCTTGCATCGTCAAAGTGGTTCCCTTTCCCATTTTATCCAATGTAAGGAGAATTACGGGCATGTTTGGATCCTCTTTGAAGATCTTCAAGCGCTCGTCACCTAAATATAAAAGGGATCTTGTGCTTAATTTTTCGTAAAACAGGAGAGGAGGAAAGCTCAAGACCAAAGGTACACATCAAACCTTTAAAGAGCATCATCCTTCGACTCAGAATCATCTTTCAAAAGGGTCTAGAAGGAGAGTCTTGTCGATGATGGAGGAAGTGTCAGTCGAAAGGGAATAGATTATTAAGTGTGGGTCAGCAAGGAGCTACAAAAGAATGCCCCTTGGTCTAAATCTTGCAACGAGACGACTTCCGTTCGTGCTTTTTGATTCCCTCGACCCACGAGACAGAGAAAGAGGTCCCTCGTTGCTTCGGTAGGCAGCCCACGTCCTCGCGCTTTGTGATCTCATCAGCCATTGAAAAGGAAAGTGTCTAATCAAACGCACGACTTGGCCACGATTCCGAGCCCTGTAGAAAAGCCACAGCATCAATATGTCATGTCGTGTTTTATACAAAAACAATTCGTTCTCTTTCGATTATGTCTTTCGTGGTATCTTCGTATTGCTGTTGTTGGGATCCTTCTATTGCGTTGCGGGGCTTGCACAACAGTGTTCTGCTATGCAAGATCCCACGGCCAGAAGAACAAATTCACCAGCTCGTATGGTACCTTCCCTCGAATTGAGGTCTCAGGTGCACCAGTTTCACATGTACCGATCGCAATTCTATTGGAATTTAACCAAATTTCCGACAGGATACGGATAAGGAGCCCACATGGCGATGATGTTACATTTGGAAGTCCAGCCCAGTGTTTGTCACGCCAGTAGCTCACGGGAAAATCGGTTGAATTACCAGGGGGAAACAAAATCTGGTGATTGAATTGATATTCCACTGAACTTCGATGAACGATGTTTGGTAATTGGATGCGCTGAGTTCATCCTTAGGAATACATTCAGATAGTGTAGAAATGGAGAAAATTGTTTAGAAAGTCATATGCGTATCAATTCACTTAACTATGAACCTTTTATTTCTTTTAGTTGAGTCATAACTACTTTTACACTTTGTCATTAAGGTCTATGTAACGATTTTGACCACAAACCCTTTGATGCAGATGCTGGTAGAATCACATAGGATGGCCGGTGCCGATGTGGAAAATTATAAAAGTTGTCAACATTAACACCGATCGTACCACATGGGATGCTCAATGTCCACATTAGAGATTTTCGACTAAAATTAACTTGATAGACTCAATTGGCAAAACATAAAAGGATTCATGACTCAATTAATGAAGTTTAAAGTATTAGAAGTGAATCGATAAAAAGCGCAATAGGTTTGAAACTTTTTGGACAATTTTCCCTCGGGCAATAGCACTTAGCGTTCGAGCAAATGCGTTCTGATACGTCTCGACTTCTTATAATGATCTAGAGTTTTTCCAAATTGTTCACAATGAAAAATGCTTCCGACCCTGAACATCAAAACAGAAGCCCATGGCCCAACCCATTTCAAGTGCTCCACAGAATCGCTGCTGCGATCAGAGGCTTGTACGCACCACCGTTTCTCGTCAACTAAACCAGAAAGCCTGACCCCCAATGAACATTAATACTTACCCAAATGAATAATCTTCAAAGTAGATCAGCCTAGATCAGCCTATTCCCAAGCACTTGGTATGGTTGAAAATTCATTGTATCAGCTGCGACCGTGAAGCTGGTACGAATGATTCCTAGTCCAGCTATGGGGATTTGTTGCTGAAACTCAGAATGATCGAGTGATTAGTTGGCCTGATCGACGGAATTTTGCATTTTCATAGACACAAACAATATCATTGTCTTATTAATGTATATATGACAAAACCCACCAAGAAGAACAAATGCAGTATCATGAGATGAGTTTGTTCAGACAATACAGGGGTATGATCGACTACCTTGAACCTATCACTAGAAGAGATCAACCTCAAAACTCAAGACAAATACCTATGAAATATCCATGTTCATGAATATGATCAATCCAAAGCAAAGGAAAGCTCTCATGTGAAGGTGCCCAAGCCCACGCCGGTTTCTCCGCCGTGAGGTTGGAAGCTTTCCCTGGCCCTGGAGTAGCAGGTGTAGTAGAACTCCGAAACGAGGGCGGTGAAGAAGACGAAGGCTGCCCCTGCGCCGAACACGCCCTTCCTCACCATTTCGCATGAGGGAGGGTTCTCGCTGAAGATGGTCCTGTACTTGGTGTGGTACGCGTTCCTTACCGATCCAGCCAACAAGCACACCTCCGCGATGAAGAAGAACACCCTGGATAGATCATTTCAAACGGCAGAACGAGCAAATGATTGACCGAATGACAAAAGCCCAATGCTTGACTCTATTAAATATGGGAATAAGTGCTCGGAGCATACCAGCAGGCTATAAAAAGAATGACTGCCCAGGCACGCGACCCTCCGGGACTCAGGGGCTTCCCACAGCAGAAGCAGCGGCTCGCAGCCATTATGATGACTTGGCTAACCATTAGGAACAAAAATGCTCCGACGCCATAGCCAGTGGAGATGTCCGAGTCATACACGCAGTAGTTGTACTGGACTTCATTGTCCTGGACAACCTTGGCCTGAAAAGAGACGGATCCATTTTAGTTACGAACCATCAACATCCTTCCGAGAGTTGTCATCCGGCAGAGATGGAACGCATCAGAAATTTGGAAATTGTCCAGGAAGTTCACTTTTGATTAATTTTTTAGAGGTGTAGCATCACTTGTGCAGGAAACCAGGGATCGCTTTTGTCTGGGCGAGCTAAGATCAACTTTCCAATATAGAATTCAAGATACTTATACATATCAGGATTGTGCAAAAGTCAACTTGCTGCTTGTTTTTGCATTCACTTTCCTCCCTACAGATTTCGGGAGAACAAGGATCCAGAACATCAGTTTGATTTTAAACAAATCGAATTCCTCATCACAATTGCACAATATCGTAATTTTTACATTACAGATCCGAACTGCCTAGTATCTGATCTCTGGAGCCTTGGAGGGGAGAACTTCGCCACAATGTATGTTTACTTATCAAAGGATTCAATCTGGACGCACGATCTCGACAAGCGATATGTAGCTCTATTGAATATTAAGCTAGAACATTTCTTCTAGTTGAATCAGAATATCGGTGATGGAATTCGGTGAGAAACAATGCTGGTATCAGGAGATCTGGAAATCCTATGGTTTGCCATGCTTTTTGAGATTAGGTGTGAATCCTAATTATGAGAAGCAGAAGATTGGTGTTTTGCTACTATTGCCGTGGCCTTTTGGAGGAGAAAGGATGCTATTACAATAGTTCTCTTATCAATAATGCAAAGAAGATGCAATCCATGAACAGATTGATGATATTACTGAATGACTCGGACAGTAGCCATTGCCACAGAATTGGCAACTTATGAGCATTTTCAGAGAACAGACACAAACTTACGGTGCTTCTTCTCTGCTCAGCTGCAACGGCGAGTCCAAAGGCAATGACATCAAGGATGACGACTGTGATCAAGATCAGCTTTGAAGCCATATTTGCTCCCGGCAATTGGATCTGATCTGACCCTTTACTTCTCTCCCTCCTCTTCGACTTCTCTCATACAGTCTCCTCTGGTCCTCTCTCTCTCTCTCTCTCTCTCTCTCTCTCTCTCCCTCTCTCTCTCTCTCTCTCGGTATATATTCTCAATATCATTGCAAAGTGTTGAAGAAGCATCAGATGCCACTCCATTAATTTGCCCTTGTTCTTAAAAGATATTTCAAAAGCAACCGCCACAAGAAAAGGACGAGCTACCATTCAAGCGAATGTGGCCACTTCAACCGCAGCAGTAAATAGGTGATACATCACAAGAAGACCACAGAAAGTAAGGTGGCTGCAAGACTTTCACATATTCACCATAAAAGAGGATTCCGAAATATTAACTAAGTCGCTTTAGAAGTTAGCACTCCCGTTACTTAAAACGCAAGTCTTCTCCTTTTCTCTTTTACCATATCTCTTTGGCTGCAAGGAGAGAGCGTTACATTACGTTCCCATCTTTTTTTTTATTGGTTGAAATGTTTAGAATTGGCGTTAAGCCACCGACACACTTTACTTCGACAGATCCTACCACCCACCCAGAGAGAGAGAGAGAGAGAGAGAGAGAGAGAGAGAGAGAGAGAGAGAAGGGGATTCAGTACAGTTGGTGCAACAGCAACCATGTATCTTGAACATGAAGCTCAGCAACATGTGTTTTACAGCTAAATTCTATTCAATACGGTACCCACTTTTTCTTTTTCTTTTGTTGTATTCGTGGATGAGGAGCGACTCAGTTTCAAGTGGGCAAATGAATATGTATGAGTATGGATCACCAGAAGGTGACTGCCATCGATGATTGATGTCGACTTGCTGTCGGTGGAGGAGAACATCGCTTCTTCTGAAGTTAGGTCCACGGTCCCCATTTACCCCTAAAACGGATCCCCTGCTCTGGTACTTTTCAGGGTATGCAATTGCAGCCGTTCAACCTAAGATCGGATGGCTACTTTGAAAAAAAGAAGAAGATAAACGCAAAACCCTTAACGGTCCGGTAAAAAATCGAATAGCTCCCATTTAAAGGCTCCCCTAACCGGATTCCACTCGGTCGGTTAGAGGATCCAGATTCATTTACCTCAGGAGGCTGTCAAGAAGAAGGAAAATAAAGCATCATGTGCTAAATAATCCCCCTTGATATCGTATTAATTGATTAGTTGAGAAGTTGAAGAGCACAGGAGGAATGCACCACAAAATGGTGGACTTTTTGATTATTTTTTTCATGAACAATTAGTAATATCGAAACAAACAAAGTATATTATTGTGAATTCGGCATTTTGATTGGCTAGAGAGGTTCGGCCTAGCCCAGTCGAATAATAAAATGATACAATTATATCGAATACTCGCTGGAATTGTCTCCTCCCGACGATCATTCGACCTTAACCAATCTGGTATACGAAATGGTAGGTCAGATGAACTCAGTTGGGATCGATGCCCGATGTGATTACTTCACGAGGCTCGAACCTGCCCCGGATCACCCATACATCTTAAATAGGGTCAAGGTGCACCATACCGACTCTTTTCCCGACCGAACGTGCTGATCCGATCCGAGCCTTGCATTCCGTGCCGGTCTGGATCCGGGCATCCCAGTTGGCACCCTTGTATAGTATAAGCCTGTCCGCAGCAAAGCCTCTTCCTCAAGGGCCAATTACAAAGCGCCACTTCAGCACGCCAGAAGTCGGCCTTGTGAAAATTTGGTCAACCGGGCACAGAAGATATGGAAAAATAATAATAGAATTACACAATCAGTTCTACACATCGTTAATTAGCTTTTTCTTACAGAAGAAAACGATGAAGATTCGATGCCGGGCAGGTTTTGTTTTCTTACGGAAACGACATATTTCCATGATTTTAGAATTGTTCACGAGGCTTTGTAAATTGATTTTTTTTTTTTTTGGTTCGGGTGGGGGGCAAATCGAAATGAGAACGCGCGCTGTCGACATGATCTTATCACTTTCCAGACATTCAATGGGGGTAAAGCTCAAATTGCAGGCCGAAATGATTTGACAAAAGTTAAAAGAGTTATCAACCGAATTGAATTTCTATCGGCATTATGGACGCCAAGCACAAGGCTTTGGGCTTAACGAATTGGCCCAAAGGGAGCGGACTGGGCTCAAGGGAGATGGGGTGAGGGTGTCTCCTGCTGCAGTGCTGCTGCATCGTATTTATTCTTGGTTCAGAGTTCAGACGCTTTGCCCGTGTCTCGCCATCTTCGAGCTCTCTCCCTCTGGTTCGGACATCACATGTAGTTCCTCAGAAAATAACGATGCAGAACTCATTAGCGACAGGCGCAACGCAATTGACTGCGGTATAAGAAAGCATGTGAGCGCAGCACTTTGGAATTATTTGACCCTTAACCCATTTCTTGTGACCCACCCTCGCAGCCCTATGCGGCCTGTGATACCCTTCAATACCTCCGTCCTCCTCACACCACCGCCATCTCTCTCTCTCTCTCTCTCTCTCTCTCTAATATGTATATATACACGCCAGCATGAACGAATGATCTTCTCAATTAGCACACGCACAACACCATCAGCCATGAGTCTATCTGGATGCGCCGCTGCAGCTTTCTTAGTGCTCCTCCTTTGGGTCGACTCGTCCACCGGGCAAACTGACCGTGCTCCGCCATGTATTTATCGTCGTAACTTGATGGACATGTGTTTTCCTTTTCCTTTTACTCGAATTTCTAAGTAGGTGCATATACTCGCTCTTTCGATACTTTAAGCTTTTGGGTAAATTAGTAGTCTCTAGCATGGCCTGGTTTTAATGTCTTAAGTCCCCAATCATGCTTACTGTCTTCAAGGTGTAGGTTAGAACTAGGTTCATAGCTATCAAAAAGGTAAAAAAAACATATGCTTAATATCATAAATTGTATTGATGCACATGAATACCAAACGAATATAGTTGCAGCAAAAGCTTTTTAACTGATATCTTGTATGAGCTTAGGTAGATGCGAAGCGTCAAGCACCAAGTGAAACAATCAAATTACCAGTTGCGAGTCACGACTAGTGATGGAAGAGATTGCTATGTTTGCTTTAATAATAACTTACTACGAACCAGCAATGACCATCAAATATAACTAATCGCTGTATCAAGTCTAGAGTTACATCCCTGAAGGAAACAATAATAGTGTTTGGGGTTTTTGACAGATATTCTTGGAGACAAACAAGCTCATGATCACGAACAGAATCTGTTGACAGAAAGCGAGGAGATGACGAGCTATGGGAAGAGGGTGGTGCACCCGGTTCGAATTGCCGGGTCAAGATTGCCGGATTGCTCGCACGCATGTGGTTCATGCTGTCCTTGTAAATTGGTATCAGTAGGCTCAACTTGTGCATGGGCACGTCTCGTTGAAGCGGAGTCTTGCTCTATTTCCTACCGCTGCATGTGTAGAAACAAAATGTATCCTGTCCCATAATCTCTCTCTCTCTCTCTCTCTCTCTCTCTCTCTCTCTCTCTCTCTCTCTCTCTCTCTCTCTCTCTCTCATTGCATATATGATGACCTTAATGTACAAATCAAGTGTATACCTAAGTCCTAGTTATTATCCCATTTTGATGTTTGTGATGAGGATGTTATTTCAAACTCTAGTAGTATAATCTAAAGGTGCTCTTGATGAAGTTTGGCTCAAGCTAAACGAACATTAACAACGGAAGTTATAAAACTATGTCAAACAGAGACCTGATCACAAGTGGTAACTGTAACTTGATCTTCAAGAAGATAGTAGCACACATGTTATTGACTTCCCATTCTCTGCTATGAAAGTTTTATCATTCTCCTCCATAACCTACGATCTTCTGCATGCCTCTTGGAACTACAAAGTACGTAGGCATTCCCCATCTGTGGTGGAAAAGAGATTCGTCCATCTCTTTGTATCGAATCCATTGAAGAACAAATGTCAATATACAATTGGTAAAAAGTCGTACAGGTCACCTAATTTTCCAGCAAGTAATAATTGACTTGCCGATACTTTTATGAGATCATGAATACTTACGAAAATTCCTGATAAGGTGTCTACCACTTCCCAGGCTACATCGAAAGCTAGGGACCTGCGCCCAGCTTCCCGGTCCAAATCTCCCTCACTCAGCGGTTCATGAACGTGTGCAATTGCAAATATCCCAATCGTCCCTCCTCCGCACCCAAATTAATTTTTCTAATCTCAAGAAAGACAGAAAAGTCACGCCGTCTATCATTGTCATCAGACTGTTCGTGACGGTCCATGCTTAGGATTTGAGTATATGTGACGGTCTTGTGTTAGGTTCGCATCTTATGATAACCCCTCTATCCACTTCAAGGCATGTTCCAATTTCACCTTCTGAACCAAATAAACCGAGAAAGAGAAGGAAATGTAGCCGAGCAAAAAAAAAAAAAAATCGTTGTCTCTCAGGAAGAACAAGGGCTGTTGCTCACTCCCAAACCATACGTGCCCTAGTGGGCTTTGAATTTCATGCATCAAATCGCTCCACGATGACATGTTCGTACTAGTTCCATCATTTGTTTCAAAAAAAAAGGGATACTAAATGATGAGATATGTTGAACTAATCTGATGCATGTGATTTTACCTTGAAAATATGAGAGTTTACATGGGCATCAATTCAACCCGAGATTCACACCGAGTTGATCAAGTTCCAATCCCCACTTTAGAACTCCGGGCTCACTCAGAATTCCAAGTGCTTCAATTTAGCACTTCAGAATCCTCACACAAGGTCCCCAAATTCTGTAGTGGCCAATTTCTTCGATTCAAAAACTGATGACACTGCACTAACGCAGATCCGGTACTAATTTTTCATGGGCCCACCAGAGGAGTCCGATATCGAGCCCAAAAGAGAGCGGAGCCCGCACGAAAGCCCAAAGGGCCCAACTCCGAAATTCCAGGAAATAAGGAGAAAAGAAAACATGAGGAGACATGAAACCAATTAAGCCGGTCCCCACCCCTCCGAGGAATAAGGAACGCTAGGCAATCTAAGTAAATTTAAAAAAGTGTAGGAACGAATCCGCTAGTTTCATTCGTATTGACTCGAGCGTCCGAAGGCTCCCGAATAATCGATTGTAGATGAAATCGAGAGATCTGCAGATTGCTAGAGATTCACGACCCGTTCTCAACCTCCGTGCTGACAAGAGCATTTTCCGACGTCGGGGGCGAGGCGCCGTTTTAAATTTTAAATTTCTCGAGCCCGTGTTTTCTAGGAAACCATTTGCTGCCCTGTTTGACAAAGCCATTTCCCGACATCGGTTGTGTTCCGACTTACCAGATCGTCGTCCGAAAGGGCAGTTCTAGATGGTCCGAAGCTGGTCCCGAGTTTCAACGAAGGTTGCTGGGAAGGCACTTTGCCAAGCAGAATCCACTAAGCTCGGATGGTGGGGAGGGGTTTGACAAGGCTATCATCATTGCCTCGGTCAAATCTGACGCGTGGTCCAAGGGGTCTTCCCTTCCCAAAGTCTTGAACCAGTCAATTCTCGGCTGCCAATTGCGCTCATTGAAATTCTTGATGATCTCCTCAGCGTCCCCATTCTGAAGACCCCTCGAACGAGATAAATCCCCCGTTTCCTCAAACGAGCAGAAGCACGCCCGCTTCTCGCCCAAGAGAACACGCAGACCATCGTCCTCCCCCAGAACCTCTCCGGAAAACCATGCAAGTTCCGCTCGAGAAGCCGCCGCTGAGGCCGCGTCTTCAGCAAAGATCCGTCTCCTTCGCCAGAGATAACCGGGGCAGCCGCAGGTGCTCCTCGCCGGCCGTGGCCCCGCGGCGCCGGCCCCCCTGCACGTGCTCGAGGAATCCAGGGTCGGTCCAGTGCGGCCTCCACGGGTACGTCGTGCCCAACGAGAAGGCAGTGAAGAGGAATCAGGCGAACAAAGAGATTCTGAGGAGGGCTTTGACGCCGCCGGCTCGCCGGTTCAGCCTCCGGAGGTGGAGCTTCACGCCGACCCCGAGCAGGCTCTCCACCATGTCGACGGCTTGAGTGCTTAGATCAGAGCGTTCCTCCGTGTTCCGTCGTCTTCACGTGTTCTTGTCGTGGGGAGGTGGATCGAGGTCAACGGTGAAGCGTGTATAAAGTGGTTTAGTGTGCAGGAGATTTATGAATTCGATTCCTTCGTCTGCTCGGCGGACGAGTTCCATGTAAATTGCATCAGTTTTGATCTTCAAGGCAACTTTTTTGTAGCCTGGCCTTTATTGCTCTTTCGGAATTGGTTTCAGGATAAAGTAGCATCGGCAGTGCAAGGCATATATCTCATCGTTTTGGCAATTCCTTAGGTGTGATTGAACTTGAGAATTGTCCAGAGTCTGGACAACTTCCAAGGAAAGGCGTTGAGAATTTTGCTTCCTTGGAGACCGGGCTCTAGTTGGGTTTTGCGAGTTTGATCCCAATTAAAAACTTACTCGATCAACTTCGAATTTATCAATCTATCCGTTTCGATAAATACATACTTAAAATATTGGACTCGAAATATTTATATTCTTGAAGATATAATGAAGACGTTACATAACAATTAACCGTTAGTTCTGAAGATCGCCAAGTGTTTTTATAAAGAACTGTTTTTTTGAGTTCTCCGATAGTTTAAATCTTAGGATTGTAGGACTTTGATTGAAAATGGAGAATCATAATTCTCATTGCCCAAAAATTGAGTTCAATGTCCTAAAGCAAGCAAGATCAGGATTCTGTGTTTATGGTGGTCACTCTTATAAAAATAACAGCATAAATAATTCATGAATAATTCGTGAGCTTTTATTTTACTCAATGCGATTTATGAACTTTAGCACAATGTGAAATGTGATCCCCACGCTTTTATTTAATCATCGTGTTAAAGTTTATGGATTATTTAATAAATCGGTAATTTAGAGGCGTATAATTTTCCCGTTAATTTACCTCTAATCTAATCCTGCAATCGCGCGTCAATCCTGGCCTAGGATAGAGATGTCCTCACAACCAAACACCGTCGCGCCGGGGCCCGGCCAACCATGTGCTGCCACGTACGAGCAGTAGGAGGCCCGGGCCACCGAACCTCGTACGTCGCGAAGCACTGGATCCACGCCGAGGATGAATCCCGAGCCTGGCAACCGAAGCGCAGAGACGCTGCGGAGAGACGCCCGAGCAAGCAGAGCAATCGCGCGGTTTCCACTGAATCACTCCTTCGCTCTTGCTCCGTCACCCTACCTCCGCGCATACATGTGAGCGTCCGCGCCTGTAGCGATCGGCCTATGGTCCTCGCGGATCGAGCATGGCGAACTACTTAGCTCAGTTCCAGACAATCAAGAGCTCCTGCGGTCACCTCGTGATTGCCGGTGAGTTTCCTCCTCGCTTCTGGAGTGGTTTGCATGATTTTTTTTCCGCTTCAAGTTCGATTACGAGTTCAGAGGCACTTGCGAAGGGCTGTTGTTGATTTCGGGGCTGTTTACTGTTGGATTTGAATTTGTTTTGGAAAATGAAGGACGCTCGATCGCGATCCGTGAGATGTTTGCTTAAGATCGGGCGAGATTAAATTGTCCGAGTTCTCTCCGTGTGCGGTGTGCCCTACCCAAATAGTTTACTGGTGATTTTCTGAGTTAGAATTTTGGCTTCAGTCTATTTGGAATTGTTTGATTTGCTAGCTCGGCGCTGAGCGTCATTGTTTTAATGGCACATTGTGCTTCAGAACTGAACTGACAGGTGATACTACGCAGTGAATGTCCGTGAAGTGTTGCCACTTTGTAATTTGTTCTCTTGTGGATTGTTGTGAAGTCATTTAATTTCTCGCAGTCATGGCAGTAAAACTTCTTTTGCTGGACTTTTAGCGTGTAGAAGATTCATCTTGTCTACAATGTGCTTTCTGTAAGAGCTGATATTGCTGCATTATCTGCAATTTCCTCTTTCTTTATTTTTCCTGAGAGAGAAACATGAGCATGATCAAACATCATCTTTTTCTTTTTGTAACTTGCAGAATTTAGGGAGGAACATATCTTTGCTGGGTTGGTCCAGTCTTTAGTTCAGACTGCTCATGCAGTTTTTTGATTAATTTATTACAATTCTGCTTCTGAACATAGTGTTGAGCTTCTATGCATGATAAGCAATCTTATCTGGGCTTCATCAATATGTTGGCTAGCTTTCCCAGTATCATCAATTTACCTTCATCTTTAAGTTTTAATTTTATTGTCATGAGTATTCTCATCCCTTCTTCTACTTTCTTTGCATTAACTTTTTTTTTCTCATTATGGGGACCTCTCTTTTATGTGTCTTCTGATCTAAGTTACTCTGAACTGACTTCCAGTTGAAGATGTGAGTGACTTGTGGCCAACTATCAAGAATGGATTTGAGGAGAGATTGCCCTTTAAAAGAGCTTCTTTGAATAACAAGACCCGTAATCCTGTGTTTGTGGAGAACTTGCCTGCTGAATTCATCCTGACGACTGATGCAAGACTTCGCAGCCGCTTTCCTCAAGAACAATCTTTGTTTTGGTTTCGGGAGCCATATGCTACCATGATTCTTGTGACCTGTGAGGTGGCTCTGCATCCCTTACCTCATCCTTTTGAGACATTTATCTTTGCCTTTAAAGCTTTACAAGCTTTCTTGATATTCCATGATGACAAGTTATGTAATTGTCCAGTCCTGGTTTGAACCTACAAGAAGGTGCACATCATTCAATTTAAATTGGGTTATTTGAACGAAGTAAATAATGTATGCAGGGCTTGCTTCGTTACTTGATTGCTAATTTTGGATTTATTGGAACTTACATGATCATTGGTAACTTACTTCATGTGTATGTACATGTAATCGAGTATATAGAATGATGTTCCATGATGACAAGTTATGTAATTTTCCAGTCCTGGTTTGAAGCTGCAAGAAGGTGCACATCATTCAATTTAAATTGGGTTATTTGAACGAAGTAAATAATGTATGCAGGGCCTGCTTCGTTACTTGATTGCTAGTTTTGGATTTATTGGAATTTACATGATCAGTGGTAACTTACTTCATGTATATGTACATGTAATCGAGTATATAGATTGATGAATGAAGTTGCTATTTGGTTGACCATATGAAAGGCCACCTGATAGGAACTCTGAATGCAAGCTTGAGTTACTTTTAAATTGAATTTGCATTGTCAGTCAGAGCTTCTGTCCTTGTGCTAGTCATGGTAGCTTTTCTTGGAATTCAACACTTTCCAGCAATTTTGTATATGTTGACTTCCCATATACATAGGTTTTTCTCTTCCTCTGGTGCTCTTATCTATATATTGCACAAAAGCTGATTGATAGTACTTTCCAAATCTGAAAATGCTCCGGACCGGATTTGGAAAGTGTCATAACGGCCATTCAGGATTTAATCTCAGCTTTCTTTATGTTCTGAATTTTGCTGGTGGAACTCACCTTGTTACGAAATTACCCTTTTGCAGGATCTTGACGAGTTCAAAACCATTCTGAAACCACGACTGAAATTAATTGTACAGAATGATGAGAGAGAATGGTTTATTGTGTTTGTGTCCAGAGCTCATCCAACTAATGATCAGGCCACTAAATTGGCCAAAAAGATATATGCCAGGCTTGAAGTTGATTTCAGCTCCAAGAAAAGAGAAAGGTACTAATTATTTCCTGAAGTTCCTCTTAGTTTCTAATTAACAAAACCAAAGCAGCAAGAAAGAACGTGATTAAGCACTATCCCTCTGTTTATTATGCTTCTTGCGAGAGCTTGTTATTTATTTCTAGTTCTTGGAACTCATTTTAGAAGTCGATATGTATACCTATGTCACCTGGAAGTTATTTTACTTAATCATTAAACTCTATTGCCATTATGGATTAATGTGGCTTAGAGGCGTTCCTGGTGTATGACTATGCCATTGTCACTGGAGCACTTATCATATCTTGAGTCTAAGATTGACTCCACCACCCTAAACCTCCCCCCCCCCCCCAAAAAAAAAAAAAGAAGAAAATAACCAAAAGTAGTATTCTTGTGACCAGTTGCAAGTTTCTTTTTTTATTCTTTCTCTTCTTTTCTACTAGGTTCCAAAGTCACTTTCGGTCTTTACCATGCTCTGAGATTTGAACATGTGCTTGTCTCAGGTGTTGCAAATATGACATACATGGTCCTGAAGCAAATTTCTGGGAAGATTTGGAATCGAAAATTGTAGAGTCCATCAGGAATACCTTGGACAAACGTGTTCATTTTTACGAGGATGAGATACGAAAGCTCAGTGAACAACGATTCATGCCAGTTTGGAACTTCTGTAATTTTTTCATATTGAAGGTCTTTCCCTTCTCAAAGTTGTGGACCATTGTTATCAAATGAAGTGTAACTTTAGCTTAAGTGAGTTGCCTTGTTTTGATTCTTCCTGTTGCCTGCATACCTTTATCTCGCATGTATCAATTTTTTTGCATTTGCACAATCATTTTATCATAAGCCTTAGGTCTTCTAGTCTTATCCATTCGTCTCAATGCAATTATCAGGTGCATAGTACTTAATGCAATTATGAGGCACACTTCTCAGAAATTTCATGTCTTATTGTGCCTGTTATTCCAAATCAATTCAAACTCCCTTGCAATTTATTCTTGCAGTTTCCTTTTCTATTAATCTTTTGTAATGGTCAACAGGAGAGCTTGGCTTTTATATTTGAAATGGCTCAACTTCATGAGGACGCGTTACGTGAGTATGATGAACTAGAACTCTGCTACTTGGAAACAGGTGCGTATTTTATGAATGCCTTGTTGATACTTCTGCGTCACTGGTGAGAAAAAAGTCTTTGTTGGACTGAATTTTTGTACAATGGAGTCATCTTGTTATTCTAATGGATTGCTATGGTGACCTAACTTGTCTATTTCTCACTTTTTTTCTTCATATCTACCAGTAGCTTACGATACATTTCTGAAAATATGGCTCTCTATCATAATTTATGTAATGAGAAGGACAGCATAGAATACAAGTTGACAAAATGCCTTGAATATCAGATTCTTGGCTTACTCTCTGCATGGCAGTTGGCACCATATACAATCTTGATTTAGTTTTCATAGAAGGCAATGTGTTACCTTTTGATGAATGGACATCAGCCATTGTGAGGATAGGTATCCATTGTGAGGGCATTACTTGTAAAAATTGTTAACATAGGTTCATGCCATTGCAAAAAGAGAGGGAGCTTGCTTATGTTTGTTCTTTTGAAGATCCTTGCTCAGCTCTGCACTATGATCAGTCTTATAGCTATTAATGTAAATGCAGCCAATATGATTGCAAAACAGAGGGACTTTGGAGGACTAGATAAAGGTGATGATCAAGCAGCACTCCTCAATCCCGGAAATAAGCCGCTTACGCAGATTGTTCAAGATGATTCATTCAGGGAATTTGAGTTTAGACAATATCTCTTTGCCTGTCAATCGAAGGTGTGCAATTCTTTACTAACTTGATTCCTCTTCTTCTGATGCTTAAGTAGAATGGACTTCTTGTTTGCTGATTTTCTTTTTTTTGGTCATGATATGTTTGCTGCTACTTCATAGGATTTATTTATTTATTTCGGTATTGCTGTTTCTAACTAACATATCTGTCACTGCAGCTTTTGTTCAAACTCAGTCGGCCATATGAAGTTGCGTCGAGGGGTTATCCATTTATAATAAGCTTCTCAAAGACCCTGGCAGTATATGAAGTACATATATCTACTTTATGTTTCTTGCTTCTATTTGTCAGTTGATTTACTTTTGAATTGTACAGTATTTGCTTTATGTTTCTTTTTTCCTTACCTTCTGTTTTTTGGGAACTCTTTTTAGAGTATACTACCATTTTGTATGCGTGAAGTGTGGGTAGTGACTGCATGCTTGGCTTTAATCGGAGCAACGTCCTCTCATTACAAAGATGGATGTGTCTCTTCGGAGGTAGAAAAGGAGTTCTACCGTCTTCAGGGTGATCTGTATTCTCTCTGTAGGATCAAGGTGAGACTTTTGTATCTTATCTTTTTATAAATGTGAGAAATGCTGATTGATACTTCTGTCAAGCTGAAAATCATACAGTGAAATGTTAGCATGAGATCTTGCCATCAGTGACACCACCAAATAGTTTATAGTACTTGGCAAATATTTTAAGGACCATGAACGTTTGACTAAAGCAATTGATTTGTTTTGCTGTTGATAAGAGAAGGAGAGTCAGGAAAATTGGGTATTTCAGAGATTATTCACTCCTTTTTAGGCTGAACCAGAGACTTATGCTTAATATGCTGGATGCTGATATCCTTGTACAGGGATTCCTTTCAATTCTTTTACAGGTCTTCCGGGACATATGTTATAATCATTGCATACTTCTTTTTCTCTCACTCAAGTTAACTATTGACAATGAATAGTATGATTGATGGCAGTTTATGAGGCTGGCATATTTGATTGGATATGGGACGAATATGGAAAGAAGTCCTGTCAACAGGTAGGATCTTGAATTCCCAGGACAAGTATAATCATATATATCAGCTGCATTACTGCCCTCATCTGGAGCATAATTATCCATTTAGCTGTTATAAATTTGATCTCATCCCTATTTTATGCAGTGCGTTGCTTAGTATGCTACCTTGGCCCAAACCTGCAATTTGGCCATCTATTCCACCAGATTCTTCATCTGAGGTGCTCATGAAAGAAAAGGCAAGTGCATGATCTGGTTTATGAGCTGGTAAACCATAATAGGCACGTATTTGAATTTGTTTTAGCCAAACTTGTAATCTCATGGATGAGAATCTGGCACTTTAAGGTGATTAGTTGTTTAATGATTTAGTTTTGAGAGCAATATACAATTTTAACCACTCATACATAGCGACATTAGTGGTCTGCAATTTCTCACATCCAGTCAAGATCTATTTTAACAACTAGGAAACATGTGGTGGATTCGTGATGCCTAATAAATTGCAGTATGTTCTCAAAATCAACTGATTAGCATCAGGAGGCAGATTTTGTGGAACTTTGTTTGCTTTAGATTGGTTAATTTTGTTTGAAATCAATAGGCTGTTTTAAGGCATACGAGAACTTGGAATGTGTGTTACTAGGTGGATTGAGTAATCAGATTCTGTCGTGTGATCAACCCTTATAGATGCTTTATTCCTTTAGATCAATTATTGCTTGAGGCTCGTTATCCAGGGTGATATCAGAATGTTGTTTCTAGCCAAAAAAAAAATCATCTAAAAAAATTCTCTCCTCAACTTGCTTTTGAATATTTTGGATTCCTTTCTGTTTTAGAAGAATGTCTTTGTAGTAGAACACGCAATGTTATAAAGTTGGAGAAACATTTAGATATACTATAGCCTTTTCATAGTGCTTCTTTTGGACTCTGCATCTTCTCACTTGCTCCAAATGGTATTCTGAGTCCACTTCATTGTATGAAATTGATGGTCATGTTTGATTTCTTGTAGATCATTCTACAAGCTAGTTCTAGAGTCAAGCATTTTGGTATTCACAGGAAGCAGCTGCCTCTTGAACCTTCATTATTGCTGCGTGAGGCTAACCGCCGAAGAGCTTCTCTATCTGCTGGAAACATGTTTGAAATTTTTGATGGTCGCCCGGGTTTTGTTGATGGGTAATGAAATTTGTGGTTATTTACCAACTCTGTGGCACTGTTTTGTTTAGTTTTGTGTGGTGTCCTCATTATTCCAGTCTGTCAACAGGTTGGGTTCAGATGTATCGTTTAAAACTTCCCCGTCAAATAAAGCTCATGCAGCCAGTATGTCACGAACAAACTCATCACCAGGATTTGAGAGCTCAATCGATAGGCCTATGAGGCTTGCGGAGATTTATGTAGCTGCAGAACATGCTCTTCGCAATACCATATCAGATCCAGATATTTGGAAATCTTTCTCATCTTTGGAGGATTTTGAGGTATAAGCACCAGCACGTACTTGGACTCCTGCATTGCTAAGCACAAGCTTGCCTTAGCATTTGCTAGCAGCCTTATGTCATTTTATCCTTCCTTTGCTCGCTCGCTCGCTGTTTTCATTATGAGCATTTTCTAGTATTTTGTTTTTCTGCTCAAGAACCTTAGTTTTGCAAAACTTAAAGAGGCTTCTTTGGTTATTTCTAATGGGAAACTCTTCCTTTTCCAGACCCAACCTTAAGGGGGTTTAAAAGGGGAAAGGAAATCTTTTTGATTTCTCATTCTTAAAACTTGATTCTGATAGGAGAAATATCTGGAGCTAACCAAAGGTGCTGCTGACAATTACCATCGTTCCTGGTGGAAAAGGCATGGAGTTGTCCTTGATGGTGAAATAGCTGCTGTCTGCTTTAGGCATGGAAATATTGACCTAGCTGCAAAGTCTTATGAGAAGGTTTGTGCTTTATATGCTGGTGAAGGATGGCATGATTTATTGGCTGAAGTTCTGCCTGACCTGGCCGAATGTCAGAAGATACTAGATGACCAAGCTGGCTACCTATCTTCTTGTGTGAGATTGCTCTCATTGGAAAAAGGCCTATTTTTGACCAAAGAACGACAGGCCTTTCAGTCTGAAGTGGTTCGTCTGGCTCACAGTGAAATGAAAAATCCTGTTCCTCTGGATGTTTCGTCGCTGATTACATTTTCTGGCAATCCTGGCCCTCCACTGGAATTATGTGATGGTGATCCGGGCATTCTATCTGTGACTGTTTGGAGTGACTTTCCCGATGATATAACCCTTGATTCTCTTAACCTCACCCTGATGGCTACAAATAATGCTGATGAAGGAGCTAAGGTATGTCTAATTAAGTAGATGATTTTCATAATTAATTGTCCTCAGAGGAAGATATAATAGGTTCACAAAGTATGCTCTTGACCTCAAATCATTTATTTGTTTAACAGGCATTGAAAAGCTCTGGTGCAATCATTCTGAATCCTGGAAGGAATACTATCACCCTAAATTTGCCCCCACAAAAACCAGGTTCTTATGTCTTGGGAGTTCTTACTGGACAGATAGGGAAATTGAGATTTAGATCTCACGGTTTTTCCAAGGGTGGCCCTGCTGACAGTGATGATTTTATGAGCTATGAGAAACCAACAAGACCAATTTTGAAGGTAATGCTTCTGTACTGTATAGAATTCCCAAAAGTAGCCATGAATATCATGTTTCAGGACAAAATTGGGATTTGGTTGCGTACTTTTGCTTCATTCTTGTGCATGTTCTGCTAAATTCTCACAGGAGGACGTGACTTAGGGCTGGTATAATTGACTTAGTTTCTAGAATCATAATTTGCTGAAATAGTATCTCTTTTTGTCAGGTCTCTGATCCAAGACCTCTGGTTGATCTTACCGCGTCTGTTTCATCTGCTTTGCTAATAAATGAGCCACAATGGGTTGGAATAATAGTACGGCCTATTGACTACTCTTTGAAAGGTGCCGTCCTTCATATTGACACTGGTCCAGGTCTGAAGATTGAGGACTCATATGCCATTGAGATGCAGAGCTTTAACCATGAGCTGCAGAATACTGCCAACACAGGGGGAGAGGATGGTGCTTGGCAAAAGGATTCTTCAAATAATCATCATCAGAATTTTGAGCAGTTAATACTCCAAAATGGTCGAATAGAGTTCCCAGAATGGGCAAGCAGCATCACTTCTATTCTGTGGATTCCAATTCGAGCCATCACTAATGAGCTTGCTAGAGGATCGTCTTCAGGTTCCTAATTATTGATCTTTGTGTAATTCAGTATCCGTGCAAATGTCACCGTATATGCATTACCTGTTTGCTTTATCCGAAAGCAGAGTGTTGCATGATCGATTTTGCATTTCTTGCATTGTGATTGAAAACAGTCAACCCCCAGAAGCAAAGCATTGTAGATGGGATGAGGACAATAGCTTTAAAACTTCAATTTGGAGTGTCTTGCAACCAGATATTTGACAGGTGTTATTCTCCACCATCAATATGGCTTTCTATACGCACACAGTTTCATTCGTTATGTTACTTAGATCCTGGATCCTGTTACACTTACTCCAACAATCTTCTTTCTAAATTGTGTTGCAGGACCATAGCTGTGCACTTCACCAATCCTTTCCATGTCAGCACACGCGTTGCAGATAAATGCAATGATGGTACCTTGGTCCTGCAGGTATTGTATGTTTCTAACTTTCAGCAGCATTGATTGATTGTTTGGACTATGTAGCATGCCTTACAACTTATATAGCTCTCTCAATAGATATACTTTTGGGTTGGGCTTAAGGCTAAGGGCTCTTTTTCTTTGAAGATTTGAGGGTTGGCTTGTTTTGCACTGCGTTGACAGAATCATGCTATAGATTGGCAGACTATCTTATTAACTACCTGAACTTCCGAATGAAGAATCAGTCAATTGGCTTGGCAGAACACTTTTTGGTTGATATTAGGGGTCAATCAAATTTGATGTCGAGATCTGCATATAACAGGCAATCTAAATTTGGAACTTCTTTGATATACCAGTTAGGCTACATTAATCGCAATCATGTGAAGATTAGTCCGGAACACTCTCTCTCTCTCTCTCTCTCTCTCGCGCGCGCGCGCTTTGTGACACGGACAACTGTCCGAGGGAAAAGGGAATGAGGAATGGGGGAGGGGGTTAGCAGGCAGATACGCGATAATCGATTGCCAGATTAACACAGGAAAAAAGTTTATGTTTGGAACTAATCTGAATCCTTGTAAAAGGATGACTAATATACATCCATTGCTCCGCAAACTTAAAAATTAAAAATCAACATGAGATTAGTCACCCTACAGTATAAGGTAGGATATTCCTCTGACTTACCATCATATTTACTCACTGCGCAATGTCCAGGTTATACTCCAATCGCAAGTAAATGCCACATTGACTATCTATGATGCTTGGCTAGATCTTCAAGATGGATTTACCCATATTAGAGAAGATGATGGAAGACCTACTTTAGGGTTCTTTCCTCTCATCATCTCTCCAAACACTCGTGCAGGGATCCTCTTCAGCATATGTACGGAGAAAATAGTTGAAGGTATAATGTGCAGCTTCTCTTTCATTTTTCCTTGTGAAAAGAGCCTTAAGTTTCAATATTTGTTAAAACCGGACCTTTTTGTCCTGGTCAAATAAATGATGGTGTAAAATTTAAGATGGTAGCTTTGTGTTCTCACATAGGTCATTGTAAAGTTAAATGGATAATGCACCCTCTCTTCTGTTGGATGATTTAGTGTAACTTGAAGCTAAGTCTGATTATGGGGAGTTTCACTCAAGATTTTTCAAAGGGCAATCATTTTAATGATTTTACATGCTGTATTCCATGGTTTTTTTTGCACAGATGATATGGAGGCGCGGCCAGAGAGTGTACTTAATATCAAATATGGAATTTCTGGCGATCGCACTATTGGTGCACACCCACCTGTTGCAGAAGACTCCAACCAACTTGGATGTGATGGGCGGGATTTGATCTTTAGAAGTGCTCTTTCTTTGCAGCGGCCTGTGCTTGATCCATGTTTGGCTGTTGGTTTTCTGCCTCTTCCTTCTAGCGGGCTTAGAGTTGGACAACTTGTTGCAATTAAATGGAGAATTGAAAGGTTGAAGGATTTTGAGGAAATTAATACCTTGCAACACCACAATGTAAGTCAGCTATACAGATGATCTTCATGAAGAAAACTAAGATTCTTGCAGGATTTAAAAGAAGGATTTTGGACTCATCTTATTGAAGTCGCAGTCACAATTAAAAGAAGCATATGCTTCACTTATTCTTCTATCATTTGATCTAGCTTTAGTTACATTGGTTTCCATTTCTTGTCACCTGTTCTTCTGTAGATGATGTATCCGTAGGATGTCAAGAATGACTGCAAGATATTTACCAAGACAATGAGTGTACCTAAAATAGCTAGCCAATTAGATATATTATGGCTTATCTCGGTTAATGGTGCACAAGTTTCAAATTTCTCTTCCAGTGTCTGGTTCCATTCTAGGTTGGGTCTTGCCATCCTCTTGAAGTCCTCGTTTAGTGCATGGTGTACTGGTTTTCTAAAAGCTTGAAGTGAGTGCAAAAGGAGAATTTGTTGCTTTAATGCTAGTCAACCTTCCGTCAAATTTACTACTATGAACCTTTCAAAAACCATTAGGTGCACTGGTTAATTCGTTTGTTCTGTTTTGACAAAATATGAGGATTAGTTATTTAGAATCTACAAACTAGAGGAGTAGGCTCTAGATATCTGTTGTTCCTCTTTAGTTAATTACTTATGTTTGCTTTAAAGCTAAAGGAAACCCATTCATGAGTCTAGCATCACATATGGAGTAACTCATAGCATGCAAAGAACCTGGGTCTGAAGTCAGATTTCAGTGTAGAAGTGTTGTTGCACCGAGAAGCTACTTTAAATAGTTTCGAAGTTGTTCTATCATTTTCTAATCCACTCGTTTGACAGGATGAGGTCTTATATGAAGTCAATGCAAATTCTGTAAATTGGATGATTGCTGGCAGGAAGAGAGGGCATGTCTTCCTATCTCCGAATCAAGGTTTCGAAGTCCCACCTTTTTTCTGTTTGTTATTTCTTGAATAATTATTCGATAGAGTAACTTTTCATGTGCCACCGAACTGTTTTCGTGACAGGTTCCCGAATAATCATCTCCATATTATGTGTGCCCCTCGTGGCTGGTTATGTTCGTCCCCCGCAACTAGGGCTGCCAAACATTGACAAAGCAAATATCAGTTGCAATCCTGCGGGTCCTCACCTGGTCTGTGTCTTGCCTCCAGCCCTCAGCTCCTCATACTGTATCCCAGCATGATTTCCTCACCTGCTCTCTCGTTAGTCCGCTCCTCGACATCGTTGTGCCACTTCCAATACCTGTGAGATTTTTTCATTCAAACAGAGCTAGACGAGATAAAGAGGGTAAGTAAGAATTAGAAATTTACGGGATTCAAGATTTGTAATTCCCTTCTTTTTCGTCGGTTCATCAGGGAACGAAAAGAGTAGCTGAGTTTATTGTGTGAGGTGGGTTATTCAGGAGTTTTAGGTCCCAGCCACCTTGTACTTCCTGGTTCATGTACAGCGGGAATTTTGCCGTCCTCTTTGTTGTATAACACTCCCTTTTTTGAGTATAGCGACCGAGGCCCCAAAAAAGAAAAGAAAGAGAGAGAGCAGTACTCTCGGGCTTCAGTTTTTCCGCTCATTGACGCTGTGGAAGTCCTGACATGAATGATGTCCCTCTTTTCAGGGGAGTCCTTAAAACTTGCAGAATGGAACTTCGATAGGCCCTATAATTTGCACAGTTGCACGTGAGATTTATCCCCAGTAAGAAAAATGCAGACAGACCGTGACCAATTCGGACAAAACTACGAGAGAGTGCCTCCAGTCCAAGATTCCTATCGAAGCTGGACTGGGTTTCATCCTTGTTGCGTCCTCCTATAGCTTAATTGATGATGCCATGCACATTACCTACATACTTCATGTCCTAGAATTGAGCTAACGCTGAAGTTCACAAATCGGAAAGCTTAACCATAAGTGAATTTCCCAAAAAGATGAAGAAAAATTGGACGTAGTAATGGGGAAAAAGAGGTCCCACCGAGATTTGAACTCGGGTTACTGGATTCAGAGTCCAATGTCCTGACCACTAGACCATGGGACCTTTGTCGATAATGTGTTGACCTTTATATTATATAATAACTTCTTTGTCGGTCGGCATTCCGCTAAGATCGCAACGACGAAGCAGCTGTTGCCTAAGGTAATTTCACGTCATCCGGCGTGGCGTGCGTCCAATTGTCACGCGAATCCCCCGGCAGATTGTTGGTTCGGGCAGCTTGACGTGATCGGTGCGTTCGCAACCCATTTACAAATGTCAATTTCGCCAGAACAAATGTACCTCTAGTGAGGATAATTAGGCCACCCTCTAGGAATTTATTTCTTTTACATCTTTTTTCCAGATTAGAGGGTTTAATCACAACATATGCGCCTACTTCCACAACTTTTCTAGCCCTTCATATGTCGTGCATTACCGCTTTGGCTATCTAGAGAAAGTTGGTCGAAAAGACTACATCAGAATTTCGCACAAAGATTTATGGCTCGATTAACAAATTTGAAAAAGTTCAGGTCTGAACTCGCATTCGCAAAACAGGTTTATGACCGAGTTAATTAATAAAGCAACAACTCCTATCGATGCTCTTTGAAATTCGGGTCAGGCACCACACCGTGCGCTAGCGTAATGTTACATCATGTGCCATTACTTAATAATCGTCGAATGATATGGATCGAGAAAACAAAAAAGTAGCTTGGTAGTAGTGTTGAGATATAAGATATGTTCTTTACCGCAATCAAAAAGGACTGAAAACGATTGTGCATATGACTTTTAAGTGATAAGACTTAGAAATTCGGTAACAAAGACGTAAGGAACATTAATGGACCCCGCAAAACGACGTGTCCAAGCACAGTACTGCAATAATGAACATTTTGGGTCCATCAACCCGACCCAAATCGTGATTCCAATGCTATCCCTAGATGTGTTTTTCTACATCAGATTTTGAACCGACTTTGATTGGACTCAACCATGAATTCAGTAGTACTAGATCTCTAGCTAGGGGTATTGTTGGCCCATCATAATCACTCTAGCCGTAAGTGGTCGTCCCGAACAATGAACCGCTCATCTTGACTTCATATGGTCGGTCCCCATCCTACCAAAATAAATGGACCGTACCGACATTATTAATTGATGCTTAATATGATTAATGCTAAATATTCCGATCTGATGCGCCAATTACCCATGACATGAAGAAGGCAAAGGATCGAGAACCACAAATTTTCTCAATATGGACGTTTCTTGCGCTCGTCGATGAAATTCATTTTTGCTTCCGAACCTATAACAATCGACCGATATTTTGAATC
This sequence comes from Melaleuca quinquenervia, assembly GCA_030064385.1. Taxonomy (NCBI): domain Eukaryota; kingdom Viridiplantae; phylum Streptophyta; class Magnoliopsida; order Myrtales; family Myrtaceae; genus Melaleuca; species Melaleuca quinquenervia. The sequence continues at coordinate 4,617,437 of CM057723.1, forward strand.
AATATTAACGTAGCATTAGGTTTCCATTTTCAATAGGACAAAAGTAAACACCTTCGTCAAGATCGAGGGACTCCCGGAAATTACTTTACGACTATCTATTTGGAAACTATCTAAACAGATTAATTAAACCTAAAGAGAAAAATGGGCGTCGAGGGACAAAGCTCCTCCAGCCCCCATGGCCAGTCCAAGTAAACCCTAGAATTTCCCTTTCTGCTTTTTTTCCCTAAGAAAGTAGAATTAGGGCGTGTCGTGGGGTTGGTCAAGTTCGCCCTCTCTTTCTACCCCTCCGAGATTCAAGGCGGACAGCATCGCGACGATGGAAGATCCCAAAATTCAAAGTGGGAATTCAAGTTTTAGGTGAAAGCAGAGAGATAAAAGTACGACCATCCTCACCATATCACGGCCCGACCCATATTAGCTGTGGTTACCCGATGCTTGATGGCGAGGCCCCAGAGAAATTATGATTTTATGGGATTTACTAATCTGAGATCCTGCGGGGCAAAGGACTGTTCTTAAGATCTCTTACGCTTGGGGGGCCATTATGAGGACCTTAGCTTTCCTTTACTTACTATAATAAACCATTTCCGACAATGCTCTACGAAGCAAATGACATCATTACATTTTACATTTTGCAGTGAGTAATGACTACGGTCACAATTAGCCTGAAAAGAACCCGATGAATCTTCTAGGGTGCGCTCTCGAGAACACAAGTAACCTTATTGCATTTTGCCCGGTTTGGTCTTAAGTTTTTTAATTGTGCCGATTGAGTCGCGGAGATCTTCGCATTTTGCCAATCTTTTAGTTCATTCATCTATTGTTAACCGGAAAACACTGATGTAGATGCTGGTAATGTTGCTAGGATGGTCGGTGACGACATTGATAGTTTTTTTGTTCTCGATTCTTCTTTCTATCTTTCTTTCTTTCTTTTTTTTCCGGGAAGGGATGACCAGTGACCCTCGATAGACATAGGTGAGCGCCGATTGACCCTCACCGACCACAAGTGACTTTTGTTGGCCATTGGGTGAGGGCTACGAAGCTCTTACCGATTGTGAGTGAGGGTCATTTTCCTCACCCAAATCTTGTGAGGGCTGCGATCCTCGCTTGCCGTCGGTGAGGGCTTCATGACCCTCACCCAACTGTCGGCAAGGGTCGGCCGGTTCTCACTTGTGACTGGTGATGATTGTTCAGAAACTATCAATGTGCTTGAAAGAAGGAAAAATAAAAATAAAAAGACTGAAGGAAAAAAGAAAAAAATTATAAAGAATTTCGGAATTTTTTAAAAATTATCCACATTAGCACTGACCATCTTACGTAAGACGGTTGACCTTCACGTCAGCAACTTTAAGCTAAAATTAGCCGAATAGATTCATTTGGTAAAACGTGAAAATACGAAAAAGTACAATAAATTTAAAATTTTTGTGATAATTTTTTCTTTTTACTTTTAGCACAGTTCATCATCCATCGTGCGTTACCACAATGGTTTCAGAGTTTCCTTGTCTCAATTTACATGATTTTTTGCTTTTTGTTTTTGGGGGCTTGATTTCCAAAAAGTGACAATAGCCGAGTCTAAAGTGCTGCTCGAATTTCGTCTATGCTCTATTCACCTGAAAGACAAGGCCACCCTCGAAAAGCAAGTCGAAGACATGAAGCAGCTACCCTTTCTTTTCTTTGAACTTCTTTCCCTTCGCACGGCTAAATTCAAAATTCCAATTTCGAATCCCCTCGAAATCCGGACGATTCACCGTCGAAAGAATCCAAAATTTTTGCAGATGAAAAAGAGATGTCAGGTCAGGATGGCGACTCGGATGGAATCAGGAAGCCCCACCGCCCTTCGTCCGATGCATTAACTTCGCACCCACCGCCACAAATGTGACATTCCAACACATGGCTCCTTTTTGAAAGAGCTACTCGCAAACATCACAGGCTTTCTCGAAAGTTAGAGAGTCGCATCATCAAATCGAGAACCAATACCTGCCGTCAAAACATAAATAATAAGATCCACCATCCCAAAACCGGCTTAATCTTTGTTTTTGTTTCATTAGTTGGTTCGTTCATATAATAATTAGCTAATTCATTCATCAAAAACAACCCTTCTTCCATTCTCAGAACTCTTGCGGAGATGATTTGGAAGATCCCGGAATAAAAATAATGGTATGCGCGAGCGACGACATAATTGAAAGGAAGTCGGTAGATGTAGATGGATGCGAAATTTAAGATATCCACTCTCTTTTATTTACAAGTAGGCTATTATCTAACATGAATATCGAGGACAAGAAGAACCAAGAAAGATCCAAATTGATGTTATGGAGATTAGCAAATGTCAATACAGAAACATTGTGCCCTGCATGATCTCCTTCAGCAGTTCCTACTATTTTCATCTGGTTCGGCTTTTTCTCCCCAGACTTCAGTCAACAAAAAGAAAGACAAGATCATTTGTTTCCTGTCTACCTATAAATAGATTTCCCCAGCTTCTCTATTATTTTCTTTTCCTGGTTCTACTATTTCCAATTTTCTTGATTTCTTTTTGGGGTCGTATATTTGGGGATTCCTGGCTCTCCCCGTTATCATTCCGCGTCAGCATCTCCAGTCCAGCCGGACCTCGCCGGGGCCCGCCACGTGCTGGCTGGGCTTCCGGAACGACACGACGTGGCTGCCGACCATGAAGGCGGTGACCCGCTCCGACACCCGGATGTCCTCCATCTTCAGCTCCTGCAGCCTCCGCACGTACTCCGGCACGTGCAGCAGGTCCCACACGACCCCGACGCCGCCGGGCTTCAGGACCCGGACGAACTCCCCCACCACCCTTATCCTTTCCGCCGCCGCCTCCACAGTGCGATGGCCGTGCTCCTTCCCCACCGTGTGCACGAACACGGCAGACGTCACCACGTCGAAGTAGTTGTCCGGGAACGGCAGGCTCCTCACGTCGCCCTCCCGGCACGTGACATACTCTTGTACGCCTGCAATTCGTGGATGTGGTTAGCGGTCGTGATTGGATCAGTGATGAACATGGGAAAAGCCCACCGCGCACGACGTCAAAAGAAGAAGTGAGGGGCAGAGATCAGACAGGAAATCGAGAAGTGATCTCGTATTTAATGTTATTCTCGAATACACGAATAGGGACTCCATCGGATTCCTCATTCGCCAGAATGGAAATTAATAAATAGCTTTTAAGTTTACCTTCCGTCTTGGCCGTCCGGAGAGTGGAGAGCGCGGTGCCCTTGCCCGACGCCAGCCCGACGACCCGACCTGAACTGCCCGTCTTCTTCAGCTGGGTCGCCACCGCGTTCAGCAGCAGCCCCCGCCCGCACCCGAGGTCCAGCGCGTTCCTCACCGCCGACCAGTCGCTCACGGCGTTGACCATCCGCTGCGCCATCTCCTGCTGCAGCGGCACCGCCGAGTAGAGGAAGTTCCCGGCGGCGAAGAAGAGGCAGACGGCGGAGATCGCCGTCACCGCCCCGGCGAACCCAGCGGCGTATCGAGCCCCGCCGGGCGAAGAAAGGAGGGCCTCCAAGTAGCCGCAGACCGGGTCGAAGTAGATGAGGAAGAGGAGGGAGAGGAGAGAGAAGAAGAAGGCCTGGAACAGGAGGAAGAGCAGGGTCTGCCACTGGTCGACGCCGTACACGGCGTAGATCTGAGCCCAGTCTTTGCTCGCGGACGACGATCGTTTACCCATATTTGAACTCGTCTAAAAAATGGCAACTTTTTGTCGAAAGAAGAATAAAAATTGCTCCTTTGTGGTTGGTGGTGGGATTCGAGGAGGCGAAGAAATGAAGCGCTCCCCTTGAATTTGAACCCCGAAGCGGAAAAAGAAATGTAGGGGTTGCTGGGTCGGAACCGGGGATCGAGGTCGTGAAGAAGAGAGAAGAGGATGCAATGTCGAGGAACGAAATGCTCTCCCTCAGAATCGTGGTGCTTTGTCGTTTTCGGAATGAAGTAGCGTCAGGAGGTGTGGAGTGTACACAACCTTAAAACCTGTTCGCTCTCAGAGCGAATCGGGTAGACAGAAATTGCAGACACGGAGATTGGAGGAGATCTACTTGGGGAGGGGGGATCCCAATATTCGAGAAAATTCAAGCAGCGGAAGCTCCCTTGTCTTCAGGATCAGAGCTCGGAGATTCAAACATGGAGGAGGAGGAGGAGGAGGAGGGAGGAGAGAGAAGTGAACTGAGAAAAATGATCCAAAAAAGGGGGAGGCGAATGAACGACGACGATGTCTGTCGTGTAATAGGTGCGAGACTTTTTTGCACAGAAACGCGCTTTGTCGGCGTCAGATTGTGTTGCCAAACCAAACCAACTGTTGTCAAAAGTCTCGGATTCAGCAGTTTGTTTTCTACTGTGCCCAGATTCAGAGAGCGAGAGAGAGGATGAGAGGAGGAGAGAGGATGCGAGGAGTGAGTGGCGGGATTGGAGAGAGGCCAATAAATACGAACCGGGTCTCCTCCTGCTGCTGCTGACCGGGGGAGTACGACCTGGGGATCTCCGTATTTGAACAACGGTGGTTGGTAAAAGCCGTCGTTTGACGTGGTTTTCTCTTTCCAGCGTCGAAGACAGAGTTTTGGGGGTCGCTGGTGGTTCAACCCATCAAGGGTTGGATTGCAAGACAGTAGAAAGATGGATAAACAAGAAGGGCCAAAAAGCGTTGGGATAATTGTACTAAAAAGTAATAAAATCTTGCCATGAAGGTATAATCAAGTCCTTGAATTTACAAGAAATGCAGTCGAGCGTTAGAGCTTGTTAAATTAGTGCAAGTTATAGAGAAAACCTCCTAGTAACTTTTGATACTGACAAAATTATCGTTTGGGAGAGTAAAATCCAACCAATTGATCTTCTGATAGGATAGTGTATGTAGGCTTAAACAAGGCAAAGCTCAATAAACTATATATGTAGATTCTTTCGTCCCTTAACTCTCTTTAAAGTTTTATTGAATAATATATTTGCAAACCGTCATGTTACTTTGAAATTACGCAATTTCTTATTCTGGGATTTTTAAAATTTGACGCATACTTGCTTCTTCTTCATACTTTAATCTTGTTTTATTTTACTTATGCTTTAGTTTATCAATATTAGTCAAGAGACTTGCATTCACCCTCTATAGGTGTTTTAGTTAGCCTCAAACACAATTGAGTCTTTCCTTTAATTTCGACCAATTTTGCTAAAAAAATGCTTACATAATTTTTTTTTAATATATTGTCTGTCCTACATAACAAAAATGCTAAATGTAAGAATAAAGCCACGTCAATTGGTCAAATCTAATTTTAATAAAAAAAATTATTTAAATAAAATTTTAAAAATAAGCTACATTAAAAACAAAAGAGTAAGAAATAGGCGGTGATGGCCGCTCTACCATAACTGGGAAGGGTTTGTGATGGTGGGAGATGGCCGGCAAGGATGGAGATGGCTACAGCCTCGGCTCGGCCAGTGGCCAACGACCCTCACCAACCGTGAGAGAATATTTTGGCCTTCCCCACAATAAAGCGAGGGTCATCAGCCCTTCGGCCACCATTAGCGAGGGCTGTCCACTCAATTGAACAAAGCTAACAAAAAGACTTGATTGCACCAATTTCACAAGTTTTAAGACTTAGTAATTATTATTTTTGTAAAATTTAGGGCTTAACTACACTATCGTTATAATTTAGAGGACTTCCAATTACACTTATTACGTAAGTAATCTTTCCGACATGGCCGGAATAGCTTAGTGTTCATAAGTTATTTCTCGACGAAGCAACCATCTGCTCCCATAGTAACGTTTTATTGACCGGGGTGTTCCCTCGATATTGAGCCGTAAAGGTTATCGCTCTCGACTTGCACCATCTTGCGGACCCACCTCACATTCCTCTGCTTTTGACCCCCCAGCATGGCCAAAACTAGGATTCCCCAAGTTTTCCTGTTTCCTATCTCTTCACTTAGCTTTGATCCGGCTGGCACGCATTACAAGGCTGTTAATTTAGGAACGATGATTTTAATAAGTGGGTGCACTTGAATCCAACAGTGAATTGTCCTACAAAATATGATGCGACATCTATACAACGGTTAATTTATTCTCGGACTTCTTAATTTGATTAATTCAGCCCTAAATCTTTTGATAATTTGCCAATATGACCATTTCGATCAATTTCAAACAGAAACTACTGTCATAAATGTTGCTTGTCCTACTTATCATGACCAGCTCGAAGCATATTCTTTTTTTTTGTTTCCTTTTATTTTTTCTCCTATTTCCAGCAAGCAATGCCCTTCTTGGATCTAGCAAGGATGTCTCCACCCTTACTTGTGGTCGGAGATGTCCACCGGCTGCTGCCGGGCAGTAATTGACGGAGGCAAATATAAGAGGCAAATATAAGAAAAGGGAAAAATTCAAAAAATTCGTTCAAGTCAGCAATTTTCCATGAAAATTAGTTGGAATGTTTGAATTGATGAATAGTCAATAAATTTTATGATTAAATTGACCAAATTAAAAAGTTAAGAAATTAGCTACCGCACAATAGAATTAGAATTTTTTTTTTTGGACAATTTTTTCCGCCGCTAATTCATCACACTGTCCGCTTACAAATGATAAAGTGTGCAACCCAATGTGGTAATGTTGAAGTTGGATTAGGTGAGACCTACAAAGAATAAAGAGACAATTGAATCCTCTATGAGACCCGACCCGACACCCCCGTTAAATTAAAGGACGAGCGAGGCCTTGGCGCTTCTAATCTTTGATATGACGGGATAAATTGCGTCGATCAGAGAAGTAGCTCACTACAAGAACTGCATGCAGAAAAGGAACGATGTCAACAGTACGGACATGTCTCTAGAAATCATGTTGTCAACTTTTTAACATGACATGACTGGATTGCAATGGGGCTCCTTCGAGCATTTTCGTCGGCAGAGGTAATTCGGGCCAAGATTGATGGGTAATTGCGACGCTATTGTATTGAAGCCAAAGTCATGAACGTGGGGGCCAGACGTTTTCCAAAGGAGGAAAGCGTCGAAAAAGAAAACGCAGGAATCACGTCAATCGATTCGGCAGAGGAAGAGGGAATAGCGTCGATGACGGTCTGCATATGTCTTGGAATATGGCTCACACTTCCTATCGATAAAGAAGGGATAGGGTTGAGAGTCGCTGATAACTTGGATTTGATTCATGAATAACTACTTGATATGTATACTCTCAATAATAGAAATACTAAGGATCAGAATCCTGGAAGTGAAGAGTCGGATCTTGACTTAGTAATTTACACACTATGGCAAGGGAATTCCGGCCTAGGAACGTGGGGGTTGATGGTATTGTCAAAGTTAGTGTTGAAACGGTCCCCAGAACACCAAAGAATTGAACCAGTAATGGTTAATCACCTGAACGGACAAGCTCATATATCATTGTATACTTGCTTGTTGTTCATGATTCAAAACGTGCTCATGACCAAGCCCAAGTGATGATATTATTATTATGTTTTAACTTGGTGATGAAAGATAGAATAAAGAATTCTCCGTTGACTTGGTGCCATTTAATAGTTCAAAGCTTCACACAAGTATGTGCTCTTTCTTTTGAATCACAAGTCTATGCTCTCTCTCTCTCTCTCTCTCTCTCTCTCTCTCTATAACATTTAATACTTCAAAGCTTCACACAAGTCTATGTTCTTTCTTTTGAATCACAAATCTATGTTCTCTCTGTCTCTCTGTCTCTCTCATTTTTGGTTTATCAGTAGGTACTGCTAGTATATTCTTTTGATACCATTTTCACTTAGGAGATGCATAATGGAAGGTTCACGCAACCTTCCCCATTTCCTACAATTTGCAGTTTACTCACAGTTTTCATTCTCATCTTACCTGATAAAAACAAAAATAAACGCACTTTCCCAGCAGAACTTCCTTTCGATCATTTCTGTGGGAAGAACGTGGACACCTAGGTTTGGTGGAGAACACAAGGGAACTGGGTAGAGGAGACGGACCTTCCTGGATTGTTTAGCAAGAGGTCAAACCAGCTTGCAAATATTAATGTGACATTCAATGGTTCCTGTACCAAATCCACAGGAATATCTTGACATCGCACCTAATGTTGACTTCCCTCTCGACTATAATATTAATGTGCCTGTGAAAGGTTTGTCAATCGGATGTTTTTATTCAAATTCGTCTAGATGAAAGAACTGCCGAGAACAACGGACCAGTGGCAAAGACAGGTAAGGGTCCAGACGAATTCAATTCAATCTCGGAGAAACTCACTAGTTCTCAGGAATGCAATATCACGGGCAGTTCTTGAATCCGTCGACTCGGGCGAATTATCTTTCCTTAATTGTGGTGCACGGAAGTATGCTGAGCTTACCATTGGAGGAACAGTCGATGATGAAACTACTAGAAAGTACATTATCCGTGGATTCATAGTGGGAGCTTCCGCCGAATAAATCGCGGCTAGTGGAGCAACCGTGCCCGAGGAGTGCAGCATCAAACTCAGTACATGGGGCGTAACCCATCATTGTATCGCGTAGCGTGATCCCACAAGAAAAGCTGGTGCGTACCCAGCACGAAGTTTCCACGCACTTGCACTGAGAAAAGCCAGAAACTGCCTCCCCATCTCTCGGAGTTGAACTCCCGAACATTCTTCTTTAGAATCTTCTTCATCTTTGCGATCACAGATTCACAGCTCACCGTGGCTACTCACATGCCCCTCGCTTTCATTTTTGGGAAAACGATGATACGCTCCTATAAACGATGATGCAGTGTTCGAGATCGGTGTTCACGGCGAAGAGGGAGCCGGCAAAACAGTCATTTTGATATATGTTCACAACAGGGTCTTGAGCAGAGGTGGTTCTTTCGATTCTCTGTTCTGGGTCACTGCATCAGACAATCTCAGCATCCGCACATTGCAGAAGGAGATTGGGAAAGCAATGGGACTTGACCTTAGAGACGAAGGGAGAAGGTATTAAGAGAAGGGCAGGCAAATTGCATATGGAATTGAAAGGGAAAAATAGAAGCTTACTCATTCTAATTTACTTGACTAAACCTTTTTCAACGATTGACGTTGGGATCCCAACTCAAACTAGTAGTTGCGAACTGTTTCTGGTGGCTAAATCCTTGAAGTTGTCCATGAGAATTGGTTGCCGGGAATGTTTCCCCTCTAAATGATGAAGCATTAGAGAATTTGTTCAAGATTGATAGAATAATTAAATATTAAGCTATTCATTCATCTAACAGCTTAAACTTTTCGAACATTGGTAATGACTCTATAAAATCTCACATGATATCAAATCATGAAGTCATGAGCATAAATTTTTTCAGGATTGTGTTCCTCATCTAAAATCTAAGTTTTTAAAGTAATCAATAGTGATCTCACATAATCTTACAAAGGTGAAGCTGAGCTTGCGATGTTTACTTTCTCCGGAGGATCAAGAAATTGCCAAGCTGATTGTTAAAGAGAGTGGCAGGGTTCCCCCAATCCTTATTTTAACAGTGAGTGGAGAGATACACCTGAAAGAGTGAAGAGAGCATAACAGGGGAACTCCGGGCTCGTGATGCAACACCTTTCGTGCACGTGATTAACTTGCTGCCGTGTTGCCCAGAGCAAGGCCAATGAGGACAAGTGAAATAATGGTTCTCATGATGAATTGGAATGTTGATGATTCACCGGAACTATGAACAGAAAATTATGGCATTTGTCTAGATGAAATGGCAATATCTGTTTGAAATCTGTGGATGGAAGTGCTGTATAGAATAATCAAGACATGGATCATCTTTGAAGTGCAACATTTGTTTGCTTACAACTCCAGTTAGAGGCATTTAACTGGCATAACCATCAGTCGTGTCAAGATGTTCATTGGAACACATAAGCTGGCTTTTTTCAAAATGATAATTTTCCAGCCTCTCTCCAAACGTTATAGCATGGTGATGAAAAATACCTCCTGTTACTGAATATTGCAATTCCCTTTACATTGCCTTAGTTGGTGAAGTTGATAATTGCCATTGAAGTTATTCTCTTACGTGCGCAGGTCATAGCATGCACCTTAATTACGATAACAACTGTTTGTGCTATCTCAGATCTCCGAAAAAGAAAATCTTGTGAGCATGTGATTCACTGAACAGCATATTTTGATTGACATTCCAAGCATGATGTCAAGTTGCAAGGCGAAATGCGATAGTCTGCATTTCCATCAACCAAAAAGTCTACTCAAGTCATTGCGTCTGCAAATTTCATAAGGGACAGCCGTAACTGAAGAATCAAATGCTGATCACCCAATAAGATGAATAATGTCCTGTTTGGTAATGAATCTATATCTTTGAGATCACAAGCTCAGCTCAAGACCAAGGACATCAAATCCAGTTGAGCAAAGTGTACACTGTTGTCTAGTGAAGAAAACAAACGCTTGAATCATCTTTTGTCGAACAACTTGACCATCCAGCAAACTAGCATCATCATTAGATAGGTAGGCAAGGAAGAATTCACTAACATGAGCCATCAAGCATATAAGCATTATGTTAACGAGTGCTCCAACGGCACTTGTATAGCATCCAATTAAGAAAATGTTATAGTCTCAATACACTTATTTCTCATGTGTTATGCACAATTGGTACCTCGAAAATCAAATTATTATAAATAAAATCTACTTTACTAGTGTCCCTTGGTACTCAGTAACATGAATCCCATCAGAAAAAATTGCTTGCACCTTTTCAATCGAAAGAAAAAAATACTGACTTAAAGGTACATTTCGTGATTGCCATGCACAGAGCTGGGTGAAATCCATCGTAAATATCATTTATGATGATATTAAGCAATATATACAAAAATTAGATTCCCAATCAACATTCTTTTCTCGTATACCATCTGTATAGCTTTGTAAAGCCTATATCCTTAAAACACTGAACCAGCTCCATTCCTGCTTTTCCTCGGAGCATGTCAAATCTAAGCAATGCAAGTGAGCCGTAACAGTACAGCATGCCTTCTGAGTAGATCATTTTCCTGAATAATTCCAAATGATTCATGTATGAGAATCCACTAAACAACCTAAGATACTTATATCTACTGATCCATTCAAAAAGACTTAAACAACAGAACCAGCCAAATATAGGCATGTAACATAGAGCACAAAACATTTGGCTCAAAATGTCTAGAAGATAAGAAGAGGAATTTAAAGAAAGATTATAAAAAAAAGGATGAGTAAGGCATCAATATTAACCTACAAATAGGAGAGGGCAAGATGATTTATAGAATTATTGATTGCAGAAAATTCACAATGATCTTCAACTCATATTCGTAGAGAAACTCCAACCTTCATTTGGACATTTCACCCTAAATACCGAAAAAAGAACCTCAAGCTGAAAGTAGGAGAGTTGATAGTCCGTTTCCCTTTCCCAAAGTTTCCCTTAGTTTTTTCGCCCAAAGAGAAAAAAGCTTAACCAAGGTTAATGGATCCTTGGATCAACGAAACAAAGAAAAGACAGCTTATTGATTTCACTAGGGAATGAACATTGCTTCTAATGGGTTTGTTTCTGAAGAATCTCAAAAGAGTATAATTCCATGTGCCAACTAATTCTATTGACTGCGCCTTCACAAAGAGAAAAATCACCAGCCAACTAAGATCACCAATAAGATAGTTCCAGGACATTTGACCAACTGCAAACAACCAAACCACAAAGAGATATTCACTTGACATGTAGCAACCTTCAGTACTGACACACAGAAAAAATGTGACACTCGGTAAACATCCTACATAGATTAACAAGTCCAAGCCAACCTCCACTGGGGAAAAGAAGTTGTTGTTTTAGCAACATTACCTTGCCATTAGTATTAAAATTCAGTGGTTGCCATTCCAATCACATGTCTTCCTGCAATCCTACAGATTTGAGGAGTCCCAACTAGCATAAACAGCACCAACAATTTTTTCATGAAGCATAGAGCCACAGCAAACAATGATTCCCCGGTCAAGACTTTCTAAAAAGATTCCCCTGGAGAAGTCCAAGGGTTTTCCTCCTGCATCAGTCACCACACCACCTGCCTCTTGCACAATAATGACACCAGCTGCATGATCCCATATTTTTTCTTTGTACCCACATCTTGCAAATTTCATAAAAACCTCAGCATCTCCCCGGGCTATCGCTGCATATTTAACCATGCTGTAAACACGCAGTGGCTGCTTTCTGCCATAATGGATGGATGAAATCTAGATAAGATTGACTACTACTCGATATAGTCAGACTTTAGGGTAGATGCTGTCTTTAAAATTTATCAGATCCATGCCTCATTTGAAAATAAATAAAGCATCGGCAGCTTTGTCGTATGTTGACTAAGATGGACATGACCATCGTGTAGTTCACCAGTCCTAAAGTGACAACTAACTGAAAGAGGTAAGATGAAACAAACCTGAGTCCAACGCTGTGAGCAAGTCCTGCTGCAAAAGATTGGTTTGAATTGGCCTTCTCAACCGGCTCACAGAATGTAGCCAGAGCAGGATCATCAACCGAAGAAACCTGGATCAATCTGGCCTCATACTGTGATTCAAAATTCGCATCTCCACGGAGTAGTGGCTGCATCCATGCCTTACCACTGCCCCTCCTTGCATACATCACGCATCCTTTCTCCCATGAATCATTAGTAGCTGGGGAAGTGCTCTGATAGTAATGGTGATGATAATTCAGCCACTCTTTCTTCATTGGGTAATTTGGACATCCTAGCACTCCAATGATGACTTCCCCATCCTCAATCAAAGCTAAAGCCACAGCATACTGATTTCCACGCACAAACCCCAAAGTTCCATCAACAGGGTCAAGCACCCAATACCTTCCCTCTGGACCCCCAGTCGAGTTGCATCTCTTGATGGCCTCAAGAACTTCTTGAGTAGTGAGGTGTTTATCAGGTTTTTGAAGACCAAAGTTAGGTGCTTCATCTAAACATTCATTGACTGCATCAACAACAGCTGCTAGCAGTCCTGCTGAATCACTCTTGGAAAGGGCTTGCACATCTTCCTCGGCAACAATTGATACACTCTGACTTCCAAAGACCTCTGATAGTAACCAGCTTACAGTGGCTTGAACACCCCAATCTATGCAGTAACAACTTCATCAAAATTTAGGTAATTGAGAATAAAGAGATAACCAAAAACAGCCATTGAATCATCTAATCTAGCAAGGGATTTAAAATACTTGAACAACAAAATAATGGAGTCGATTAAAATCCAAGACAAAGAAACCTCTGCAGTTCATGCTACCACTGCTTATGATGATAGATGACATACAAGGCCACCCGCACATGATGTGATGACATAAAACCTCATAGGAATTGAACACAGGCAGAATAGACTATTTCGGCATGATATTTCAACATCAACTAGTTGAATGCCAATTAAGGATCATTTCAGCAGAAGAAGTTGAATTTAATTCCCGTAACCTAAGGGATACTCTGTGTCTTCCAAAAACAACAACAATGATGATAAATGGAAGAATGCGATCTTACAAACTTTCTCATGAGAAAAGCTGTTCTCTTCTCCCTCAAACTCGGTTTTAATAAGTATATAGAGATATACCTTAAATTACTCCGCTACAAAAAGAAGAATTCTTCTTTTAGATATCACAGCCTAAACTATTCGTACGTATATTGTATAGTTGCAACAACAAACATGTGCATGACTGGTCCCCCGATGAATATTAAAAGGGCTGATGGCTACGTAAGATCAAATCAGTAGACCTCCGACTATACGACATCATCAGCATCAGAAAGCAGCACGACAGTAAAGAATCTCAAAATGCAGGATTGAGCAGAAGTCGGACATCACAGGATCCAACAAGTTTGTGAAACGCTCATCGATGCGCTTCCTATGGCAACATCCCATTTGAAAGCACGACCGAATGGGTAAAAGACTAACAACTCAGATAATCACACAAGTAAAAGGCCTTAAATTCAAGGAGCGGGAGGAGAACAGAGAGATACCTGCGACGGTAACCGGGGAATCGTCATCCTTAGACTTGACCTCGTCACTGGTCCTCGAAATTAACCCGTGCTGCACCCTCCGGCACAGAGAGCACGCCATGTGAACTGCTTTCACGGCCACATCTAATTCCTTCGCATATTTCTCGTCCTCCATGGAAACAAGAACGAAACGAGAACGACAAAAAAAAGATCCAATATTGTGGCAGGATATCGAAAAAGGAAGATGACCCAGTTCTTCAATCTCCAGTCACATGACGAGGACTGTGGATTTACATGTATGCGACGAGAGGCCCGCGCAGGAAATCCGCGAAGAACGCAGCTCTCATTTTGAAGAGTGGGGAGGCATTGGCTCTGGGTTTCCTTAGCTTTTGGAGAAAGCGAACCACCGTCTGCCCGCAATGGTGTGGTGTGAGAAAGCGACAGCACTGTTCATGGGTACTCCGTATCGCAGCATAGCGGTGGAGGCCAGATGATGCAGGAAAGAGAAAGCTACCGGTCTACTACGTCCGTCCTTAATTTTCTTTCCCCTCGCCAAAATGAAAAATTAGATTTATTTTGATAAATAATAAGATGATCATTCGCTTTACGTTTGATAAATAAGATGCGATCGAAATGACATACTTTTTTCATTAGTTATCAGTACTAGCACTCTCTCCACTTATACCTGAAATTTAAAATTATCCCTTTTGCGCTCTTATGGAGAAAGGGAAAGAGAGTATATAAAAATTAGATTTTGACTCGATTGACTTGATTTGACACTTATGAGATAAGGGTATTTTATATAGGAAAGGAAATTAGCTATCTTAGAAAATAATGAAATGCAATATAATATCCATAATATCTAATGATATCCGTAACGATTTTGTCGGCCAGGGAAATCTTTAATCACCATAAATATACTTCGTCACAATTTGCCGAAGCTCAAGCCCGTAGAATTTTATTAAAACTTGATTACCCATTTTGAGAAAGTAAAGAACAATCTGATTGCTCCTTTGGCTATACTGTTTCGCTAGAGTAACAAAATCTGTGCAAGTGTTCGATCATGATCTCAACTATTTTTACATGGATGCCTAATTACTACAGTTCTTAGCAACTCCATACTCTGCATACTAGCAGAAAGTGCGTAGTTCTGGAATTGAAATTGAACGTAAACCCTCTACAAATCAATACCAAAACAAACGAAGAAAAGAATTTCGAAGAAAGGCGATATTTCTAATCCATCCCAATCTTCCGCCGGAGGCTAACTGTAGCCGTCGTCGCTCAGACCGCGCCGGGTTCTATCCACAAAGGTGTGGAATTGGGATACCGCGGGATACCGGCGAAGAGCGGGTCGATTCGGCCATCAGCCATGTGATAGATGCCCATGTCTTTACCTTCGCTAAGCCCATACGTGCAATCGTCCGTGAAGTATATACAGTTGGGCTCGATACCGTGATGCTGATCGCTAACCTCCATGGAGAAAGACGAGTTGAGACCCAGAAACAGAGATCTATTCCCCAAGCTGTCGACCTCGGTCCAAGTGCTTGCTTCCAGGTCGAGTAAGAAGGCTTGAAAACGGGAGGTCACGAACCCTCGTTGCCATTCTTGGGAGACCACCAACAAACATCCCCAGCACTCCACGAGATAATGCTTCTTGAAGTGGTAGAAGTCCACCAGTCCGCGCGGCCTCCGCGCCACTACTCGGCCGTCCGTGGGTGGATTCGGTCCGTCTCGTTCCACGGGGAACGCCCGGACCGTTCCCGCCGCGTCCACGGCTAGAAATCTGCCTTTATGGTAAATTAGGTCCATGTATATCCTGTGGGGGCTTACCATGGTCCACCTATGGTCTCGGTAGTTCCATAACCCCAACCCCCGGTCGATGTTGCAGAGAACCATGATCTCGGGCTTCACGGATGAAGAGGGGCACGCTGAAAGCGCGAACTTGCCGATGTGGTAATTGTTGAGATGGGGTTTACCGCGGAACCATCCATCCAAACCCGAAAGTCTAGCACAGGCGCCTGCTCGGGATAAAGGATTGAACATCTGGACGTCCCCATCTCCCCCGACCGACATAATCCAACCCCGCGAAGACAAGCACCTGTTGGCCCGCACCTGCAGTAAAGGGAAGTCGTAGAAGCTCCGCTGCCACGGGCTGAAGAGGCCGCATAAGTCGGGACGTGTATGGTCCGTGATCATCAGCCACGGTATACTGATCCTTCGTCGGAGACTTCCTCGGAGTTGGACGACAACATCGCGCCAGTAAGAACATGTTTCGCCCATATCGATCAGGTCGTCGATCGGTAATCTATATGCAATGAGTTCGAGAAGATATGAGGGGAGATCTGACCAATCACCCGCCATGGTATAGCAGCAGGGATTTCTCTGATCTGCGTCAGGATATGATCACAAGCAGTGCGTCCAGTATTCATAGGGTTGACTGATAGACAATGAGCCAGATCAGATTAGGAAACTCTTATCAGGAAACAAAACATGAATTACATCCCTAGCTGGACTAGGAATGCCCGATGTTGCCAGTCCGGGCACAAGTCGGAATACCAAAATTTTCTTTCCCCCTTACCTAGAACAGCCTTTGTTTCAGCGTTTATTTGAAATAGAGAAATTCCTATGCAATCGATTTCACTACATATGAAGTTTTTATGTTAGTATGTCCTGGAACACATTAAGCTCACATGCATCCGGGAGCACGATGTCTTATTAGCATAGCTTGAAGAGTAAGTATCAAGAAAAGAAACGGTAGTTGAAATAGTTGAGGCAGATTTGCACGTCTAGAATCCCGAAACAATATGAAATAATATAATAAGTGAGCAACTAAATCATTCATATCTAATTTTCCATAAGAATTTGCTATTTTGGCTAACGTTTCAAGTTTGTAAATTAAATTCAATGTAGCATCATTCAACGAGCCACGAGTGTCACAAAATAAAAACCAAAGTAGTCGTATTATTTTATAACCGTCACAGTTTGGGGAACATCTCTAGACTCTTACCTTACATTATATTTCTATGTACACCAAGAATCACTTACGTATCTCTACACTTGATTATACTATGATTACACCTGAATTTCAATTTTAGAAAACATTTGCACCTTACCATTATCCTAGAGTCCCTATTTCTAGGGAGAGGGGGGGGGGGCTAAATCCAGTCAATTTTTTTATACCAAAAAGACAAAATTGCATCATTCAATTGCAATTTAAAAGCAGCGGCCCAGAATTTATTAACTTTCATCCTTTATTTAAGTTTTTCTATGTATGTAGTAGTATATTGCCAAATATAAAAACTTCACATGTTTTATTATTTATGTCTTCTTTTTCAAAGTTAGCTGTTACTTCCGTAGAAATCAGTTTTCTTGAAAAGAAAATAAAAAAAAAACAACTCTCTTGTATTTGTTGAGCGAATTTATAAATCAATTATAAATTTGAATCTAGAAAAAAATTAATACAGACAAAATTTAACATAATCACTTATAAACTTTCACTTTTGTTGTGTGTATCACCATCAAACATTTTGTTATCGGTTATGTTTTATATACATATACATATGATGTGATAATAGGACGAAACCCAAAAAAAAAAACCCTCTTTAAAGTTTTAAAAAAAATCACAATTACGTTCTCGAATGTACAACTTTGAAGGATGAAATTAATTACAAATACTGTCAGTGAAATCTCATCATTTTGGATTAAAAAATTAACATCATCTATGAAGTAATTACGAAAAAAATATCAAGATGCCTCATTATGTATAACTTTTTCACGTTGATATTTTTAGTGTATTTCTACATACTCCTATAATGCCATACGTGCTTTATGTAACAATATTTGCCCAATAGTCATTACAAAAGACGTACTTGTTAAACATTTTCTTGGACCTTTTTTGTTTCAATAAAACTTTTTTCCCGTGGAAGTAAAACCTTAAAAAAACATAGTACATGTAACATGCATATAATACCCATAAGTAAAAAATATATATGCGAAATGCTTAATTATGACAACTATATCTTAAATAGAAATTTAGATAAGAAAAAAGAATGAGTGAGCCACGCGTTTAACCTGCAATTCAATGCTTGATGGCAATTTTATCTTTTTAGTGAATTTGAAGTGAACTCGGTTAATATATAAAGTGAAGATGATGCCAACCTCACAAAAATACCATCTTCTTTTCGAAAAGGCCCATCCCTAAGCCCAAAATTATCATATCCATCTAAACATCCAAAATTAACTAGAAATCAAATCATCAAAACTCTAAACAAGATAGCTAAAACAATGTTGCAGGGAGGAACAATTCGGTCTTTTTGATGGGACTTGCTTGGAGATATGTGAATGACTAATATCGATATAAATCCATATGGTAAATCCAACTTCCATCAAAAAGATAAATTTGCCCTCTATCATTCAGTTGCAATTTAAATTGGGGATCCCAAAATTTTTTACTTTCCTTTTCTATGAAGTTTCTATACATATTTAGGATGTACCTACCATTATCGAGAGTTCCATATGTTTAGCTTTTATTTGTTGTAGACTTTCCGTATATATTAAAGGCACTTGTTTTTTCTTTATTGTTAGATATTATTTCCATACAATTTTGTTTTGTCAAAAAGAGAATTTTCAAGAAGTCTACTTCTTTTCTACATTGTCGATTGGATTGATGGATAAATTGTTAAGTATGCAAAATTTAACTAAATCAAATCATTGCATAAAATAAGAAATATTTTCAAAAATGCCAGTGAAATAGTATTGTTATGGATCAACAAAAATTAATATAATCTATGAACTGTTTACAAAAAAAAAAGAAGATCAAGCTTGTGCATAATACTTTTAGTGCTCTTCTAGGTATTTTTCTAACGTCTTACATGCTTTGTCTAAGTATCTCACCAATGTAATAAGGAAAAAAGATATAGTACTTGGATATATTGAACAAAGAGACTTGTTTTGTATTGTAGACTAATAAAGTTCATAAAAATTTACAAAGAAAATGAGCTTTTGAGGTAAGAGGGATAAAAAAATTAGATAAGTTGCGATAATGGAAAGAGACTTTTTACTTTTATACCATATCGAAAAAAGCCTTTTTTTTTTCTTTATTATTAGCGAGATAATTTCACAAGAAGCATGCAAAGCATTACAGAAATTTATATTAAAAAAAAAGGAAAAGGAAGAAGTGGGGCCATCACTTTAAACCGCAATGGAAAGATTAGTAGCAATTTTGTCTTTTTTATGTAAATAGGGTGAATTTAGTTATCTAATGGTGAAAATAATGTTACCCAAAATAAAGTAACAAACTCTTTGGTTCGTTGTGGATCTTTGTTACTCAAAATCTTTTAATACTTTGCGTGCACACACCAAAGATCAACAATGAATGAACGTGGGACAAAGCATGAGAAATTGGCTATATTTTGAGGAAAAATCATAATAAAAAAAATCATCCCTTTGTTTTTTTTTACCTCAAAAATCGATTCGAATCTCTATGCTTTTTTTTATAAGATCAATACCACACACAAATATTCAATGTCAGTACATTCAAGTCACATTTATCTCAAATTAAGTTTTTTTTTATCACAAAAACTTCCGAACCAATGTATCCATCTTCCATTTACCCCAAACTAATTTTTATGTCTTATAAAGCTCCAAACCGATACATACGTGCCACTTTTTCATTAAACTTGTACACCCGAGTCACATTTACCCTAGAAAGACTCGACATAATTTGAGAGAAACACGGTACATGTAATTGATTTAAGATAAATGTGGCATGAATACATCAGTCTGAGTTTTTTGAATAACAGACAAATTAGTTTGGGATAAATATGACACGGATATATCGGTTTCGATTTTTTTTCTATGATATTAACCCATTTTTAAATACAAAGTTTACATCCAAGACCAAACTACCAAGATCAAACAAGATATATCATCTTTTTGCTTTTCACTGTACGTAACTTCTAATCAAATCAATTTACTTGATTTTACCATCACAAGTCATCAATTTACTTGATCGTATCGTCACGATCTACAAGAAGACATTGAAGAGAAGTTCCGATATCTCTCTCTCTCTCTCTCTCTCTCTTAGCTAGCAAGCCTTCTTGACTCTTGACTCTAAGCAATCGCACGCCCCTTCAATGACGGATGATTGGTTGACCTTTCTCCTCGGACCCGCTCGGCGATACTGCACGTGGATTACCTGTTGCGTACGTGATCGATTTCAGTGGGACGGATACCTAACGGCACATCCTCGTGCCCGGACTCCGATAGGACTCGACCGGACCGACGCCGGCATCATTCCGAACCGGGGGATTTCGTACAAAGGCGAAGCAGTGCTGGTCTTTGTGGGGATGGATCATGTCGATCGGGCGCAGCGGGTTGTCCCATCCTCTCCCGGCCTCGAACGAATCGCGAGGCTCGCCGGCCGTCGTCCCCGACGTTCGAACTCCGTCGTCCCCGACGTTCGAACTCGATGGCATCACCTTGGAATTAGACTTGAAGGCGGACGCGGTGATCGGCTTACTCGCGAACCGGTTCTCTTGGATGTTAGGGTGAAGAGGGAGGGACGATTGGCTCTTCCTCTTACGCCAATTCAACTTTCCACGCCATCGTCCAACCTCGCGAGCACGGCTGGGCCCATCCCAAATTAGGTGGACGAGGGTAAATCACCTCATCAGTCAAAGTCCTCGAGGGGATGTCCAGGACGTCTTCTTAGTTGGGAACGAGCGAATTGGAGAATTTCTTCTCCTCTTTTATTTGCACGATATATCAAAATAAATGGTAAATTGGCTAATTTATAAAGCTTATGAGATGATTATTTAAGGTGATATATATTGAAGGGCGTCAAATAGGTGGGTCAGATCGAGTTTGAGTCGGATATATAAGAAATTGTTCGACCATATTAACCCATTTAACATGTTTTGATTTATTGCCATATAATATTATTTGAGCAAGTCAAACCCAATCTAATTCATGCTCGATCCGATCCATACTTCACCCAACTCAAATTGTTAAAACACTTATTTATTTAATTAAATCTATAAAAAATAGTGATTTTTTAAATGTATTGTTACAACAACTTTATGTAATTTTGAATTTTAATTATTTTTAAATATGTTTATATATTTTTTTGCGTGTACTCTCCAGTTGCTAGCATGGGTCTAGCTCGCTAAATTTGACGAGCTTGACCTCACCCACCTCGGGCGATGCTCGAAACTCATCAAGGCGAGGTCAAGCTCGTCGGAATCCAACGAGTCAGCTCGGGCGAGCTTAAGCTCGTAGAATCTAGCGAGTCTCGAGCCTGGCAGCCTCGAGCAAGTTCGACCTCACCAACAGACCCAATGAGGTCGACTCGGCATACTCACACCTCATGACCTGGCCTCTCAAGCTTGCCCAAGGCGATGATCGATCCTTGCCAACTAAGGGCAAGTTTGAGCTCATCAACCTCAAACAAAGCTAGGCATTGGCCTCCTTGGAGTCTGGAGAGCTCGTATCTCACCTCTTGGCCGGCGACCAATTGAGAAAGAGGGAAAAAGAAGGAAAATTAAAAACAATCAAAATTTTATTCTATTTTTTAAATAAAAAAATGATTAGAGTACCGTGATTTTCATAGTTTTAAACCGACTTCTAATCAAAATGCATAGAGATACATAAAATAACCGAAAGTATTATATGCGCGCAACAACGGGACTCTTCCCCTCTCCTCGCCGCCGCCGCGACAAAGGAGGAGAACGTCAAGGGCGACGGGACAGAAGGGGGGCGGGACGAGCATTGACCGACGGTGTCCCGAACCCCGCGCGCCGCTGAATTACGTGTCGTCCGGGGATTAGCACCGCCTGACTTTTAGCCGAAAAGGGAAGAGAAGGGGAAAAAGGCGGAGGAGGTGGGGGAGGTTGGGGGTGGGGGGTCGACGTAACGAGCGAAATAAAATAGGGGAAGGGCGATGGAGACCCGGGTACGGGTGGCCATGTGCGAGCTATGCGGCGGCACATTACTAACCGTCTCCTCCGACTTGACGGCTTCTCACGTCGCAACGGCCTTCCGTCCCCAGATCCCGCGTTCGACCGTCCACCCTCCGTCTCGATGCGCATCGGCTGAGCTGGACACAGGGGAACGTTTTGTTGCCCTCGCGACGCGTGTATGATTTCCCTGTTCTTTTCACCCAGCGGGCGGAAACAAAAGCCGAATACGGTGATCGGAGATCAGGACCCACAGGTGGGACCCGGTGCACGCAAGCAACAGGCAAAGAACCCCAACCACTCGCCCTCGAGTAACGCCGCAGACCATGGAGACGCCCGCACCCGAACTTCCCCCCCAACAAACGCCCCTGTTACGCCGTCACGTGACGCCGTTAAGTTGCGTCTCCTTCCCGCCTTCTCTAAGCCGCGTGCGATCGGGCCCCACTCGAATCGCTGGTCCCCAGCACCGCAAGTCCCGCGAGCGGCGAAAGTCACACTGAAGGTCGTACTCCAAGTAAACAGTGGATTAAAAAGAGGGCTCATCAATTTCCTTCATCCGTTAGCTGGCTCGGTCGAGGATTAACAAGATGGAGAAACCGACGTCGTTTTCTTGCTTTGTACGTATTAAAGTTTCTTGTTTTAACAGAGATGCTGGAGCATGGAAGAGAGAGAGAGAGAGAGAGAGAGAGCAAAAGATCTTCACGTCGACAGCTGGGGATTTCATGGACGTGATGCGAGGTCATATGATTGGGAAGGGTTTTCCTTGTAATCTTTTTTGTTGTGAGCTCCTGTTCCTCTTCAAGACAGTCGTGGGGTCCCCCATTTCCAATTTCTCCTCACTCCCGGAGTAGATGACAGCCTAATTAACAGCCTGGAAAAGGTTGTGGCCTGCTTGGCTCTAGAAAAGCTTTGGCCCGGTGGCTTCTCTCTCTCTTCTCTACTCTGCTCGCGGTGGCAATGGCGTTCCCCCCGCTCGTGTAATGCGGAGTGAGCTCTACTGGGTTTGGCGCCTCTGTGACTCTGGCTCGGACCCTCTTCTTTTTCCTGGCCGACTCGGGCTCGGACTCGACTCTCGGAGCATTCTTGCTCTGCCAAAAGGTGAGACCCCTGAGAAAAGCTCTGATCTTTTTCCTTTTTTTGGTTGTTGTCGATTCGCCTGTCCGTTGCTTGAGTTCGAAACAAAGCTTAGAGAGTTGCATTTCTCCAGCAGCTTGGTCACTCGAACGATTGGGTAAGCAAGGATTGGGATTTTCAAGACTCTGGAGCTTTCGAGAGCTTGATCATTCTGCTTTATAAGTTGCAGGGTTTCCAGATCTTATTGAACTGGGACTCAACCTCTTTAGAGATCGCTGATTTGTGATTTGAGTGAGGGAGGATTTGGGACGGTCATTTCTCCTGAAAGTAGTGGGATTCGGGTTACTATTAATTGTCATGGCGAGGATGAAGCTGGACAAGTCGGTGACCCTGCTTCTTGTAGCTGTTCTGTTTGACATTTTATGTCTGAGATGTGGAGCGGCATTTCTGCCCATCGATAATTACTTGATGTCTTGCGGTTCTCGACAAAACATTACGGTCGAGGGTCGAACTTTTGTCCCTGATTCAGTGCTGTCTTCCCGTGTTTTAAGAACGGGGAATTCCTTTGTTGCTAGCACCAACACTAGCATTCCGTCTCCTATCTACCAGTATGCTCGTGTTTTCTCTGGCATAGCCTCTTACAAATTCAATATTGAGCAGCAGGGGCGCCATTGGGTCCGCCTCTACTTTTACCCTCTTCCGAATTCCGGACATGACTTAACAGCTTCCCCCATAACCGTAGTCACTGACGATTTTGTGCTCCTCAACAACTTCACTTTCAAGAACTATAGCGGTTCCTACATGTGGAAAGAGTACGCGATCAACGTGACTTCAGAAACGTTGAGTCTCACTTTCATCCCCTCGAACAACTCGGTCTCTTTTGTAAATGCGATTGAAGTCGTCTCAATCCCAGATAAAGTTCTGCCTGATCAAGCTCTTGCTGTAAATCCATCTACTACCCCTTCCACCGACCTCTCTGAGCTTGCCCTTGAAACTGTGTACCGTTTGAATATGGGGGGTCCTCTGCTCACTGCTCAAAACGATACCCTTGGAAGGACTTGGGAGAATGACGTGAAATATCTCCATGTAAACAGCTCAGCCGTGAATGTCTCTGTCAACCCGTCATCCATTAAGTATCCTGTTGCAGTCACGAATGAGATAGCGCCTAATTTGATATATGCGACGGCTGAAACCATGGGAGATGCGAATGTTCCTAATGTGAACTTCAACATAACTTGGGTCTTCCGTGTTGATCCTGACTACAAGTATTTTGTGCGGGTGCATTTCTGTGATATAGTCAGCAAGGCCCTAAATTCTCTCTTGTTCAACCTCTACATAAACTCCGACATCGCTCGGGGAAGCCTTGACCTTTCAAGCATAGCTGGTGACTTGGCTGTGCCATACTACATGGATTTTATCTCTAACTCTTCCGACGGATCAAATACTTTTACTGTTAGCGTAGGTCCAGACTCTTCGGCTGATGTGACTAATGCCCTAATGAATGGGCTGGAGATCATAAAAATCAGCAATGATGCAAAAAGTTTGGATGGGTTCTCTTCTGTTAGGAGCCTTCTTCCAAAGTCGTCTTCGAAGAAGAGCAGGATAGCAATTATCATTGGCTGTATTGTTGGAGCTCTGGTTGCTGTGGCATTTGCTGTTTTCTGTTACTGTTGCTTGGCAGCTCGGAGGTCAAAAACAGCTCACCAGCCACATCCATGGTTGCCGCTGCCTTTATATGGAAATTCCCAGACCATGACCAAGATGTCTACAACCTCTCAAAAGAGTGGAACTGGTAGCGTCATTTCTTTGGCTTCCACCAATCTAGGAAGGTTCTTCACATTCCAAGAAATCCTAGATGCGACCAACAAGTTTGACGAGAGCCTGCTTCTTGGTGTCGGTGGCTTTGGCAGGGTGTATAAGGGAACGCTTGAGGATGGAACTAGAGTGGCTGTCAAGAGAGGTAACCCTAGATCCGAGCAAGGCCTTGCTGAATTTCGAACTGAGATCGAAATGTTATCCAAGCTCCGCCACCGCCATCTTGTTTCTCTTATTGGCTATTGCGATGAGCGCTCAGAAATGATTCTCGTGTATGAATATATGGCAAATGGGCCACTCAGGAGCCATCTATATGGAACAGATCTACCTCCTCTTCCATGGAAACAGCGCCTAGAGATCTGCATTGGGGCTGCAAGGGGACTGCATTATCTGCACACAGGTGCAGCTCAAAGCATTATCCACAGAGATGTCAAGACCACAAACATTCTATTGGATGAGAATTTTGTTGCTAAAGTTGCTGACTTCGGTCTCTCTAAGACGGGCCCCGCACTGGATCAGACTCATGTTAGCACTGCAGTTAAGGGCAGTTTTGGTTACCTAGACCCCGAGTACTTCAGAAGGCAGCAGCTCACTGAGAAATCTGATGTGTATTCGTTTGGAGTTGTTTTAATGGAAGTTCTCTGCACTAGACCTGCTTTGAACCCTGTGCTTCCAAGGGAGCAAGTGAATATTGCAGAGTGGGCTATGAGCTGGCAAAAGAAGGGTATGTTGGATCAAATCATGGACCCAAATCTTGTGGGGAAGGTTAACCCAGCGTCGCTGAAGAAGTTTGGAGAGACTGCTGAGAAATGCCTGGCTGAGCATGGAGTTGATAGGCCGTCAATGGGGGATGTGCTGTGGAATCTGGAGTATGCCTTCCAGCTGGAGGAAACATCCTCGGCTCTGATGGAACCGGAAGATAACAGCACGAATCATATTCCAGGGATTCAGCTGACGCCACTGGAGCCCTTTGATAACAGCACAAGCATGATAGATGGCGGAAATGATGATGATGCCGAGGATGCTGCCACAAGTGCTGTGTTCTCTCAGCTGGTAAATCCTCGTGGAAGATGAGAAGAAACCTCCTGAGTCAAAGGATGGAGGTTTTCATTTTCGTTTCTTCTTCCTCGTCATTTTTCTCCTGTTCTTTAGCTGATTATCTTATGGAGTTTGTGTAGACTAGCATTAGGTGCTGATCGAATTGTGGAATGTTTTATGAGCGGACCTTCAAGATTCTATTGTTCTTGTGATTCTCAATTTGTGTGGGTATTAGATGCCCATGTTCTTGTTAGCGATAAGAAAAGGTAATGATTTCAGTGGATTATACACTTTCATTTACAGAAGAAGTATAAGGAATTTGACAGTCTGAAATGATTCTTCTTCCAGATTTTTTTCTTGTAAATGTATTTTTGTTGTCTTTTGATTTCTTTATGATGCTTGAGGGATAAATCTGGAAAGTTTTTCCGAGTCCCCTTCTCGAAACAACTGCAACTTTGGACCCATTTCGTTAGTTCAAGGAGACTGGTGATGATGGGCCATAAAATTACCTGCCGCACTTTTGATGCTTTAGTCTTATGTTCTCATATGGTGCACGAATTCCTCTAGTCCTTCTCACTAGTTTTTAGTATATTCTGTTCGCTGATTTGGATCGGTCTCTTTTTAAACATTATGCATTAGTGGTAGATCATAGCTCTAAAGTTTTAGCAACTTGAATGAATTCATGTTCCAAACTGAAGGACAAATTGTGGTGTTTTTTTCCCCTTGGAATGGCGAGAAGCTAAGTGGGAGATTAGTTTTAGGATTTTTCCAAGACTGTCATAGGACAAGTATGACATCATGTGTACAAGAGACACATAGACATAAGGCAAAACAATGTGAATAAGAGATACGGCATTACGGTATACCTTTTATTCCTTCCCTTCATTGGATAATGAGGGGCAAATCAGAAGCATCCGGCATTTTTTGTAATGATAACGACTGACGATAATATATGATGGAGACACTCATTTTTGGCAAACTATGCCATGGCCAGAACTGGTGGAGACACCTTTGGTGCAGGCCAATGTGACGTACTGGTCAGCAGTTGCCAATGATCTCTCTCCGTCCTCACGATCACTTCCTGGGGCGAAAATGCAAATCTTGCAATCTGCAGAGAAAAGTGAAGCTGTCCTATACTTAATCTTGGCCTCCCACCACAGGCATAGCCACACCAGGCTTCGCTCGGTTGACAAGATCGGGCGGTTAAGTCCATAACTTCAGCCTTCGCGGGCAATAGGGCTTTCGTAATACACGAAGCAGCGATGGACCAAAGAGCCTGTAACTGCACTTCCAAGTGTGCAAAGCAATTATCAGAAGGCAACATATTGGGAATCCTATGATTTTCTTTTGTAATAGGAGCCACGTTTACCATAGTCTCACCCCGTCTGCCTCAGAGTACCATGTGGAGATAGAGTTCTGTGGTATCTCTATATTAGTTCCGTTGTGATAGAAAATCAGATGGTCAATCTGATCATCCCAAGTCTCGGCTCTTGTTCCTTCCGAGGAGGACTGGAAGTTGAAGAGGAGTCCGAGTGCTTGAATCCACGTGGAGTCTCGGGCTCAACCAGATGGTTTATGGCCAATAAAGCGAGCATTGATTTGGAGGGCAGGATCTGAAACTAAACTGAAAGTATGGTTGGGCTTGCTGTGTAGAACGTTAGCTGATCCTCACCATTAATTCCCTCCCCCTAGTACAAGGGGGGAGGAAATTAATAGTCCGGATTCCCAGACGTGGGATTCACCACGTCAGGGGATCTGGGTCGTGTAGAAGGCAATCCCATCTCCGCCAATGAAATGAGGATGATAGCATGCTGAACCAAGTCTGATGCAGTCTGGCTTGGGATCTGAATTTCTTTTCCGACTCTCAGTAAGCATTTGCAGCAAAGAGATAAACAGAATTTATCTTTGCATTGGGAATTGCAGGTGGGTGAATCCAAGTCAACATAGCGACCTTTTCTGGTCCTTTGAAATGGTTTGTATGGACTTTCCAGGCATTCATCTGGGCATTTAAATGCGTACGGAAAGCAGTGAATCCCTGGTTGGCTGCAGAAGACGAAGCCGAGGAACCAAACCTGTTGAACTGAACGATCCTACCAAAAATGCTAGTACAGTGAGAAACGTAGAGCCGCTGATTTTGAACATCATTGAGAATGAAAAGAAGGTTTCAGAATTTACCAAAAAAAAAAAAAAGAAGGTTTCAGAAGCTAGCTAAGCAAGAAATCATACAAAGCTGAAGTCCCATCTGTGTGGTACGTATTTATAGTACTCTAATTCACATTTCTTGCATCGACATATTTCTGTAGCTTTTTCATTTAGTTTCTTAGAGATCTGCCATGTATGATTGACTCTTTGACACTTTACGATGAGACTACAAAAGCGTGTGACATTTCTTGGTCCAAAAGCATTAGGTTTCAAACAGAAACATGTGTACAATGGCCGTATTCTTCTTCAAACTTGACATATATTTGAAAATTTTTGGTACTTCGTGATTGGTCAGGCGGATGGTCGCAACATGCTCTGAGAACACATAAAAGTTTTCTCCTTTTCTTTGGTTGAGGGTATATATATATATGCACCTGAACCTGATCCGAATCGTAAATGCGAGTTCGCATGTGATTATCTTTTTTTAGCACTATTGGCGTTGACATAGACATCCTTCCTAGTTAATTAGCTGGATCGGATAAAAATGCAATACTTGATATTGACAAATTATGCACATTATATGGACATTCTACAAAATATATACATTTTGGAAGATTCTACCCATATCTTATGTTGCTCTCAGAAAAGATGAATCAAATCATGCCACACATCCCATGAAATTTCATGAGTTGCTTACAAGAGCAGCAGCTATATCTGATGACATTAACAAAGGATGAAGGCTTTTTTCTCACTTTTTGGTATCACATTTGAGCTTGATGGTCTTGTATGATTCTATTTCAAAATTCTGACTGATCTTACTTCTACAATAACACTAAGCGCGAGATGAGTTTTGTCTGTATTTTACAGGGACAAGTCCCCTTTGTTTACCTCCTCGTACTCTATGTCCAATTTACTTGAAAAAAAAAGTTGCAAGATTGTTTCTTAGTAATTAGTTTGAACAAAGAGATAGGACATCATTGTGCCTTGGGCTGCTTTATGTTCACTTATTTCGGACTTGTGAAAAGCGAAGCAGAAGCTTCTGTCTTTATTCATCACCTTTAAGACCATGATATTACACATGACTTCTCAATACAAGAGAAACCGACAAAGAAGAGCAATGTGAACGAAGAAATGCAACATCATTGTGCCTTTGGCCGCTTTTTGTTCGCTTATTGCAGACACGTAACCGGCGAAGCAGATGCGTCAGTCATTATCCATCGTGATGGAGACGGGGGACAATACTCACTTCTTGCAAACAATGCCATAGCCAGAGCTAGCGGCAAAACCGTGAGTGCAATCAATTGTGCCAGACTGGAGGCTCGAAGATGTGCTCTCTTGGTTCGCATTTCCACCTCCTGGAGAGAAAATGCAAAGCTTGCAATCAGGAGTGAGAAGCGAGCTGGTCCTGTACTTGTCTTCACCGCCCACAACTGGCATTGCCACGCCAGGCTTTGCCGGGTTCACGAAATCAGGCTGATAGGTCCGGCCGAGCACGCCTTCAACCTTTGGGGACAGGCCCAGGAACTTGAACTGCACTCCCAAGTGAGCGAAGCAGTCACCTGAAGGCAACATGTACTTGTGAATCCTGTCGTCTTCTTTTGTGATCGGAACCACATTCACCATGATCTCGACCATGTCTTTCAGAGTCACTATCACACTGTTCTTGCTCGCTATTCTCTCTACCTTTATGTCCCTAGCCTCGGAGTACCACGTGGACATAGGGCTTTGGCTTAGTTCTATTTCATTGCCGTTGTAATTGAAGTTGAGATGGTCAACTTCGTCATCCCATGCCTCAGCTTTCGTTGCCTCCAGGGAAAAGGACTGGGAGTTGAAGAGGATTCCGAGTGCTTGAATCCATGTGTTGTCTCGGGACCGACCGGTCGGTCTGTGTCCGATGAAGCGGGCATTGATTTGCAGATTGCTGTCCGAAACTAGACTGAAAGTTTGGTCTTTCTTGCCGTGGAAGTAGAAGACAACGCCATCTCCACCAATGAAACGAGGATCATAGCATGCTGCTCCAGTGCCTTCGCAGTTCGGCAGGCGTTCTGAGGACCAATAAGAAACCTTAATTAGTTTGGCTAGACTACATAGCCTAATCAAGCTCTGGATGTGGATTGGATTACATGAGACAGCCACCCTTTTAGTCCTACAACTATATTTAGATTATAAAAAATGAATTTGGTTTTTCGATTACAATATTTGATGACTCAATTTACACTAGATAGACGGGTTGGTGCTGAACTTCGGTCTTTCAACCTTGACTGCAACACTTTCATGACTCTTGACAAGTCCATATAGCAAGAACGATTTCCCTCTCTAAACCCTTTTCATTTGCACTAAGATCAATACGCAAGTTGGTATTGATGTCAGATCTTACAAATCTGACTCAAATCGAGAGAATCCAAATTCTTGAAAATTAAAGCATCGATACGAGGTCAAAGCTCGTTAATAGGAAGATGCATGGAGTGGATATGGAGGTTATATATTGTTAGAGAATTAAATATTAATCCACATCTTCATCTAACAGTTTAAGCTTTTTAAACAGTTGCCAGTGATCTCACAAAATCTCACATGGTTTTAGAGTATGATGTCTTAAGTTCGAATCTTTCTAGGCTTCTATTTATCTTTCCAAACTTAATACTAGGCGAAAAAACCAAACTAAGCACAAGGGAGAGTGTTAAAAAATTAAATTTTAATCAATTTATTCATCCAACAGCTTAAACTTTTTGGCGGTACACACATGCGTGCGTGCATCTTACGTCTGCATTGGGAGGAGCAAGTGGGTGAATTGCAGTCCACGTAACAAGCTTTGTTCTTCTTGCCCTCGGATAAAGGGCCTGGGCATTCAGTCGGGCACCATATATTTTTCCATTGGCAGCGAGTCCCCCGAACGCAATAGACGGAGCCTCCACCAAATATCTGTTGCGTCGAACTTTTGACAAAGACGAACAGGATCAGAAACACACAGCTGATCTTGGCCATCGTCTTCGCACTTTAGCAAAGCAAAACTCCCTAAGAGATGACAAAAATTTAAAAGCCAAAGTGAGATGCAGAAAACTTCGCAGGGTTAGGTATTTATAGGAATCATCATGCTAATCATCTTCCATTGAGGTTCAAGCATTAGCGTCGACTCTGTGGATACTTCAGGGCGAGACCACAGGCATGTGAGATTTCTTAATCTCAAAGAAGGGGACAAGCAAAAATACGTGCACACACGTACCTTTGCTCGGCTCAGGATGTGCATTTGCAGGTGCTATAGACTTTGCCGTTGCAGGCCGCTAAAGTATACTATTGATTATTGGATACAGTCCTCTAGATTTGGAGAGAATTTAATACGTAACCCTAATGTATGAAGTATGTGAATGCAACACCATCGATCTATCGAATATTTAATTGAATGGGTGATGCCATGTCATTATGATACATGATATAAGAGGTACTGGAATTTAATTGTAAGTTTAGGAATGTATATTTACAAAGTTTCTTTTTTCTTTATTTCCCCCCTATATTAAGCAAGCATTCAAATCATAGTTAATTACGTTGCATACTCTCTAGACCGATATATTTCAAATAATTCAGTGCATTTACATGTACACGATTATCTGTTTCTGTGTTTCAAAGGTTAAATTGAGTCGATTGAAAGAGCCCCACATTCATGTGACTTTTGTAAGTTGTGGCTTCTATGAGAGAACAAGTTGACACAAGCTAGAAATTCCAGTTCTTGCCAGTTATATGCTGCTTTGTTTCTTTTACGGACAAAATGGAAGGAGGGTCGACCCCTCGCATCTTTCACTGTCAATGCATTCAATGAGTCATACAGTTTTCCTTTTTCTGGATGTGCTTCCTCTTCTCTACCGGAACAGAAATGGAAGTTTCATAGAATGTAGTTAGAGCTCTGCATTACCAATCCGTCCTAAAGATTCGGACTATTATGGAGCGATGAATCTCATGAGTCATTCCTTACCCAGGAGGAAGTCCACGCTTACTTCCTGCTCAACCTATATAAGAATTCAAAAGAATTTGCAGAACTTCGAGTTCCGGTTACAGAACCTTTGAGGGTACTTCACAAATGGTTTATGTCATTTCTTTTTAAAGAAGAAGCTGTTTCCTGGGATTCAATAAAGTAGTTGTTCCGCCCAAAGTACTCTGCAAGAATCAACAGCCGACAGAACTCGCCCTGTTTCGCGAGGCTGGCTTAAAAATACGAAATGGACAGCATCCATTATGGATGACTTTGCGTGACCTAGTGAAGATGATGAAAGAAAAGCACGAAGCGATGTCTTTCATTTGACATAACAGTGAAACTGAGTGAAACTTCCTTGACGTCAGTTTCAAGTAAAGTCATTCTTGAGGCACTAAAACAATTCGGGAGGGGCGCTGTATCTGGTCTGTTACATCCGTACGCATTTGGATTTGCAGTTCCAGCCTAGAATGCGCAATGAGTATTTAAGACTTGTCACCGCTTAGTGCGATGACATTATACACAATAATAACAACTAGTGTTAACGAGGATAGGAGGAATGAACGGTGAGATGGGGTTTCCCCCCTTTTTATAGGAGGGAACGCTTTTTAATGGAGGGTTAGATGGATAAGGATCCTCTAATACTAGGACATGGGATTCTTTTTCGCAATAGGAAAATGAAAGA
The DNA here is from genome assembly GCA_030064385.1 of Melaleuca quinquenervia. Taxonomy (NCBI): domain Eukaryota; kingdom Viridiplantae; phylum Streptophyta; class Magnoliopsida; order Myrtales; family Myrtaceae; genus Melaleuca; species Melaleuca quinquenervia. The sequence continues at coordinate 4,649,977 of CM057723.1, forward strand.
CGGCCAAATAGTTGCAGAAAAATTAAGATGATGAAAGTGACAGCATTACTGTATGCACACGCTGCCAACATCCAATTCTGTCTTTTAACAGGCGACAAGAAGAGAAGGAAAAGGTATCTACTTTCCACATGAAACCATCTCTCTGCAGTTACAATGAAAGATGCTCTATTTTGTCCATTTCTCAGTACTCTTTATAATAAGAAAGATACTTCTGTGTTGTTACCAAGAGTAACAGTCCCTGCCGCCCACCAATTCTCAATAGGAAAGAGAGGGAAGAGGTATCCAATTCCACGAGAAACCATCTCTCCGCAGTTACGATGAAAGATGCTCTTTTTTGTCCCTTTCTCAGTACTCTTTACTAATCTTCATAAGAAGAACAATACCTCCTGTTACCAAGAGTGAAAGTCGCTTGGAGATTATCACCATATTGCAATAATGATGAAAGAAGCCAAGACTCAAGTGACTGCTGATGTCGGGATTGATTCATTGTGGAAGTGTTTGTCCAAGGATCTGCACTCTATCCTTCCACGGGTCATACCAAACTTAGTGCAGAACGGAGAGGTCATTGAAGGAGATGGTGGCCTTGGTTCGGTCATTCTTTTCAATTTTGGCCCTGGTGAGTCACAGCTCTTTTCTTGCACTTGATAATTGGGAAACTTAAGATTGGGAATGTCGGATTGAAGTCAATCACTTTAGGGTTAAAGATCTCATGTGGGTTGTCCTACTCTTTGTTGGACTCAATCTAGGCTTTATGTAAGATTTGCCAAATGTTGATTACGAGTTTAATCTATCACATCAAGCCTTTAGCAGCTGAAAACTCTGTACTCTTGGCGAGGCATTGTCCTAGATGTATCCTCTAAAGACCTATTTCACGAAGTATGTGTTTTCATTTTTCTTAATCTGTAATGAGGGTAAATTACTGTCCATTAACATTTTTGCAAATTAAACATTAGATGTGCCGAATATGAAGTACCAGAAGGAGAAGATTGTGGAACTCAATGAGTCTTTGCATCGAATTGGGTTACAAGTAATAGAAGGGGGTCACCTTGAAGATGGCTTCACCTTTTACAAAACTTCATTTCAACTTACAACAATTTCAGAGAAGCAGACCTTGGTGGATGTGGTATATGAATGTGAGACAGAACAACCAGTCCTGCCCTCAAAAACCACAGCTGGCGCACTTGCCTGCATCAAGGGCCTCGAGAACTACTTGTTGAGTAGTAGTACTGATACTATATAGAGTTAGTACCGCAGTTCATCTTCGATTTAGAAAAGAGCAAGGATGATATTATAGCACGTCAAAAGAGGTGAAGCAAAGCATATTTGATCCTATCTGCATCAGAATTGGTTCTGATGTGTTTTCCTATGGATACTTTTGTGATTGAACTTGTGATTTAGTTTTGTCAAAATAATTTCTTTCATGAAAGAGAATTCATAATGATATATAACCATCAGGCAGAGATGAATACATGAATCATTAACACATCTTCAACAAAAGAGAAAACAAGGACCGTGATCATAGGTATCTGCCATCTTTGGTATACAAGGCAAAAGGAAACGAGACAACTATTGGTTTTCTAATACTTTACTGCTATACTTGCTGCTGTAGAACAGAACATACAGCAAGAACAGAATAAGCTTTAGCTGTATTTGTGCAACAGATTACAGCAACACAGCAAGAACAAAATATACAGCAGGAACGCAGCAATGAAAGGGAAAAATTGCATTAACATTAAATTCTGGAAAATCTGTCTTAAATACAAACTAAACAACACACTTGAAAAATAACTGCACAAGTATATAGCTTAACTAAACATACAAACTAGAAAAAGAAATCAGCATTACTCAAGATTTAGAAATCTATTGACTATTGTTAACTCGGGAAATGTAGAAATTATTAATCTAATAATAGTGCAAAAGGGCTTAACAACATATCTATTACTTTATCAGAGAGTGAATGTGTTTATCATTATCAGCTTAACGTATGAAAGTCAAACCAATAAACAGAGTTTTCGATTGAAAATTCATCAATTTTCAGTGTCGTTATCTTTTTATTGAAGGGCTAGAAGGGAATACAACAAAATAAAATAAGGTGCTCAAAGAGTAGTGGATGACGGAACACTCCGTCGATGATGACAAACATATCTCATGCGTCTACACTGGATGTTGCACTCGGTTGCAGGACGAGACGATTGATATAGCTATTAGAAGATATGCGTAACTGTGTATAATAAGTACTTGCCTTATACATGTATAGATCAACAGGCAATGTAAATATTGTATAGCCATCTTTTCCTTTGATTGTACATTCCTGTAAAGATAATGCATGCAATTGAAGTAAGATCATTAGACTGAAAATTCCCCAACTTTGTCTCGCTTGCATTCTTCGTATTCTTCTTTGTTTTCTTACAATAGCAAACCTTTGCCTCCTCATTTGGGTAGCCTGGTCATTCGAATGGGGCAGGTCGTTAGGAGTCCACAGCAGTGGCTCTCTGGAGAAGTGTAAGCTGCTTCAGTGCTGTCACCTTGGGTCCCAAAAGATGGAAGAAGTCTTGCATCGTTGCACATTGGACAAGCATCAGCAAAATGGTAAGTACACGGCTAATAGAGAATCTTAACAAGCCCATGTTGCAAAACATAGCAATGAAGTGATGGCCGATGGTTGGATGCTGCAAATGATAGGGATGAGCATGAAGGACCGCCCAACCCGGGAACCGCCCGGACCGGCGGCTGGGTTGGTCCGGTTCTTCAGACTTCCGATCCAGTCCATGGTTCCAAAAAATTGAACCAGTTTCTGGGTGGTCCGATTCCTGGTTCCTGATTCCTGGTTCCCGAATGGAACCTGACCGGACCGGACCGGACCAAAATTTCCCCAATTGAAATCTGCACAGAACTTGGAAGTTGTTCTTCTTTCTTTTGCTGGTTCTACCTCTGGTGATGGTAAATTCAAGAGGGTCACACAATTTAGGAGGAGAACAAATTTTTTCTTTTTGCCAAATGTAGAACACACTAACGACATAAGTAAGATATATATATATATAAAGAATTCTTGACGACATAAAAGTTCTCCCGGGCAACCAGCAAGGTGCTGTTCACTATTGTTCTGTTGCTGCCGCTAACAATCTACTGCTGCTAGCCATTTTTTTTGCTGCCCCGCTGCTGTTTTGTTGTTAGGTTATGTTCCCCAAGAAGGATGGAGTTCAAGGGAATGGCAATGGAGGCGACAAAGATTGCGAAGAAAACACAGTGCGTGGTCCCATTGGACCGCCCAAGAACCGAACCGGACCGGTCCCAAGATCGGCCAGTTCAATTCCCAGTCCCAAAAAATAGGAACCGGGACCACCGGTCCGGTTCCTGGTTCCAGGGGAGAACTGGATCGCCCGGGGAACTGATCATCCCTAGCAAATGATTGCATCCTTGTTTCTATAGAAAGTTTATTGTGCTCATTCATTCCCTTAATCTGGTTATTGCACTATTGCCATAGTTGGTGGCTCTTCGAGTATACTCAAGGGCCAGAGTACAATACACGTATAACCCATTTTATGAAAAATTAGTAAAAGAAAGCTGAGTCAAACTCTTCCCTGACGGTAGCAGAATTAGCCATATGCAGCGGACTCTTAACATCTCCACGTTCCTCTGCATTATCTATTCTTCTGGGTTGTAGGCAAATTCAGCAGTCAAAATAACTGGTGGAGCAAATTGAAACTATGATTACTTTTCATAGGTCTCTAGATAGATGGACAAATTCCGGTGTACCTTTCAAATAAAGTTGTCGATCAATATGTTCTCGACAAGTTGACATAGTTATTTGGCTCTTTGAGTGTACTTCACAGTGCTATAGTAAAACCATGTACAAGGATTTGTGATAAAAGGAGTGGCTCATGAGCAAGCAAATGAAAACTTGGATTGTCCTCGTCAATTATTGTCCCTACCGAAAGAATAATGTTTGGCTGGTTCTTTAAAAGACGGGGGCAATACACAGATGATTCACGGAAAGATGAAAGTCATTTATTGCCGTTTGGTAATCAACCAAAAAGACGGCACAACTATGATCTGCGCAAACACACATGGCGTGACAGTTTCATTCGTGGAAGAACATAACTTACATGGTTTCCACAGCAATTAAACATCAGAAACGAATTAATTTCTTGTAGGGAAGACGAATAACATGCCTCGGCAGCTTGGCATTTATTTCTTGCAAACTGCCCAGCCAGAACCAGGAAAAGCAGCATGTGTGCAATCCAATGCACCATAATCAGTGGTCATCAGTAATCAATGATTATCCTGATTCAGCGCACTTCCTGGTGAGAAAATGCAGAACTTGCAATCTGCAAGAGAAGTGAGGTGGTCCTGTATTTGTCTTCACCAACCACGACAGGCATTGCCACCCCAGTCTTTGCCGGGTCACGAAATCGGGCTGGTAAGTCCTCCCAAACACACCTTCGACTTGAGGTGACCGTCCAAAGAAGTTGAACAGCACTTCCAAGTGAGCGAAGCAATCATCTGAAGGCAACATGTACAGACGAATCCTATCATCTTCTTTTGGGATGGGAACCGCATTCACCATTATCTCCACCTTTTCTTTCAGAGTCACTACAACAATATTCTTTTCTTGTGTGTAATTCTCTCAACCTTTTATGTCCCTTCCTGAGGAGTAACACGAGGAAAGTGGGCCTCTGGTTATTGCTATTTGTCTTCTCCATACGTGAAACTTAAATGATCAATTTTGGCATCCCAGGTAGCGGCCTTTATGGCTTCCAGAGAGAAGGAATGGGAGTTGAAGAGGATTCCAAGTGCTTGAATACGTGTGTTGGCGTGGGTTTGGCCCATCAGTCGGTGGACAATGAACTGGACGTCGATTTGGAGGGCGAGATCTGAAACAAGGCTGAAAATCTAGTTGCTTTTGCCATGGAAATAGAACACAAACCCCATCTCCATCTCCACCAATGAAGCAAGGATGAAAGCATGATGATCCAATTCCATTGCAGTTCGGAACTTGTTGCATAGGGACACGGAAGCATAAATGTTGGTTTTTGCGGAAGCGTGTTTTGATGTGAGTGAAGTTTATTTAAGGAGGCAAGGGATTTAAAAGGGAAATATGTAACTTGTATTAGTTGGTAGTTGTACAAAGGAGGATGTGTAGTTGGACTTGTTCTTCGCTTGTACAAAATGGACACCCCTCACCCCTATTTATAGGAGTTTATAATTTCTAGAGAGTTCTACGCTTAGAACAATCTAGCAACTAGAGAGAGAGAGAGAGAGAGAGAGAGAGAGAGAGAGAGAATTCTACATTATCTCTCTTTTCTACATAGTTCTAGAAACTTCTAGAGAATTCTACATATTTCTAGCAAATTCTAGAAAATTCTAGACAATTCTAGAAATTGGATCATTTTTTCAACACTCCTCCTTGATCCAATTTCGTGATACTCCCAGCATATTCCGCAACATCTCGAACTTGGCTGGTGGTAATGCTTTAGTGAATATGTCGGCAACTTGATCTTCGGTCTTGCAATACTTCAGCTCGATCTCTCTGTTATTTTGCACTTCACGAATGAAGTGATATTTGATGTCGATATGTTTGGTTCTTCCGTGGAAGATTGGATTCTTCGATATAGCTATTGCAGACTTTTTGTCGCAAAATATCGGAGTTGGTTCCTTTTGAGCTTCTCCAATGTCTTCTAGAATTCTTCGAAGCCATAGTGCGTGACTAGTGGTCGCAGCTGCTGCTATATATTCAGCTTCTGCAGTAGACTGTGCTACCGAGTCTTGTTTTCTTGATGCCCATGAAAATATTCCTGAACCTAGTGTGAAGGCATATCCAGTAGTACTCCTCCTGTCGTCAATTGATCCAGCCCGATCACTGTCAATGTAGCCGATAAGCTTGTTGCTTGCACTTGGTCGGTACCAAATACCGTACTCTAAAGTTCCTCGCAAATATCTGAGAATCCTTTTGGCAGCTCTAAAATGGATTTGGCTCGGACTATGCATGAATCGTGATAATAAACTTGTTGTATACATAATGTCAGGTCTTGTTGCAGTAAGATATAGTAAGCTACCAATCAAACTCCTGTAGAGCGAGGCGTCAGCTTTGTCTGCTCCATCTTCTTTTAGTAGCTTTTCATTTGTCACGAGCGGTGTTATAACTGGTTCACAATAGTCCATCTTGAATTTCTTTACGAGGTTCTCAGTATATTTCTTTTGCGAGATAAAGACTCCTTGATTTTGGTTGATCTCCATGCCAAGAAAGTAGTGCATCAAGCCCAAGTCCGTCATCTCAAATGTCTTCATCATTTTTTCTTTGAATTCTTGAATCATGTTTTCATTGTTCCCTGTATATATTAAGTCATCTACATACAGAGAAACAATGAGAGTGTCGGACTTTCCTTGGGTCTTGATGTAGAGCGTTGGTTCGCTCATGCTCCTCCTGAATCCTTGCTTGATAAAGTATTCATCTATTCTACTATACCAAGCTTGTGGTGCTTGTTTTAATCCATAGAGCGCCTTTTTTAATTTTATAACTTTTTCTTCTTGGCCTTTAACGGTAAAGCCTTGTGGTTGTTCCACATATATTTCTTCTTGAAAATATCCATTTAAAAATGCTGACTTACGTCTAGTTGATAGATTTTCCACTCTTTTTGTGCTGCTAAGGCGATGAGCATTCGAATAGTATCAAGGCGAGCAACAAGGGCGAAAGTTTCAGTATAGTCGATACCTGGTTGTTGCAAGTATCCTTTCGCCACAAGCCTTGCCTTGTGCTTCTGGATAGATTCGTCTGCATTTAGCTTCGTCTTGTAGACCCATTTGACGTCGATGGCCTCTTTGTCTTCAGGGCGATTGAAGAGCTCCCGAGTCTCATTCTTCTCGATCATCTTGATATCTTCCTCCATTGCTTTAACCCAAGTTGCTTCTTTGGCAGTTTCTTCATAGCTTCCTGGTTCTAGCGTAGCAAAGTTGCATGTTTCATAAATCTTTCTAAGGGATTTTACCCTTTGTACTGAAGACTCTGGAGTAGATTCTTCTTGCGTTGCTCTTGGAGAGGTTGATGGAGTTACGCCTTGAGTAGAGGAATCTGATGTTGATTCTTCTTCTTGTGTTGTTGACTCCTCTTGTGGAGATGATGTGTCTGGCAAGGTGGCATACTTCTTCTCGATCTTTTCCTCCTCCCAGTTCCAAGCTGCATTTTCGTCGAATTCAACGTCTCTGCTAATCATGAGTTTCTTGGTCCTAAGGTTGTAAACTCGATATCCTTTTGATTGATCACTATAGCCGAGAAATATTCCTTTTTCTGTCTTGTCATCGAGCTTACTCCTTTTCTGAGCAGGGATGTGAACGTAGCATATACAGCCAAACACTCTAAGATGCTTCGCTGAAGGCTTCCGTCCACTCCATGCTTCGACTGGAGTTTTATTTTGAACAGCTCTAGTTGGACACCTATTTAGGAGGTATACAGCAGTATAGACTGCTTCTGCCCAGAACGTATTAGGAAGGTTTTTATCTTTTAACATAGACCTTGCCATCTCCATGACGGTTCTATTCTTCCTCTCCGTTACTCCATTTTGTTCTGGAGCGTAGCCAACAGTTAGTTGACGCTGAACGCCTTCATCTTCACAGAATTTGTTGAACTCATTGGAAGCGTACTCCGTACCTCTGTCACTTCTCAAGACTTTAATTTTGCGGCCACTTTGATTCTCGACGTGGTTTTTGAATTTCTTGAAAATTGAGAAAACCTCCGATCTCTCTCGAAGAAAATATACCCACGTCATCCTTGTATAATCATCTATAAATAAGATGAAATATTTATTCTGACTGGCCGTAGGGGTTCTCATTGGACCACACACATCCGTGTGGATAAGCTCTAAAGGCTTCTTAGCTCTCCATGCACCTCCAGATGGGAAGGACTGCCTTTGTTGTTTTCCAAGGAGACAGCCTTCACAAACATCTGAAGTTTCTAAAATAGCCGGAAAGTCTCTCATCATATTCTTCTGATGGAGAACTTTTAACCCAGCAAAATTAAAGTGGCCAAATCTTCGATGCCATAGCCATGAATCATCAAGTTGAGCTTTCATGGCTATATCTTTCACGCAATTCCATCGTATTGGAAAATTCTTATTTTCCATCTTAACAAAGGCAATGATATTTTTATATTTATCATAGATAATGCAGGCATCTTTTTTGAAATATAGAGAATATCCATTTTCTATCATTTGGCCCACACTTAAGAGATTTTGTGCGAGACTGGGGACTAAATATACATTATGAATATATTTTGGACCTTTATTTGTTTCAACGGCAATAGTCCCTTTTCCTTTCACATCTACTAATGCACCATTGCCCAATTTTACTTGAGATTTCACCGACTTATCAATATCGGTGAATATAGTTTCGTCCCCCGTCATGTGATTGCTACATCCACTATCGATATACCAAGTATCAACTTTCTTATTATTTGCCGCTTGGCCTGCGTAGAATGTATTATCTCTCCTTTCTCTTTCTTCTACATAATTGGCTCTATTATTTATTTTCAAACGACAGTCTTTTTCTACGTGACCATGTCTTTTACAGAAGCGGCATTGTGGTTTATTTTTAAACCAACAATCCTTCTCCAAATGATTTGTTTTTTTGCAAACACCACATGGTGGATACTTTTCCTTTTGTGTAATTTCTCCTCCTCCTTTTTTATTTCTCCATGGACTCCTTCCACCATTTTTCGATTGATGAGACCGTATGTTTACTTTAGACTGAAAGGCATTTTCCATCGAATCTTCATCTTGTGCCATCAGTCTTTTCTCATGTGCTTCTAGAGAGCCGATTAACTCACTTATAGACAGGGTTGTCAAATCTTTGCTTTCTTCAATAGTTGTGACGATTGGATTATACTTTTTAGTAAGCGTCACCAATATTTTTTCAACAACCCTTTGATCAGTAATATTATCTCCATAGGCTCTCATTTGATTGACTAATTCCTTTAGTTTGCCACAATATTCTTGAACGGTCTCATAAGTTTTCATTTTAGAATTCTCGAAGTCTCTTCTCAAGGTTTGAAGGCGAATAACACGTACCTTTTCCGAACCCTGAAATTCTTCTCGAAGTGTCTCCCAAGCTCCTTTTGCGGTCTTTGCTCCAAGTATTCTCAGAAATACCGTTTCCGAGAGTGCTTGTTGAATGAAATATAAAGCCTTTGCATCCTTCTGTAGTTGATCTTTCGGAACACCTGCGCCTTCTTGCGCAGTCTCATAACCATTTTGGACGATGTCCCATAGGTCTTGAGCCATCAAGAACGTAGTCATCTTGATGCTCCAAAAATCATAGTTATTCCCATCAAAGATAGGAATAGGAAATGTCGATGAGGTAGAACTGGCCATAGTTTGGTTATAGGAAAATTGGGTTGATAGTTTTAGGAACGGATGGTTTAGACAAACGCCTGAAACCAACCAAAGAACGTGGCTCTGATACCACTGTTGGTTTTTGCGGAAGCGTGTTTTGATGTGAGTGAAGTTTATTTAAGGAGGCAAGGGATTTAAAAGGGAAATATGTAACTTGTATTAGTTGGTGGTTGTACAAAGGAGGATGTGTAGTTGGACTTGTTCTTCGCTTGTACAAAATGGACACCCCTCACCCCTATTTATAGGAGTTTATTATTTCTAGAGAGTTCTACGCTTAGAACAATCTAGCAACTAGAGAGAGAGAGAGAGAGAGAGAGAGAGAGTTCTAGAGAATTCTACATTCTCTCTCTTTTCTACATAGTTCTAGAAACTTCTAGAGAATTCTACATATTTCTAGCAAATTCTAGAAAATTCTAGACAATTCTAGAAATTGGATCATTTTTTCAACAATTTATGTGCTTGATCTCTGATTTTAAGCATTGTCAGAGACCAATGGCAACGGCATGGGGAAAGATCACCACACTTCCACCTCTTATTAGCAACGGCGTCGTGATGAGCTCGTCACTCCTCCTCACTGCCTCCTCCTCACTGCGGCGGCGGAACCGCCGCTCTTTCTTACACTCCGAGTAGTTCATTGGAGGAGTCTCCGCAAATGGGACCTTGTTCTCACCTATTGTCACCCAAATGTGGCTTTTCCAATACTGATAGTGTGGTCGTCGCAGCCTCTGGCAAGAGCTCCACCGTTGCGGTCAGGTGAGGGCCACCCTTACTGGATCCGACGAGGGCATTGTGGCCAACAAGCGCTGGTAGGCCCTTGCCTAGTGGCCACCAAGGGTCGCCGGCTACTCTTGACAGCTTAAATGACAAAAAAGAAAAGAAATATGAATAATCAGAAACATTGTAAAAAAATTTCAAAAAATTATATAAATCAATGTCGGCCGTGCCAGGTGAAATGATTGGCACCCACGTTCGTGATTTTCGGCCAAAATCGGTTACAACGATAGATTCGTAAATTATCATATATTTAGAATTAAATTAATCAAATATAAAATTTTAAGATTGAATCGACATTGGTATAATAAATTATGAATTTCTTTTTTTGTAATTTTTCCCATAATAAGCCACAGGAAATTGCAATTGAAAAGGATTTAGAAAGATGAAGACGAAAAAAATGACAGCTCACCATATGAAAAATCGGCCAGCCACCAATTTCTTTTATTAGGGAACAAATATGAAAAGAAGAGGCATCCATTTACCACTTGGAGCCATCTCTCAGCAACTACGACGGAAGATGCTCTATCTTGTCCACTACTCAACTCTCTTTTCTTCTTCTCTTTACAACTAGAAGAGTAACTCTGTGCCACCATACCGCAATCTCCTCCAGATTCGGGAAGCTAAGTGCCAATGATGAAAGAAGTCCAGACTCAAGCGATGGTCGATATCGGGATTGACTCATTGTGGAAGTGTTTGTCCAAGGATCTGCACTCTATCCTTCCACAGGTCATACCAAACTTAGTGCAGAATGGAGAGATCGTTGAAGGAGATGGCGGCGTGGGTTCGGTCATTCTTTTCAATTTTGGTCCTGGTGAGTCACAGCTCTTTTCTTGCACTTATTAATTGGGAAAACTCAAGAATGGGCACGCCCGATTGATCCTAGCCTTTTGTTGGACACAACCAAGGACTTACAGAAGATTTGCCAAGCGTTAGACTAGTTCAATCTATTACACCAAGCACTTAGCAGCTGAAGCAATGCAAGCTTCGTGAAATGGAGGCTTGCAGCGGCATCATGCTTAATGTATCCTGTAGAGACCTGTTTCACGAATTATGTGTTTTCATTTCTCTTATTATACGGTGAGGATTCCGCTGGCTACTAACATTCAGACAAAGTAAATGCTAGGCGTGCCAAAGATTAAGTACCAGAAGGAGAAGATTGTGGAACTCGACGAGCCTTCGCATCGAATAGGATTACAAGTGATAGAAGGTGGTCACCTTGATCTGGGCTTCACCTTTTACAAAGCTTCATTTCAACTGACAGCGATTTCAGAGAAGCAGACACTGGTGGATGTCATGGTGGCATATGAATGTGAGGCAGAAGAGACGGTCTTGCCCTCAGAAACGACAGCTTCTGCACTCGCATGCATCAGGTGCCTTGAGAATCATTTGTTAAGTACGGAATCTAAATAGAGTTGCGTCCATCACAGTTCATCTCCGATCAGGACAAGAGCAAGGGTAATTATATAGCTCGTCGAATGATTCAAATCAAAGCATATTTGATCCCTTCTGCATTAGATTTGGCACTTGTGTATTCTCCCGTGAATACTTTCTGTGATTGAATTTGTGATTTGGTTTCCTATCAATAATTTGTTACATGAAAGAGAATCCATAATGATATCTAACCATTAAACAGAGATGAACATGAATCATAAACACATCTTCAGTAAAACAGAGAACGAGGACCATGATCATAGCTATATGGTTTGTCGCAGAACTGTCTAAAAAGTCTCAAACTAATAGTACGATAATCATCGGCCAAAAAAAAATTATAGCACGATAATCAATTCAATTTTAAACTTTTCAATTGTATCGATTTAGTCATAAACTTATTATATGTCGATCGATTTAGCCCTAAATCTTTTAATTCTGTAAATTTAGTCCTAAATATTTTGATAATTTATCAATTTAGTTATAAATTATTTGATGATTTGTCAATATGGTTCTTTTGACTAATTTTGACCTAAAATTGCTAACGTGACAGTTTAGTTAATATCGCTTGTCTTACATGGCAAAGTCGACGCTAATATGAATAATTTATATTTTTGAAAATGTTTTTGGATGTTTTCCCTTCTTTTTTTCATTTGCCCCTTATTTCCATCTATCCATTGCCAATCGACCCTCGCTAGCCACAAGCCAAGGCAACCTCTCAAGATCTAGGCAATCCTCACCATAGAGTGTCATGGTCCTTGCCGGTGCCCAACGATCGACAAAGGGAGATAGAGAAAAAGACATAAGAGAAGAAAAAGGAAAGAAAAAATAAAAGAGAAAATCATAAAATTTTACAAAATTACGAAATTCATCTATGTTAGCGGTGGTAAGTTGCCAAAAGATTTCTTGAAAATTACACAATCAGTAATTTCTTTTACCAATAGTACTTCGACACTTACCAACTCTTTTTATAAATACACCACTGTATAATTATTTTATATATCTTTTTTAATGGAATATAGTAGAATCATCCTAGATTTTGTGTGCCAACTTACCTGATAAGGTGGATTGCAAGAGGTTGGAATTGGATGTACAACTCTCATCACTTTAGAAATTTCACTCATCTTTCGAGTAGTGTAAAGGAAAACTTGGGCCAAATAAGAAAATCCTCTATCCATACCTTGTCTACTACTTTATTGGTAGGTTTTAACCTCAAATTTTGATGCATTCAGCCATGAAATCTTATATCTAACCTCATTCAATCACTACAGCAAAAAACTTGTTATATAGGAACAGGGATGGAGAAATAGAATCCTCATCCAAAGTCCAAATTCATGAGCTTGTTCCATAATTGCAAACATTGTCAGCAACCAAAGCAATATATGATTCTGTCTGCTCATGAGACAATGCAAGTTTGAAGTGCGTAAATGTTTCGTGCATGGAAGAAAGAATTGTTAAGAAAAGAAATTGGAGGAAGTTTAAAGAAGAGAAGTTCGTTATAAGAACATGAAGGACGAGTCTAAGAAATCGGAATCAATAAAGACCCGCCATATTCCATATTCAGAAATGTCAAATGTGCCAAATTATTTTCCATCAAGTCGAAGGATGCTTCGCCCAAACTATTCCAGCGAAATTATTGGAATCTACAGACGAAAATGAAACCAGACCACAATCTCAAAGTTTCCTTAAATTATTCTAGGAGAGCAGATGGATCCAAAGGAGAATAGAGATGCCAACATTCATCATCAGGGCTCGACATTGCGAATGAAATCCACGCATGTGCGGCAACCACAGTCTAAGAAGCGGCATTTCAGGCAGCCAAAGCACACGCATTTAGTGCAACCCTGGCATATCGGCGATCGTCGACATCCTCTAGGCCGTTTGCTAGCAGCACGCTCTTCTGCGTCCTTACAGGTTATCCTGAAACAACAGAGTTCAAGCATGAGGAGATGCTTTTCGTCGCCCATCTCCTTCAGCTCTAGGCTGTAGACTACAGTATTTAGATTGGATACACTTACTTGCCGTGGGGAGGATCACCGCACTTCCACCGTTTATTAGCAACGGCATCGTGATGAGCTCGGCATTCCTCCTTGCTGCGGAGGCGGAACCGCCGCTCCTTCTTGCACTTGGAACAGTGGACAAACTCATCGCGGTGGAATATCAGCCTTGCTGGATGGTTGGCTTCATTTGAAGCCAAATTATAGTAGTTCATTAGAGGGGTCTCCTCAAGGGGGACCTTGTTCTCACCTATTGTCACCCAAATGTGGCTTTTCCAATTCCCACTTCTCTCAGCGTGCCTCTGGAACTCATTTGGTGTCAAATTTTCTGGTCATCAGGAAAACTCGTTGTAATAGATGAGCAAGGTAAACACAAGCATCAAAAGACAGACTAGGGTTTTGCTGAGGATAAATCGTGGGAAGAAAATGGTGAGCGGATAACTAAATTCAAAAGAAAAGAAAATTGGATATTTCGAATACAACAATCAAATCTATCATATGTTAGAGAAGGAGAAGTACACTTACTTTTGTTGCAACCTAAGCTACAGTTACAGTTGATTTGAAACAGGCCATTTTCGTAAACCCTAAGATATCCAATAGAGTCCCCTAATCTCTTGTGGGTGCACCCGCATTCGACCTCAACATGGTCACTTTCTATTCGGCAGCCCTCCATATTTTCAATCTCTGGTTCACCAAACATCTTTGCGGGATATAATCTCCTTGGAGAGGGATTTTTCCTCCGGACCATCTCTTCACCTGCAAATGAATGCACAAGTTCACATGAAGCACCAAACCTTCCAAAATATTTTCTTCTTTTTCTTTTTTCTGGAAAAAAACAGAATCTAAAATATATGTTAAGTTCTGGTATGCGTGTAATGCATATAGACCTACACTCAAACATGCATAATAACCTGGGGTCATACTAATGACAAGCACTATAGTGGAACTGTATACATGCACGAATGAACTAAGATTAAACATGACAAGTTTTGGCACGTCACAAATTACGTCATATATCTATTGGGAAAGCCTAGCGTGGAACACAACATAACCTCTTATTGCTCAAAGAAAATTAAAAAAAAAATCCTGAAAAAAAATTATTGGTAACGCTTACAAAAATTAATCAATAGAAAAAATATAGAACAATCCATGTCTAAATTTTTTTGCTAATAAAGATTTTTTTTTTTTGCGCATTCCATTTTCCAAGCAACTAAAATGAACATTTTTTGGAAAAATACTTCGAAATCATTGATTATCCACGGAAAAACACGGCCTCTTTCATGAGTTGCAGATAGGTAATGTAAGGATGCATGACAAGCTAGCAAATAGCAGCTCATTTCACTACAATGTTTTGGTGTTTATGCTCAACATGTAATGCATTCGAAAGTTGCGTATATTCCACGATTTTATGGCCTAGAAGAAATCTTAACATAGCACATCATTTAAAAATATCTAACACACAGAACATACAAATGGCTCGAGGGTTACTAGAAATATTCAATGCTGTCTTCAGCATTTCCTACTCATGGAGAGTATTGATTTGCCAATCCTGTGGCATTGCGCAATTAATGCTAACAAGTATGAAGTAATAGATGATAGCAAAGTCGATCTATCGTGTGAGTGAACAATAAGGACTTCATTAACAACTCGAAGGATTGTCAACATTATTAGCAAATGAGAACCTCTACTTTATCTCTCTTCTTCCTAAAGAGTAGGGATGTCTGAAGTCATCAAGAAATAACTCAAGAGTCATCCAATAAATATGAAAATCATCAAATAGCAGGGTAAGACGTTCTAGACATCATTTTTTTTTTTTTGGGTGATGGAAGTAATCAAATGGCATGTGATCTATCCAATGCACAGTCTGACGTACTCCTCCAGCTACTGAATTTCCTAAGTCTCAATTCTTTACTCATATTTTAATATCAGCAGCTTCAATAGACATCGGAAGGGTATGAATATAACTAAGAGGCGATCTCCCCAGGTTTCTAGGTGATTTGATCTTAGAAAATCTTGGAAGGGTATTTGTAAAGGATTATTTTATTCAAGGAGAGAATCCAAGAAACCCTTGCAAGCAATCATTCAAACAACACCTGTCCAAAAGTGAATTATGTAAAGGGGTTTTTTGCTTTTGATAATAAAAAAAATGATTTTTGACTCAATCTAGGCATGAAAGGAACGATATCAGCCTTCATCATATGGGATTTTGCTAGATCTAGACGGAACTCACCACAGATCTAGGAACCAATATGAACAAACACTAAGCTTCATTCATTTAACTACTGAACTAGAATTACAAGCACACAAGAGGATCTGCAATGCTATACCGTTAAGCAACATAGATATTCTATGTTATCAAATGAAAAAAAATATGAACTAAAAATACCGTAAGGACGAGCGTACCTTTCGCCTTTTCAGAGCAAAGCGCTTGGACTTTCAGTGCTAACAATTCGCACCCTAGACGGTCGCTTGAGCGTTGTGATGTTAGATATGAGAATTCGTGTATTTAAACGAAAGTGCAAAAAAGGAGTATTTCAAAATTAGTTCATGCTTAATTTCGCAATTATGAGCGAATCCGACCCAATTTGAACAATTCTTATCCTATGATTGTGTTTCCTAAATATGGCACACGAATACCGACAGATATAAATTAACAAATAGAGAAAAATGGTCAAACGTGTCGACTTTTGATTGGAGGTCTAATAAATAGATATACAATCATATAAAAAGGAATGTATTGTGGTGATTCAGATTGGCAACCAATTATTAGGGCTGAGAACATAGGATAAGATCAAAACCAGTGTGAATACATTGACAACACATTGCCAATTGATGGAGGGAGCACCCTTCTAACTAGGGGTGTGCAACCGGACCGGGTAAACCCTGTTCCTGGACCGGCCCGCCCTGAAAACAGGGTCGGGAACATGGTCCAATGTAAACAGGGTTGGGTACATGGTCCAAAAAAGAGGAACCGGTTAAAACAGGGTCGGGTACAGGGTCCAGGTGTGGAACCTACCCTGAACCTTGGATCATGTTTCTGATTATTATAAAATAAATTTTATTTAATAAAAACTCGATTTTGTAAGTAAATGAACTTATTAAATTATAACTTTTGTATATTTTTTTGGAATATGGTTTCTTGTTGATATTTCTTTATACATAAACTTTAGTTTTTGTTAGAGATTTTGTACCACATGGATTGACTCGCCTGATTTTATTTTTAGATGATGAGTTATGTTGATTTCACTTTTGGAGAACTTATGCTTGCTCTATAAATTTATTAACCATTTTAGACAAATAAAAAATTTCATGTAATATTATGGTAACGAGAAAAATATTAAGTCTAGTTTGTTACCAATATATATGTAATGTTATAATTTTTGCTTTATCTTATGATTTTGTTTATGATAATTTGCTTTATAAATCCTTAATTTTTGTTTAATCAAAGAGTTTACTTATTTATTAATTACAAGTGATTAATGTTACAATATAAATTAGATGAATTATGTTATTTTCTCACATATTAATATAAAATTTAAAGTCGTATATAATGAGCAAAACAGGTTCCAAAATAAAATAGGGTTAACCATGTTCCCGGACCGGAAAAACAGAGTGGGTAGGGTACAGGGTCCAATGAAAACAGGGTAGGGTACATGGTCCAAAAAATGGGAACCGGTTATAACAGAGTCGGGTACAGGGTCCATGTCTGGAACCTACCCACCCTGTTTTTGCTCACCCCTATTTCTAACCAAGCCTAAATTCACTTTTGGGATGCCATCTAAAATGAGAATTTTGGGCTGGACCTGTACTCCTAAAAAGTTCAAGGGCCCATCTCCTAGGTTTTGGGCTTATTGCGATCTTATATCATATAATCCGGCATTTCGTCAGTTCAGGTATTTTTGTTTTATAACAATCGAATATTCTAAAACTTTTTTTGGGTGGTTGGTAATTAAATAAAAAAATTAGCTACATGACTTCCCCATTGAGAACTCATGGGCCAAGACCAAGATCAATAGGTTTTTCTTTCCACATATTAAGTAAAACATTATCAAAGTATCATTAGTTTTTAGTGTCAATCAATAAATATAACCTAATCCATTCGGTGAGAGTAACCATCACGAAATTTGATATTGACGATGTCCCAAAATCTTTTGCTGAAAAAGAATAAAAAGGAACAACTTTGAAAAATATTTGTCTTTGTTTCATGTTTTCGAATTAATATGTAGCGTTAGTTTTGTTAAATAGTAAAAAAAAACAGGCCATTAGAGTTAATGTCTAATTGAGAAGGTTGAGATGTCACTACATGACCCTTCATTTTTATATGCGTCACAGAAAATATATATTCATATACATCCTTAAACTGCACAAATTAGGGCCTGCATGACGGGCACCTATTTCTCGTCCAGAACTGGTTCTGGACCAAAAAAACCAGTTCTGGACGAGAAACCCGTTTGCTTCAACATTTTGTGAAAACCGGTTCTGAACCAATTTTCTTGGCCAGAACCGGTTTTCATCCTAGAATGAGAAAGCAAAAAAAAGCAATTTCTGGTTTTCCCCTCCCTTCAAAAAACTTGTTCTTTCCTTTCCCCTCCCCCTTTCTTCCCTTTCCCCTGCAGCTCGTGAACCCAGCTCCCTGTGCGTGTCCTCCTCCTCCCCTGCAGCTCGCCGCCGCCGCCTCCAGCTCGCCTCCGCCGCCTCCTCCAACTCGATCTGCCCCAGCTCGCACCAGCTCGCCCCAGCCACCAGCCCTTCGCCGCCGCCTCCAGCTCGCCTCCGCCGCCTCCTCCAGCTCGCCCCGCCCCAGCCACCAGCTCGCCCCAGCCACTAGCTCGCCCCAGCTGCGCCCAGCTCGCCCCCAGCCGCGCCCCAGCCACCCGCCGCTGCCCCCAGCTCGCCCCCAGCCGCGCCCCGGTCGAGTCTAGTCCGGGAAAAGAAGAATAAAGTAAAGAGAATTAGCGATAAGAGCGTGATGTGGTTTGCACGTGTGAAGATATTTTGCAGTAACTAGCGTGAGGATTTTAGGCTAAGATTTTCTGTTGATGAATCGGAATGATGTTCAGGCGCTATGTGTTTGTGAATATGCAAAGCTGAATTATAGTACTGAAGGTCCATCTGCTCTTGTAGTGGTCGACTGATATAACATAGACCGGCTATGACTTTGGCCAATAATTCCAATAGAAGTTTCCTATGAGTTTCTCTTGCTCTTGCTTCATGATTGTGTTAGCAATCTATGAAGATACTGTGGCCATTATGAGCTTGAACAATTGAAATTTTAAGGTCAGATTCAGTCATCACAGTATAGCTCTTGCGAGATTCAATAAATTGGCTTTTTATGTCAGCCTTTTAAGCAGATTGCGTAGAAATGTGGAAGATAGCTTCATGGTCAATTGATGGACAGGCGCAGTTCTAAGAATAGTTGGGAAAAAAGATGGTCATGATCAGTAGTCTACTACTACATGTATCTTTCTTGCTTCATCTGATGGTTCTACTAGTCTTGTTTATTTCTCACTTGTCGTTGGAGAGTGAAGTTAATTTATTGCCGTTGAATGTTACATTTAAGATGGTTGTGACTTATCTTCAAGACTACTTCTACTGGAAATTGCTGTCAAGCTTGAATTGCAGCCCTTTACCTCCATTTCTGATATGATCGTTCCACTTTCTGCTGTACGGATCTAAATAGGAAAATCCAGACGGTGGTGAAGGCATCTGCACGAGTTGACAAATACTCCAAAAGTGATATTATTGTATCTCCATCAATTCTATCTGCTAATTTTTCGAAGCTGGGAGATCAGGTTCCATTCTGTCACTCTTTTCTCCCTTTGTGAACCTTCAGAAGACGTTCTTCAGGGTGATACATCAATTGAGGAGGGAAATGAGATGAACTTGTTTAGGAAACGTATTGCCAATCAAATGGCAATGGATGAGGGAATGCCACTGATTCCATGATAGTCTGTTTGCACCATTTATGGTTGCCTACGTGGATTTTATCTTTTTTAAATTTAGAATATTACAAATGTTTAATGCAATTAAAGTGATTTTTCAATTTTAGAGTAAATTACAATAAATTGTGCAAAAAATATCAAATTTCCTTATTTTTATTAATATGGACATCTTCCAATATCCCAAATCATATATTTTAGAAAATGAAACAGAATCAGAAATAGAAATTTTTTGGTCATATCAAACAGCTTTCTCTTTCTGAAACAGAAATTGTATGTCCATATCAAACGCGTTTTTTTCTTCAGAAACTCATTCTGAACCAGAAATAGAAAAAAACTCATTCTCGATAGAACTGGTTCTCAGGACGAGAATGAGTATCATGCGCAGCCTTACAGATCGGTATGTAAGGCATCCGCGGATAATGTTATGTATTTTTGTATCGGTGTATGGTTTTATGCAATTGATAGTTTAATTGAGTGGATTAGGGAGGAAAAGGATTGAGATTGGCGAAAGCGAAAGCACAAGAGAAACAAAGAAAGTTGGCGCTCCAGAAAGTGGAAGAAAAATCTGAAGAAATTTGTCTGTTCTGGCCATCATCTCTGCCCCGGGAGTCCTCCCCTTCAATGGACAAACCCAATCCATTACATTACTTTCAGATTCTGAAGTCTATCTGTATTTAGCAAAATATTCTGCCTGAAAATTTTGATAATTTAGAGCCATGTCTACAATTTTGCATCTATCCGTTTCTTCTTCTTCAGCTTTGGGTGGCATCCTCTATGGTTGTTCAAGACCCGACACTCGTCACTCAATCTCAAGACCCACCCTTGCTTCACTACATCGAAGCAGCTTCAAATTGAGGCCGTCCAGAGAAAAGTTGTCTTTTTTGGAAGTGGGAAGAGTTCCAAATGGGATGTTGGTGAAGGAGGAGAAATTGAAGAGTAGCTCGAGAGTGGTTGTCGTGAGGTTTAACCGAGGTTTCGGCTTTAATGGCGGCGGAGGTGGCGGAGGGAGAGACAACGGAGCCACCGCGAGGGTTGTGGGTAATCTTGTTTTGGCCATTGGCTTGACTTATCTGTCCATGACTGGACAACTCGGTTGGGTCTTGGATGCAATCGTTTCTATCTGGGTATCGCGCTCTCTCTCTCTCTCTCTCTCTCTCTCCCCACACACACACACCTGCAACGACAGTTTGTGAACGATCGATTGTATGTAGGCTTTTGATTAAATATCTCAGCGGTAGATGCAGGGAGTTTAAAATCCTTTTTTCCTGTTAATTTTTTAGGATATTGCCTTCTAGATTGGAACAAGTTGTTGATTCCTTTGTGAAGTAGTTGAATAATTCAAACCGATATTTTTAGTTTCTTGGTGTCTGGAGACGAAACTTTTCAATGGAAATTACTAGTACAACATGCCTGAGATCACAGAAAGCGTTGAGCAAGATGTTGAAGCCATGTGTTGCAGGAGATCCTATTAAGTAATGAAATGGCCGCAAGTTTTTTAATTGAGACCACTCGATTAGATAGGCATTTTGTGCCTTTGCAAAACTATTTTTGGTGATTTGATCTGCACTAGCTTTACACGCTTTGCTTGGCATGCGTTTAGGATAGAACTCCATGATTCTTTCTGCTGTTACATGTCTAGTATCTTCAGGACTATTTCTTTTGCTATTAAAGTTGGGAGTGATTAGTTGATAGCTTTTGGGTCCAGCTTCTTGTCGTGCTGATACCGATTGTCGGCTTGGGGGCATTTCTGTGGTGGGCAGGACGAGATATAGTACAAAGCAGTGTGAGGATTCTTTCACCATCAACATTTCGTTTTGCAACATTATCTGGTTTTTAAATTTCCTGTTGCTCTTTACTTTTCTTGGCATTAATCTATGGGATCTCTAGTTCCATTACACACCAACATCTCCTCATACATAAGCAGCAACCTGCAATTTTAGTTTGTGGATATATTTTCCCTTCTTTCTTATTTTCTGTTTGGTGGTTCAATCATAGTTTTATGACTATGTTGGTATGAGAACTTTCTGCATCCAGAGCAACTGGAACATGCATATGACAGCTCCAGAATTCAATGCCTGCACCTTGAACAGAGTTACATCACGTAGATCCAAAGTCTTAAGAGGGAAGTCGATTGATATGGCTTATCATTGTCTATAAGGATGATTTCTTGTTTTTATATAATTGATAGTGGTGATCTAGATAATTAAGCTTCCTCTTCATGAGTCATGTTGCATTACTTACATTGGAAGAGTATGTTTGGTAACTTGCTTTGGAAGCTGGATTATGAACTCATCAAATATATTTCTCCCTAGCTGACTCGTTGAGCCTAATTACTATAAAAGATAGCGAGGCCTAACTGATTTTCTTCATGTTTAGATTTTGAGGTTCTTGTTCATGGTATGCTTTGAAGCTTTGCTTGCACTGAAGCCTCTTTCTAAAACTTTGAATTATTCAAACGGTCACTTGCTCTTTCTGACTGGCTTCTGAAATGCATCTCCTTTGACATTGTTGCGCTTGCAGTGTCCAAACTGTGGAAATGGTTTTCAAATTTTCAAGTAAGAGATATCCGAAGGCTTTAATTGATTGTAAGCAAGAAAGGTTATCTTGCTAAGAGTTTTCTAATTTAGGTGATTGTGTAAATCCTTGCAGGTCTACTTTGAATGACGAACTGCAATTATGCCCCTTTTGCAGTCAACCTTTCTCAGGTAAGACATGATATATTCGTCTGAAACTTTTGTTCTTTAGAGCAGTTGCCAAGATTGCAACTTGCTCTTGTATTTTCCCTCTCAACTTGCGATTGCTTCCGAATTTTGGATCATGGTTCTATCATCTGGGATTTGCATGTCCGGCTAGCTAATTCTGGGTTTTCTTTGCCTCCTGAACTTTTGGACTGCTTTGCCGATTTAAAAATGTACTTCTCTAAAAGTCTGTGCTGACAAACGACGAAAGGCATATTCATCTCATCCATTGTTGATTTTCAGTTGTGGACAACAAGTTTGTCCGGGAATCAGTGACATTTTCCAACCAATTTACATCAAAAGGAGAAGCAGCCAATGAGTTCTCTCCCCGACCCAAGAAAGGTTCACTGTCGATGCCATCTATTTCAGTGCTTTGATAGTTGTATCCCAAATCCTTGTTCATGTATTGATCAATCGTCAATTAGTTTTGATCAATGTAGACAGATGGCTGTGCGTTTTTCATATTTGCAACTCGAACTAATCATTTAGCTCAACAAGACAAGACTGCTTTGGATTTTGCAGGGAAGAATACTCCTACGGCAGTTGTAGATGTTGAAGCGGAAGTAAAGGATGTTGATTGAGGCCTTCAGCACCAATTTGCCATCATGTAGTCTCCCTCCCTCCCTCTCTCTTTCTCTCGCTCTCTATCTCGCTCTGCGCGCGCGCGCGCGCGTAAGAGCTCTGAATGCATTGAGTGCGATTGTAGCTAAAGGGTCATTGCACTTAAATGTGTATTGAAAACCTAATTTCCTTTGGGCAGGAATAGGACGAGAAAGGTGAAAAAAAGTTTCTGCAAATTTGGCTCTTGTCAAGGGTAACTCCATACAGATCATGTAGGCAGACGGCTTCTGTAAAGAAGCATGGATTTGCCCATTTGCATGCATGAACTATGAAGTGGCATGTTTGATTTGATTTGCCTGTTTTCGTTATGGTTTTAGGTTATCTGCTGAGAAACACAAAACTATATTGTGTCCACCCAGCTTTCTCAGTGATGTGCAATCAAAGTGTTCTCTCATGTTCTGAGATGCATGTCATCATTTTGTGACTGAAGTGCTTCTGATGCAGGTATACTTTTGAACATGTCAATTCAAGATCTTGACCACGAGCGAGGAAACCTTGCAGTGGAGAGAAGTGGAGTTGAAGTCGACATTCTGTCATCTTTCGCCTCCGTAGATGAACGGGATCATGTTCCAGTGTAGGATACCTGCATATAGGTCTCTATCTTGAGTTAGATCGAATGTAATCTTCATTAGCATCTCGTGTTTACCTGCAACTCCTGAGCTTGTAGAAAACCAGCATATGAAGAAAATCGTGCTCAAGAATCCCCCCGGGAAAGAGGGAATTAGTGAAATATATTGAAATTTGTGTAGTCAAAAGAGAATGATTCACTCTGAATATGGGGGGTGTTGAACTGTAGAGATCAGCAGCCAAAGAGGATCCCTTCTTTCGCTTCGCGGCGCGGATGCTGTTTCTGATTTTGTACATATAAACTCTGAAAGTCTTGCTATCGGTTAATTGATAGTCCTATTAGCACAATGATGCTAATGATTGATACCACGTCATAGGATCTGTCAAGATGCGTCGTAAACATAATTTTTTAATCCATATCTTCTGTGTTGACTTGTTATATGAGTTAGCTATATTTAATAAAAGGGTTTAATCTAAATAATATGAGTATCAAATGGGTCCATAATTTACTTACATTCAATTAACCTTCATGGCTTTTTCTTCACTCTCTCTTAATTTCATTCGATTTCACGCTTGTTGGAGCTCTTTTCACCTCGATTTGGGAATTATTTTAATGATATGAACCGTCTATGGACAAAAAGTATGAGTCGCTAAGTAAATATTGCATAAAAAATCGATAAAAATGGGTTAAATCAATTTTCATTTTGTTCCGTTCATTTAACAAGTTCATAAATCACGAATAGAAAATTGCGAGATTATTAACATATCTTGTTCGGTTTCATTTTAAAACTCGAGTCGATGAGCTACGGATTGTTCCGACGTGGTAATTTTTCAACAGGGAATTGTTCTAATTTCAATAATTAACTGGAAAATCGAATTCCTGGTTTTGTTACCAAGGAAAACAAAACTCGATTCTAAATTTTTCTTGAATAATATTAGCCGTAAAAGAAAATGCTTTCCTACTTTTTCCCATTGTTCACGCGGAGGGGCAAACAGTTAATTTGAAGTGTTCGATGGGTGTCGCCCAACCCCCCATCTTCACTCCGTTGTTCCACGAAGGAAAACGCGCACAAAATGCAGTAATCGCCACCGCCACACGCAAAATCTCAGAACGCGAACTCCATCTCCATCTCTGGCGGATTCAATCGAGAGAGGCTTCAATCTGATCCCTTCCCTTCATCGGTCTCGTATTTGGTGGATCGTCGATGAACGAGAAGGCCAACGTCTCCAAGGAGCTCAATGCCAGGCACCGAAAGGTCCCCTTTTCCCACCTCTTTCATCACGTCGCTGCTCGATTCGCTTTGATTTCCCCTTCTCCGATCCGGGGTTCGGTCTCTGCTTCGCGGGTTTGGACGTTGAGAATTTGTAGATGTCGATAGATTCCCCCGTGGGGTCGAGCTGTTTTGGTGTTTGTACTCCGGTCGTTCGTGTGCATTACTGATGCCGGCCGCGTGCCTGCTTCGTCATCGTCCATGCCGGTTTCCCGTGCACGACTGCTGGCGTGATCTGTAGTTGGATCTGATATGATCCTGTGTCGCTCGTTGTAATAAACGAAATCTGTGTGTAGTGTATCTGCAGAGAGCATCGGGTGATGCGAATGGTACGGTTAGATTAGGCATCTTGAGAAGATTGGCTTACCCTCGAGGATAAGTGGTTGATCAAAGGTCTTCATCTCGGAGGAGGAGCTTGCTTTTTATGTTTTTCCTCCGAAATAAAAGTTTCTCATTTGTTAGGCATGAGATCCAGAATTTCACACTAATTACACGATTTGCTACAAGTAGATGGTTTTCTCTTTTTATCATGGCTGCGAGGTTTCTGTACATCTAAGTTTCTATATGTCTAGGGAGGCCTTTTATCTCCTAAAGAGAACTCTTGAACTCGATAGTTTACCTCGTTGTTTTGCTGCTAACACTCAGTATAATCTCTGGAAGTAGCTCATCCTTAGGTTGTTTGAGGTGTTGATTTTATTTCTTTTTTAGTACTATTGATGGATTAAAGCAGTGACATTGAATGGAAGAAACGCTTTTTATGTCTTAGATTCCAGTCTAATGATATGCATATGCATGCGTACACCTAGTCCTCCATGCAAAAATTATTCTTTCCTAGGGGCTTCTGATATAATAGTTCTCTTAGATTCCGTTTCTAATTGTTGTTCGAGATATTAGATGGTGTTTAATCCAGTACACCATTAGGGGTTGATTTTCTGTTGTCTTTATGCCAGTGCATGCAAAATATGCGTGTGTAGCTGAGCAAATTGTCAAATTGTTATGATAATGCTTTAACCTTGTCTTTCCTTCTTTATCTAATATTTACCATGACCTAAACATTTGCAGATCCTGGAAGGTCTATTGAAATTGCCAGAGAATAAGGAATGTGCCGACTGTAAAGCTAAGTATGTCCTGGATAACTAAGAGATGTACATTCGCATTTCAGACAGGAATCTGAATCATGATGTCCATAGTTTAGGACAATTTACTGTTAAATTGGGGCTGATGCATCTTTGTTGCCAAAGCTGTTCTTCTCTAAATGAATTGCTGATAAATGATTTGCAGAGGTCCAAGATGGGCTAGTGTGAATTTAGGAATCTTTGTCTGCATGCAGTGCTCTGGAATCCATCGAAGTCTGGGGGTACACATATCAAAGGTCACTAATTTGACTTTTTTTTCAGCTGTGCTCTTTATTTAAGTATATTAATAGTCTAGAAGGGTTCTATTTGTTCAAAAGTTTTTCATGTATAGTCTAATTGAGTAACTACACTTAGATCATGTTTCTCATCTTAGAAAAGGATATAATGGAAGAGAGAGTATAGAACGTAAGAATAAAAGGTGAGAAAGGAATTATATTTCGATGGAAAAGAAGCAATGATGAAATGCCTAATTTGTCCTGGAGATTAATTATGGGAAGAAAAAGGCAAGGACAAATTTGAAAATTATACCTTGAAAAAGAGAGATGGTTAGAGATAGCAATTTTAATTCTCTGTAATGGTGGAATGGGCAAGAAGAGGAAATATTGTAACTTGTAGAGATAGCAATTTTAATTCTCTGTACTGGTGGAATGAGCAAGAAGAGGAAATATTGTAATTTGGTTTTTGAAAGAATCATCTTTGTGACACTTTTAGTGTTGCTAAAAATACTATTTTGCTGGATTCGAAGATTGGGAGAATATTAAAATCTGGGGATTTGCTAATTAGAAGTGAAAGTGATCCTCAGCAGTGAGGACCTATATTGGCTGTCCCCTATGAGAACAAATGCAATATGCTCTTTTTGATTGATGTTTTTTTGTAGATTCTTTAGTACATCATCATTCAAGATCTTGATTTAGAATATAATTGAATATTCTCTGTATCTCATAATTTATACATTCTGCTGCAGGTGCGATCTGCAACCCTGGACACATGGCTGCCAGAGCAGGTTGCATTTATTCAAAGTATGCTTTTCATGTGTCTTTTGGTTTCCATCTTTAATGAATTAATTGGCTTCGCTCTTTTGACTAAGAGAATCGCTGGCTTTTTCTGTGGTGCAGCTATGGGTAACGAGAAGGCAAATAGCTACTGGGAAGCAGAGCTACCTCCAAATTATGACAGAGTAGGAATTGAAAATTTCATCCGTGCAAAGTATGAAGCCTGGACTATGATCGATTGAACAGTAATTGCATTGTTATTCCAGTGTCATGCATTTATATGCTCAAACTTCCAATTTTCATTGATGGCAATTCTCTATATCATTGAAGATATGAAGAAAAGAGATGGGTTCGGCAGGAGGGAAAGCAAAAATCACCTTCCCGACTGCAGGAAAAGAAGCCTTCATCCTACATCCATGGGTCTGGGGAAATAAGTGGACATTCACATGTGGGCAGTTCAGAAAATTTATTTGAGGAAAAGGAGAAACCTCAAGCTTCCAAAAACAAGGACATTCTTCCTAGTATGAAGATTAGTATTCCATTTCCTCCTAAAGGATCTGAGAAGGTACCTTCTTTTATTGTTCCTCTAGTGTCAGGCCTATCTTGGCAAAGGTTCTGATGTTGGTTAAATCTAGTTGACATTTCTTCCTTAGCATTTCATAGCTGGTGCTCTATCATAATGGAACTTTTTGAAACAATTTAGTGTGTGATAGGTTCAAAATGATATGAGAGTAGAGCTCTGTTCTCAATGATTGCACCTGTAGCTTGTGAAGCACTTGCAGATCTTTAGCATTCGGATAATTTAGGGTAACTTTTTAAGTACAAAAGAGAAACTCAACCATTGACATATATAGTATATGATCAGGTGACTCCTGTTTCAAAGCTCCAGCCCATTGCTCCAACGATAGAACCAGCTTTTGAAGCGACAGTGCAGGATGTAGATGCTGCTCCATCTGTTTCTCCCCCGAAGGTCGATTATTCCACTGACCTTTTCAACATGCTATCCATGGATGGTCCCAGCGAGAATGGTTCAGAGGCTGCTGTTGTTGATGATTGGGCCAGTTTCCAGTGTATGTTGAATGTCCTTATCTGTGTTTATAGGGTGGGATGACAAGATTTTGTGATTGGTTCTTTCTGATTCTTGTCAGCATGATCCTGGCTTCTAGGCAATGGATAATGTTTTTTGCTTTTAATTTCGCTGTCTTGTTACCATCTTGTGCAGCTGCTGAAGTAGCTTCAACAGCTGAAAAAGAAAAGTCTAGTCCAACTAAGGCTGTTGACAATGGCACTAACCCAACATCAGGTGTGGAGGATCTATTTAAAGACTCGGTTCCAGACGGTTCAGCACCACAAAACCCTAAGAAAGATGTAAAAAATGATATCATGAGCCTTTTTGAAAAGGTATCTTCTATTACTGCTGAAGCATTGGTTTTCGTGATTCGTTGAACTGTGCTGCTGCAGGGTTTTGGCTTAGACTAATGGGGACACATTGATATGGCAGAGCTCCATTTTTTGTCTCAAACAATGATGACTTGAATGAAATATTATTGTTCAAAGGACTAGCTTAACACTCTTCCAAATTATCATGTCGTCAATCTTCTTATTTGCAGTCCAACATGGTATCGCCATTCTCAATGCATCAACAGCAAGTTGCAATGCTGGCGCACCAGCAAACCCTTCTCATGGCTGCTGCAGCTAAATCTCATGGTGGAGATCAGAAATTGAGTGGTAGTGCACAACAACCTGGTCTGCAAGGTAACAACATGTCTGTCCCAAATTGGCCACAGAGTGGCTATCAAAATCCAGGAATGATGCCACTAGGCCAAGATGAGCTGCTGAAGATTATGCAGGTAAATATGATTAGCTTTATGCCTTGTCTTCTCTTTGTGAATAGCTGTGCTGAAAATATCATCTCATTGAAAATTTAGGGATGCAACATTGGACTGTCGCATCCAGTGGGAAACTCTGTGCAATATCCGACAGCTAGGTATGCCTTAGCAACAAATATATGTATTTATAGCTCTTGAATCTGTCATTAGCTTAGATATCTAGCTACTTCTTGAATTGCCTTTGTAGTGACTACAAGCTGGTTTTTTGTGAAACATTTCAAAGGGGATGCTGAACAAAGAAATTCTATGATAATATGTACCTGGTTAAGTACAAAAGTTTTATTTGACCAAAAAAAAAAAGTACAAAAGTTTTGTACCATTGAGTGACTTATCCAATAAACCAAAAAAGGTTAACTCATGAAGTCTTCAAATTACAGCGAATATGTTGAGAAGATACGAGTCAAGTCTTGAGAATATCCAAGTATCAGTGCAATTGACCTTTTGAGACATACCAATAACAACTGTAAAAAATGAGAGATGAAACTCAAATTTCATCCGCTAACATTAAAGTGATACCGGAGCAAACGTTAGCGGCTTTTGCAGGATACTTTTCATGTGGGGTCAATGATAGAATTGGCAGAACAACATGCAGACTGACCACCAAAACACGCCTGAATTGCAGCCAAATACTAGACCTTTTTAGGTCTGTTCTATGGTAATTAATTCAGGGATTTGCTTTGAGCAGCTTGCAGGAGATGGGGCAAGTTACGTCATCTAATGGTTTGGCAAGTGCTGGAGTGAGTAAACCTCAGTCATCCTCTCCCATTGCATCCGCTTCTCCATCAGAAGATGGGAAGGATTTTGATTTCTCCTCTTTAACACAAGGGATGTTCTCTAAACATTGAGGAGATCAAACATTGTCATTCCGACTAAATTTATGAGGAGAAAAACTGAAGAGTTTACCGTAGCCTTTTCATCCACTTGGGATTGTATATTATTTTGTAGAAGCAGGTCGGGTTTTCTATTCACGTCAGCTGGTAGAGTTACTAATATGAGTAGGCCTTAAGGTCAATAAAAGTGAATTTAGCTGCGATTTGGAGCTTCCTTTTTACCTGCTATTTTGAATTTTCTTCATATTTGATTCAACTCTTATACAGAGAAATGGAGTAACTTTGTTGTACAATTCAAATAATATAAATTCACATTTCACGCATTTACTTGGAGTATGTGATGGTTTCTTTGGGAATCTATTTTACAGTCTTTCATCGGATGTTGATTCTTAAGCTTCTGAAGCTGGGACAATGCTCGAAGTAGTTTATGGAATTTTGAACATTGGTAAGCTACGTTTGGAAAACTTCTAGGAGTCTCAGGTTGTTGAATATATGTTCCTTGTGAGGGGCATCCATTGTAATCCTCCAGGGGTATGTACTGTTAAATGGCCATGGCACAGCCTTCTAATTCTCCATTCTAGAGTTGTCAGCGTTTCTCGGGTTTGTATGGTCCAAAGAATGATGTTTGCCAGCATCTGGGATGGTTGTCAAATTTTCACGCGTTCATCTTATGTTCCCTGCGCGTGTTGAACGGTAATGGCATTCATTGATCATCTAAAGAGCCGTACTAGGAGACACCCGATTAGGTAAAGGAGGATCATAGCAAAAATTAGAGGCGAACATGCAGTCCATGCAGGGAGACGAGAAACAGAGAGACCGGAAAAGATCCCCAGTCTGGGAAGACCCAATTTTGCGCTACCCGTTCTCGCAATTTGCCCAACATTCAGACTTGGAACTTGGCCATTCAATTTGCATAGGACCCTTGCTTCAATTTTCTTTAGATCATCTTGATGATTTGCAAGTAGGGGTGAGCATAATAGACTGCCCAATTCGGAAATCACCCGGACCATACCGGACCAGACCGACTGGGTTGGTCCGGTTCTTGAAACCTATCTAGTCCAATTCTTGGAAGTTTCGGTCCGGTCCACGGTTTCTGAAAATAGAATCAATTCTTGGTTCATAATAGGGCGGGACCAAACCAAAACACTTGGAGTCTTGGACCGACCCTTTTTTTGGGCCAAGAGAGAGAAAACTAATTGGGCTCATTCCATTCTGAGTTGTTTAGCTACGACTATGCATGTGGGTTTGATTCCTCTGCATCTTTAATCCAAAAAGAAATAAAAAAAAATTGGGCTTCCAATTCTACACGTTCAAGGGTCAACTTCAACCTGTGATTTGTCTAGTTTCTCTTACGTGCACTGGCCAAGTACTCATATAGTTGAACTCTCTCTCTCTCTCTCGTGAGTCTCTTTCTTGACAACAGATTGCTTTGATATGCTCAAGACGGTTTTTTCCTCCCTTAGTCAGGCCAGTTTATGTTTTGTCTCACGCTCTCTACATTTCGTTATCTTGAGTATTCATTTGGGAACTTTGAATTTTTCCCAATCCTATTAGACCGCCCAAAAACCAGACCGGACCGGTTCCGATCCTAGGATTATTGGTCCGGTCCCCGTCCAATGGAATTGATCACACCTATTAGAGAGTGTACAGGCCCGTGCTCCCTGGAACCAGGATAAGTCAGAACCTCAGATTCGCAACATGAAAATGCACCTTTAGCTTGTCCTGCGCAGGAAAAATTTCTGAGACCCAACCATTTTGATGGGTCGCGCTTCTGCCATTGATTCTTTACGTACCTCAAAGTCCAGAATCGAGCGCATCGGGAAAGGAGCAAATCACTTGGCTTTCAACCCCCACATAGCACAAAAAAATGCAGTGACGTCACCATTTTTCGCTTATAAGGAATTTCGACGATCAGAAGGCGGATTTTTGTCGCATAGCGCACTTCATAGACTTCGACAATGCCTACATGTGCACGTTTCTGAAAGGTGGTTAAGAACCCATGTTTTAGATGCTGACGGACACCCACTTCTAAAAGTTGACCGATGGTGCACGCCTTGCTGCTGGAAAACCAAGGATGTCGACACCAATCAATTCTTAAGGGCAATACTCAACCAGAACAAAAGAAAGAAAGATAGAAGAGGGCTGGTTCTGCCTCTTTCGTCGTCACTTTTTCCATGCCAATCATTATCATATATCTAAGTTGTGAAACACTAAGGGTCACAGCAAGCGAGAATCAATGGGAAGAGAGATGTTCCTCAATTGTCTATCCTAATGGGACAGAAAAGAAAATCAATTTTACAAGTACAAAGCACATAACAATTCAAAAGTGGTGAAAACAGCACTCATTTTTCATTCCATCCTTTTTACCGGTTCATGACAATTATTTACTGTCTACATTGCCATTGTTGGCGGGAAAAGCCTATCTAGAAATGTGTAAATGCCCCCTCCCAAGAGAAGTGCACCACTGCAAAAATCACAAATGGGAAACTCGTGTCAGTGAATGATCTTGCAATTTACGATATGTCACATGACGCTCCCAATAATAACTTCGGTTACCTTACGGGATTGATCCATGCCGAGAACTTGCGGAATGAAAGCAGGCTCTAGTATAATAAACTCAGTCAGAGATCAATTAAAAAATTGCACCAAAGAAATCATACATTTACAAGGGGCGAAAAGAATGAAAATCCCTCAACCACTTTTCTTGCTTGGTGTAATCAGAATAAGGTTTCTAAGCTACAAACTGGCCAAAAGCATGGAAACAATTACCTGCAATGCTCCGGCAAAAGAAGCAGCAAGAAGTAAAGGAGTTACATAACCAGTTGTGTAAGTTAGAAGTAAGCTTCCCCCAATTACTGGATCCTGCAGGAATGATGTATAGCCTCAAAACAGCAGCAATTGCAAGTACAGAAATCGCTTAGTAATGCTAACGTCGTTGATTGACAAAAGAGAACATCATTTATAAAAAAATTACATTATGTATTGATAATTCACAGTCATCATTAGAAGTCACAAATCGGCAGAGGAAATAGACATCTTCACGCTAAGTGTACCAGTGTGTATGTCTACAGAGAGAGAGAGAGAGAGAGAGAGAGAGAGAGAGAGAGAGAGAGAGACCCTAGATGCAGCAACATAGCCCAACAGAGTAGCCAGAACAGGTGTACTGCAAGGAGAAGCTGCCAATGCGAACGTAAGCCCTGCTAAATATGCTTGCACACCTGTAATTCATGTTCTTCAAATCAACTGAAGCACTTGGAGACCAAATCAATAAGATTAAGGAGGCAGAATATTTAAGGAAAGGCCACCTACTGGAAGGGAAATTGGCAGCAGCAGCACGGGGATCAAAGTTGTTGAAAAATGACGGAAGCTGAAATTCAATTACCTGCAAATTTATAATCAAAATATGCTTTAAATTAAAACCACAGTGCCAGGATGAGATTTGGCAATATGTAAATGCCAGGAGTGTTCACAAATCATAGAAATATTAGGGATACACTCCCAAGCCAGACTATGTTTCGACAGATTAGTCTCCCAACCTAAGCATGCTTCAAGAAGTCTTATCTCCAATATTTCTTACTAAATTGTGCCTGCAGATTAACACACCCAAGATCTAACGGTGCTCATAGAGCTGACAAGAATAAATTGACAACTAAAAAACAGTTAGTGTTAAAAAAAAATGCAAGGAGCTAATTCTACCTCAAGGAGATTGAGACCCATAATAACAGCCAGAGCAGAAGCAGCCAGGGGTAATCCTTGCCCTATCTGGCCATATGCCTTTCCAGCAAATGAGGCTCCAACTCCTAGAAGTGCCAGCGTAGTAGCTAGTCCTAACGCAAATGCAATAGAGTCCCCAATGATCTGACACGTACATAAACAAGGTAGCATAAAATCAATTGAGATTTTGTACTATTCCTGTTCATGATCTGTCTCGAAAACTAGAAAATCAAGTAGTGCATAATGTTCTCTAAATACGAAAAAAGAGAGAGTTTGTTGATGTTGCACAAACAACTATAGACCATCAAAACAAAAAGACAGAAAACATAATTCAGATTAGAAGTGAATAGAGAATTTAAATCGAAACTTGTACCTGTGTCCTGCTTTTTCCCGAACCAAATGCTCCTTCATGATTCCACCATCAGGAGGAGAAAAGGAAGAAAATAAAGTTAAGATGATGAAAGACAATATCCAAACAGCATAATCAGAGATGCAGAAAGTTTGCCAGTTGCTACTCAGAGTGAAGGCAAGCCTACCTATGTAACCAAGAGTCAGTGGTAATACACTCA
This sequence comes from Melaleuca quinquenervia, assembly GCA_030064385.1. NCBI lineage: Eukaryota > Viridiplantae > Streptophyta > Magnoliopsida > Myrtales > Myrtaceae > Melaleuca > Melaleuca quinquenervia. Next base: position 4,683,828 of record CM057723.1, read on the forward strand.
ACGTACATGGTGAGAGGCTGGTCACAAGCCCCGCCCCAAAGATAACTGCCAAACTGTAAAAAGTGATAAAAGTGAACCAATAGCAGAGACACACTCTAACATCTGAATAATATATACATGTAAAAGGGTCAATTACCTAGTAAAACTGAGTGCAGAAAGCTGATCTTGAACAGCTTCATTGGCCTGTTGTCCAGCTGAATATAGGAAGCCTCCAAACCAATCTCCAAGATTTCCATCAGCTATGGTAGAAATTGAAGCAGCCACTTCCTGACCCGAAGGAAAATAATTCTAGCTCCTGAGGTTATATGCAAGAACCATAACTTTTGACATATTTACTTGAGATCACAGCTGAAAGTAATACTCAAGCACATGATTCAAACTTAATCAACACAGTAAAATAAAATCCTTACTCAGGGCGACAAACTCGCGCTGCATTCAAAATTGCAGGCATTTTTACATATATCTAATAGCAAAATACTTGGTACAAAATTTGCAAGAAGTCCTTACCATTACATTCTCGGTGCTCAATGCCTTTGCCACATCTACTGCAATCAAGTTAGCCACTGAAAGCATGCCAACACAACCAAAGTACAGAATCAAATACAAGCAAGCAAACGAGCAGACAAAAGTTGAATACAAATATGAGAATGAGCAAGTAGGACAAGTTCACTTCTAAAATCAACTATGTGGTCAACTAAACATGCACCAGGCATAGCAAAAGAGGAACAATATCTAGTTCCTTCTTCATCAGAAGCAATAATTTGAGGGAAAGTAGAATAGGCCAAATAACTCAATCAAAAAAGCGATACCTGTGATGGAACACAGAAATGTCCTCTTCTCGAACTTGATGAGACCACTAGCTCCAGAAGGAAGAACGATATCTTGATCATGCTTCGTAGGTACTGAGGATCTCCCAACCATTTTGACCGGCGCACCACGATTCCCTTCCACGGAGAACAAAATTTGAGATACTCCAATCCTTTCAGATAAAACCCCTCTTAAACATGACGATCCATATTCGGAAACACAGCGAAAATCACAAACCGCTTCCCCTTGTGCGCCAACAGAGTGTCGAGTGCTAAGACTACAATCATCGAGAGCGCTTACGGGAAACTACAATCGGGGACGGAAACGCCTAGAGGTATCAGCTATTGCCAGAGGAACATGGCCAATCGACCACAGAAGCACGAAAAGCTCCCGATTCAGCGAAATCATCTACGAGCAGCAGCATGACGAAGAGCATATGAACTGTGTACCGAACGATGCACAAGCTTACCACGAGAACTCCTTCGGCCAGGCCGGCGGTTGAAAATTCTGCAGGAGCTCGAGCAGTAGCTACTGCTCAGACAGTTCATGGCGAAATTCATACGCGGAATATTCTTCTGCTGCTGTTCCTTCTTCGATCCGCGAAATGTTGTGGTCCTGAAGCGCGGGAGAGAGAGAGAGAGAGCGGGAGATAATTTACGTCTCCGGAACTCCAACGGCGATGCTCGACAGACAGAGACATGGCGGATCGAAGAGCTGGAAAAAGGGTCCACGGATTTGATGAAAACGACGTCGGGACGTTTCGGGCTTGGCACCGGCCCGATTACGATATCAAAACTCTTCAAGCCCGAATCCGGATGAAAACGGGCCTCGTGCATTCGGCCCTTTTCTGTTTCGGTATGGGCCATCCGTTACCGGAAAATTCGTGGTTTGTGAATTCGCGTATGTCTTATTCCCTTTTGCCTTCACTTTCCTCTGGATGTTAGCCAGTAGCATTAATGTGATTAGACTCTATTTATTTTGCGAAAAAATGAATAAACACAAAAATATTTCCCTGAAAATAATTGCTTGCTTCTTCTGAAATACTTACGATGTTTTATTATGGATAACCATTTATATATAAAAATTTTCATGGACAATTTATAACTAAAGAAGCGACTTGGCTAAGAATCCACCATATCACCGTGTTTAAATTAACTTTTACATACACATTGTCACTATTTTTTTTTGGGGGGGTGTTCAGAGTTTGACATTGTCCATTTACATAGTGATGATCTAATGATGTACATCTAGAAATAACTTGACCCTTATGTTTATGGTTCACCGATGTCAAGTCATGGTGCCTAAAAAGGGGAATTCTCCTCAAGATGAGAAACGCCCACTTGAGCATAATATATGGTGGATTAAAAAAAAAAGATATTGTATGCGACGAATACGTAGTCATCATTTAGTGACGACGCGTGTTACAAGTAGATTCACAAGAACTTTAATACATGCAATGCGTCGGATAAGACGAGATTCACAGCACCAGTATAATGTGATTAGTCGGTTAAATTGCATAATCACGGTTACGTGGCGGATGCATGCCAAAAGCACTTCTTTATAGCACGTGGGCACCGGTGATCAGTGTTCGTTATTCATGTATCTTCACTTGGATTTTAGCCTGTCCCATTTATCATGGTACTGATGCGAATTGGCAACCGTCGATGTGTCATCTATCCCGCATCGGATGCGAGATAGGGCGTCAACTTCGACCATCACTTCGTAGCCTTTCCCCATATAGAAGCCGGTGGCCTTACCTCACGCCACGTTGTTCGAGGTGCACGCGTCGTCGGCTTGGGGACAAGTTCCTGGAAGCGAAAGCGACACGCGACGTCGTGCCACGCAAGAGTCCAGGAAACCAATAAGTTCATCGCACGACACCTTCGGACATGCTTTGGCTTTGGGCACGATCTCCTTTGTCGGATCAGCTCATGTGCATCCTGACTTGGGAATGAAGCGTCCCCATCGGTTCCCAAACTGGCCTCATTGCATCGTCAGGCCTGACCAGACACGGGAGAGAGAACTCTGGAGTCATTGGATCGAATCATGGCTGTCTACGAAAAAGAACCGTTCCCGACTTTCTTCCTTATTCGATTCCTAGAGTTGGAGATGCGTCGGACCCCGTTGCATCATTCTGCAGGACGCTCTAATGATCACTCTCACCAACCAGAACCGGCTATACTCTAGGTGCTCGTGTTCTTTCTTTTTTCAAAAGGTGTAATGGATCCAAAGGTAGAAAAGGGTGCAATGGGTCATGATCATCTTGATGAGCTCGAACCACCCAACTTGACCTTGCTTTTGGGAGACAAAGCTCATCGATTCCGGGCTTAACACCAATTTGACTAGACTTTATAGCAATCGATCTCCCAAAAAGAAAGAAGTCCATCGACGCCCTATTAAATTAACGCGAGATTTGAGGGATGGACTATGAAAAAAAGATAATGACCTAATAGCATAAGCTGGTGGAAAACTAGCCTTCCGAATTACTTGATATTACTGTATTCTCTTAAAGGGCAATAGGAACGACACATTGTTCGGCACTAATTAGTTGATTGATTACTTCCATAACTCCACGCTCTTCCTTTAGTTTATGGGGCTCCATTAAGATTAGTTTGGATTTCAAGTTCAAAGTCTCTAGGACATAAATGCCAAAGATTAGTATCCTCGTTGATTGAGCGCTTACCTGCTTCCTTTTTATGATGAGTAAGGAGTAGATTTTTGGAGGTGAAAAATCACGTGAGCGATTACACGAGGCCGAGAAAGAGAATATAATATGAGATGACATTTTTCTTTTGCAAAGCATCCTCGCCAATTGAACAATATACGTTCACCATAAGAGAATATGTGTCTAGACCGAAATTTACGATGGAGAGTTAGTTACAACAGACCATTGATCGTGTGGATTTTACATAAGGTCCTAGAGAAGCGTTTCCTTTGTCTGTATATGCCCTTGGACAAATTTCACTTACTTTTTGACTAGCATAATCACTTGAGAAAACTTTATATTCCGGCTCAATTCTACCTCGAACTTTTTTTTTATTAAAAAAGATTCCAAACCTTTACTATATTCTCAAATCTGTCCATGCATCCAAAAATCGTCATTTTTTTCAAAATTATAAATTACAAGGTTAGTTGGGAGTTCATTATCAAAATCTGCATATCTATCGACACCCTCACCATTACATAGAACAATAGCAGCCTATTATATTGATAATCTTAAAAAAAAACAATTATGATTTTTAGATCTGGTGGACAGATTTGATAATAGAGTGAAAGTTTTATATTATTTCAGATAAGCAAATGTTCGGATCGAAATTGAAATTAAACCCGAAGGTATGACTTTTTTAGGAAACCAGCTCATTTCAGATTGGTCTAAAGGGAAAGCAAAAAAATAGCCCGATTTTTTAAGAGAGGAATCTCCATTTTTCTTGAGCTATATATGTGTGTGTATTGTGGCAGGGTCCTTGGTGGCCACACAAAAAGGGTCCTATGTAATACGTAGATTCATCTTTTAAACCACCTTTTTCAACCGCTTTTGCATTTTCTCCGACTCCAGATGATGCTCAATTATTGGAAAGCATCTGAGCACATACGATAAAAAAAATATCGAAAAAGCGTTTACCCCTCTTAGGTTATAAAACACCACGCGCGCCTCGATCATTGGATGCATCGGCTCTAATAAAATCCCAGTAAATTCTACGAATGATTTGGGCCGATAGATGTCGAAATAATTATGAGTTTCACTTAAAACTTTTCAAAAGCAAACACAATTTTAGAAGTTTTATGATTGCCGATCTCTTTTATGGCTACCAATTACGCAAGACATCGGAAGACCCCCGATGAAATGCTTTTCAAGTGGACCGGACAGAGCAATTAGTGGAAGTAACAATCATTTCGATATCAGAGATTCTCAATTCATAACGATAATACTTTGACATAATTATGTGCTCACGCGAATAAACCCCCTCCCCCGCGACATGTCAAGCAATCACGAGTTCTTTCATGCCGGATTACGCTATATAGAGGTAATTACTTTTTCCATTTCTAAGATAGACGAGAGCTCCTAGATCTCTAGATGGCTAGACGGGGGCATCATGCAAGATAGAAAAAGTCTCGGATGGAGACCATCATGACCTTCCTCGTCCCAAGGACTTAACGTTAGCCGTTGGAGACCATAAGGTTGGTTAAAGAAATGCGACATTCACATGAAGTGATGATCGCGAGACTTCTTTTCTTTCAATAAAGCGACGACGATCGATAAAAATTCGGGTGAGGTGAGGTGAGGTGACCCGTCGTTGGCGATGATTGAAGGCGGGGGTGGGGCCCTCTTCTGCAGCCAAAGGGAGCAAACTGGGGCCCGCAATGTCGCGGCCCCTTCTTTATCGAAGCTGGCGAGGAGAAAATTACAAAGCGATTAAAAGATTCGGGAGAAAGCGGGGGGGATGGGAGAAAAGAGAAGGCCCGCGAAAGGAAGATTAGAGGTTTTCGTTGCCTCCAACTAATCTTGTTGACTCTCGTGCTTCTTCGCCTTTCCCCCTCCATTAGCGCGGGCCGCTTTACCGTCGTGATTTTGATTGGTACTTCCTCGGTAAATTGGAATAGAATTCCATTCAAATGATTTCTCCCGTCAGGGGTCGATACCATGTGTGGAGATTGTGCTTTTTATTGTAGTTAGGAATGCCGTACGTCTATTATATCGGTTACGTTCTTTATCGATCCGTATCATGAAATTCGATTCGATTCGAGTTTTGATTGGCATACATTCGTTGACCAGATTAATGGTATCCTGATTTGCAACCAAATATATCGATTCATCTTCCTTGGCAAGTCTATGTCTTGATATGTATATATTGGCACATGCGATTTGATTCTTTGTACATTTATCTCTCGTTTTTACAGTATACATTATATTTTCATGGTTTCACAATAATGAAAAGTAAGTTTCACACTTCGCAACGCTATAAAAAAGCGAAACGACGACAAAATGCGATTTTTTTTTCCCTTCAGGATCAAGTAAGCGCAAAAACCATCTCTTTACACTTTCCTGTCGAAACCATAATACATGTACTTTCGCAAAAAAATTATATGTGTACTTATTGTTTTGAAATTTTCAAATGTTTCGAGTTAAGACAATTGAAGACACATTTATCGTAAAATTTAAATCAGGCAAAAAAGAACAAAGTGAAAATCCATCTAAACACATTGCTGTCTACATTGCATTATTTATGTGGGGGCCAAAGACAGTATATATATATATGTATATGTATCCAACTTCAAAATTTTTCAAATTTCCCTCCAATATTGGTCGGTCGGGCGAAAATTTTGTTTTGGCTTGAAAGATTCCAGCACGTCATGCCGTCATTTTCTTGTAGAAAAGGAAAATATAAAACTTATGGTTTTAGGACGAATGTCGTCCCCGAAATAAATTAAAGACACAAAGGACCGAAAAAATCGTGGGCCGTGTCGAGTCCGTTATTTGGTCAAACGGGAGAGGATGGAATGATGGGAAATATATGATTTTCTTCGCCGCACGTCCCGTCCGATCACTCGGGCCACCAACTTAATTTTGAATTCCGTTATGGATATGCCCTCGAGTAGAAAGCTATTCACGGATATGCCATTGTCGCTCCGCATAACGCTCGCACGAACGACTTCCCTTGGTTAGGAATTTTAGCTGAATACACCAATTGATTAATGATTAATGCGACGAAATCATACATATTTGTAAAAGGGAAAATTATCTCCTGTGTTTTTAGTTTTTCAGATTGGGTCGTGTTATTTCGATGTAAGACAATCGAAATATCAGTTTTGTTCTCGAAATAATAAAAAAATATAAATGCGAATATATCATTTTAAAATCTTTTTTAGAAATAAATCAAATGCTTCAAACTGTTGCGTGTCGAAAATTCTGTTTAGTCGGCGCTTTAAGTTTAATATAATGATTTCAATTCCAATTTTGAGGAAATTAAAGAAAGGTCACGAAGCACGGCTCGAGAGCTTGGAGGGCATCATGAATCGTGATCAGTTCAGTAATCAATTTCCCAAGCCCATTTATCTTTTCGAGTAAGAAGTTTGACCTGTATTTTTACTTCAAAATAATGATAATAATAATTTAAAAAAATGATTCTTTTTATCGCTTAAAAGAATTAATCATGGAAAATGATTTTCATCTTTGATAATCATAAATATCTCCACAAGTGATACAACATATTTTTGTTAATCGATTTTTCAAATGATGAATTTATAGGATATCATCCTTTCGGAATGTTATTTTCTTAGGAGACGAACGTGCATGCTATGCTGATTTCTAGCATGGCAATATTCATTTTCAGATAAAAAGAGTCGCGTTACAACTTCAAAAATATCAATGCCTTCTTTTTGTTTATGGATACCATTGATTATCAAGTAACTATTCAAACAAAAGTCTTGACGATACAATTTTAGAAAAAAGAAAAGAAACACAAATTTCCGAGAGCAGGAGCGGAATCGAGCCTACAAAATTCTGTTTTCTTGTAATAATAATAAAAGCTCCAGAGATTCGGAAAAAACGAGAATATTCCCACAATTCAAAAAATTACCACCAAATATGTTTTCTGAGCTAATGGTGGGAGGACCCAAGTGTCGGAACACACTCTTTCCTTATCCATCGTTTCATTTCGTGTCGTCTTCTTTTGTTTCTTTTCCTTCTCTCTCTTTCTCTAAGCGCGCACCATCTTCGCGTCTGACACATCTCACGGCTTGCCTCGATCTTCTTCTTTACTTCTTCTTCTTCTTCTTCTTCTTCTTCCTCGTCTCGTCGGATCCGCGCAACTGGAAGAAAAACCGCGCCGCACGATACGAATGGGGAGCGCCGCCCACCCGCGAAGCATTTGAGATTCCCTTCGGCAGAAGGATAATAAAAGGGAGGACGGAAATCCAAGCTTCAAGCAACCACCGCGACGGGCCCCGACCTCTCTTCCTCATCCTCGTCGAAGTAAGCGCTGCCTCTGCATTTCGTGCTCGCCCGAAGGGAAATATCTAGAAGGAACCAGAGCAACGGTTTTTATTTATTTATTTATATGTTATTTTCTTCGGGTTTTTCGTTCGGAATTGTTTCGGCTATTAATTCGTCGTGCTCGCAACAACCGTAGCCTCCTCCTCCATCCCTCTGCGGACTCCACCTCGTAACTCGCGCTCTTCAGTTACAAAAAGAACAGGAATTCTGCGGAGCTCCACGTTTTGGCGAATGCTTGGCCGGAGTTTTGGGCTTCTTTCCTTCTTCTTTTCCCGTAGCTCCCCTGAAATCTCAGCTTTAATTCTCTGAGTTTTAGACGCTCGGATTCCCGGGATTTGAAATCGAGTTGAGGCAGGGTTTCGGGGGCTTGAATTAGGGTTCTCCTCGGCGTGCTTCGGAGAGTGTGGCGTCGTGATTTTTGGCGAAACTCGAAGGACGAGTTGTGGATCAAGAGCGTGCGATGTTTTGTTGGAGAAATCTGCTTAATGTTGCATGAGGGCTGGTGTTGTTCTCAGGAAGTTAGAGAGGACACCTTGAGGAGAACTGCCGTCGGAGGTATTTCTGGGGTGGAACCAAGCTCGTGCTTTCAAAATGATGCTATCGGCACCGCCTACTTCAGTGGCGCGGAGCTCGCTGGAGGAAATGCTCGATTCGCTCCGCCGTCGTGACGAGGCCGAAAAGCCCAAGGATTTGCCGCCAGCATTGCCTGCTCGGCCCTCCTCGAGGGCCCGGTTGCCATCGGCTAGGCGGTCTTTGCCGGTGAACTTCACTGTTGGCACAGCCACTTCGCAGGAGTGTCCATCGAGCCAGGCAAATGCTGCAAAGGAAGATGCAAAGAGAAAAGAGAAAGATTTTACACCCAATAGGAGCAGTTTTGGGAGCAAGAAGATTAAGAAAGATCCAAACTTGGATTCACCGTACACAGCAGTTGCACAACAAGAGGATAAAAATGATGAAGTCAGCCATTCTCTTCGTGGTATTGCCTCTCAGTCAGGTGTGCCTCTAAATCCGTGCGAGTCAGAGTGGGGTGATAACATTGGTTATTTCATCAAAAAGGTAATTCCTATGGTCTCATTATTTCCTGCTTTCGAGTTGGTTTTGCGTCACTGGGTATGACTGGGTTGAGTTGTAAGTTTTCTGTGTCTTTGCGTGCCTAAAATCGTTTGCTCTGTAGCAGAACAGGATAAATGAGACTGTTTAAATGGTAACCTGTCAGCAGATGTAAGTTTTGTTGGCGATAATACAGAATGGAACGAGCAGGTAAAATAGAGGTTTTACTGTGATATACGTGTGTTCCATGACTAATTAACTTGTTGTCGTAGAAAAACTTTAATGTCTGTCTATGCCACAGCGACCTTTTCTCATCATAGGCTCAAGTATTGGAGACGGATGCTATATGTACTGATCTGCTGGTCATGCCTATTACGGGGATGTCATTTTTCATGTTTATGTAATAAATTTTGATCTGGTCATATGATGTCTCAGAAACTTCGAGTGTGGTGCCGACTGGTCAATGGGCAGTGGGATTTGGGAACGATTCTTTCAACTTTGGGGGAAGAAGCTGTTATTTCACTCCCAAATGGAAATGTGAGTTCTCAATCTCCGTCATACCTTAGGTTTATAAGACCAATACTTTGGCATCTAAATCAATTTTTTAAAGGCACTGACCTGCTGTAATCTGCATAGGTTGTTAAAGTGTCTACAGGAGAACTTCTGCCTGCAAACCCTGATATTCTTGAGGGCGTTGATGATCTGATCCAGCTTAGTTATTTGAATGAGCCATCGGTTCTTCACAATCTTCAGAACAGATTTTCTCGTGATATAGTCTATGTGAGTACGAATTCTTGAGCGTTGATGCAGATTGAGGATTCTTCTTTAGCTTCTATTCATTCATGTTTTTTCATTGTATAGAGTAAAGCAGGGCCTGTCTTGATTGCAATCAATCCTTTCAAAGAGCAACAACTTTATGGAAACAGCGTAATGACTGCTTACAAACGGAAGACTGCAGAGAGTCCTCATGTCTATGCTGTGGCAGACACTGCTTACAATGAAATGATGAGAGGTTATGTCAGCTTTATTTTCATGTTTTGTTCTTATTAATCTCAGTCTTTGGTGGAGTAAAAGTTTTTATTTATGGAGGATTTCTATTTTGCAGATGAAGTAAATCAATCTATCATCATAAGGTGGGTTTGATATCTTCTTTTTTTTTTCTCCTGTTTTTTGTGTGTTGCCCCTTAAAGGGTTTGCTCTTGTTTTGCACTCTTATAATTTGATGAAATTAACTTGAGACGACTTGTTGACTGTATAAAATCTTTTACCTTGCAGCGGGGAAAGTGGAGCTGGGAAGACAGAAACAGCAAAGATTGCAATGCAATATTTGGCTGCTCTTGGAGGTGGCTGTGGCGTCGGGATAGAAGATGAGGTCCTTCATACGAATGTTATACTTGAAGCATTTGGAAATGCAAAAACATCTAGAAATGGAAACTCTAGCAGATTTGTATGCCTCCCTTCTCTTCTCTTCATTATACATAGTCAATGTTCTGCACAATCAGTCCTTTACCATCATCATGACGTGATGTTTCCCCAATGCTTTATATTTCCCTAAGCACTTCGATATTGTAATTTTTGAGAAAGTTGTCAATCTGATTAATGGGTACTTTCAGGGGAAGCTTATTGAGATTCAGTTTAACAAGCCAGGGAAGATATGCGGTGCTAAAATCCAAACCTGTAAGCATTTTAAATCGATTGAAGGCAGTCGATGAACTTCTGGTTAGCTGATTAAACTGTTGGAACTGACTTATTCTGCTGTTGTAACATCATGTACATGTCCATTGCCAATATTCGATCGTTCATTGGGGAACAGTTTTGCTAGAAAAGGTAACTTTTTGCAATTTGTTAACTTTTAAAAATCATGGTTGTATGCCACTTCTGAAGTAAAAGCGTCATATCGTGCAGTCCAGGGTGGTGCAGGTGGCAAATGGAGAAAGGTCTTACCATATATTTTATGAACTTTGTGCCGGTGCTTCTCCATCTCTTAAAGGTGCAATATACTCCTCCTTGGTTAAACTATGCCTTTGTAGTGAGATGGATTTTATCCGCAAAAGTTAAACCAATTGTATTAAATTTGCACATCTGTTGTGTTGCTACATTGCCTAGAGCATGAGTACAGTTATCTATTATTTCATTTTTTTAACTTACATACTTTGTTATGGTTTGTCTATTATATGCAGAGAAGTTGAATTTAAAAGTGGCCTCGGAGTACAATTATCTGAAACAGAGTGACTGCTTGACAATTGACGGTGTTGATGATGCTCAAAAGTTTCAGATGCTTCTGGTAATGCCTTTTTTGCTACATTCACTTGTGAGTTTACTTATGCCTCATTGAGGTCCTATTGATGGCTGCATCTTTGTTCCTTTTCCTGTATGTCCAGGAAGCTCTAAAGATGGTTCGGATATCTAGAGAAGATCAGGAGCACGCTTTTGCAATACTTGCTGCAGTGCTATGGCTAGGAAACATATTGTTTCAGGTTACCAGCCATGAAAATCATGTGGAGGTTGTAGTTGATGAAGGTAACTTTTTCATGCTTACTTTTGGATGGCAGAAATATGATGATATTACACTAAAGATATCAGAAATATGTTAGTCGTTCATTGTTTTGCACGCACTATTAATTCCTTGTTTCTTCTCATGAAGGCATGAATAAAAGGAAATAAAGCCGTCTCCTTTTTCACCATTTTTTTCTAAAATTGCTGTGGGCATGCTTTAGGGCCTTACATCTAGTTATTTGCTTTAGTTCTGTAGATTACATTAGGGGCGTAGTGAAAGAAAGTTAATGGAGGCAGATATCATTTGCAGATAGGTGCACTGCTAAGCGGTTGACTTATGCAGCAAAACTAAGTTTGAAAAATTTGAGATGAATGGTTGCGTGTAGTAAGGTGTTTGGGAGGCTTGCCGTGCCCGTGGTGAGGGCCACAAGCATATTGAAGAGATTTTACCTCCTTAAAGTAAGTGTGATATTTTCTAAGAACTTATAGAATACCCTACTTGGGTAAGACATAGATTATGAAGAAGGGTGAATTCTTGAGACCATTATGAATTCCACACTGATGCCTTATTCAGTTCCCTACTCAACAGACCCTAGTTGCACTTCTAGGGCAGCTGGAGAGAGAGAAGGAGGGGGCTGTCTTTGGAGGTTTAATGATCTTCTGTAGTTTCTGAAATTCTTTATTCTTTTCTTTTTTGCGACTACTTCAACTTTCGTCCTGTTTCTATTTCCAGTGTCATTAAATTCCATCAGCCAATTTTTTTCTATGTTGCCACAAGAAGTGAACACATGGCAATAATCATTAATAAGAGAACTGATGTACATGATTCCCAAGGTGAGAAAACAAGCTGGAACAAAATTGTAGTAGTGGACTAATGAAGTTGTCTCCACATTTGCCCGCAACTGCTACATAGAGGAATTAGGATTGTCAGGTTTTTTGCAATGAAAAAATGTGGACTGCTCATGCTTACCAGTTTAATACCCTAAGTATATGTGAACAGTGAACTGGTTTGGAGTAGCTACCTTGCACCTTTGTCTCTTTGCTTCTCTTAGATCACTGAAAGTGTATTTTTCCCTCTATACTTCATTGACCTCTATTGCTTTACTTAATAAAATTGCTTGCTTGGACAGTCATTATATATCCTTTAGAAGCTGAATATATTATCATTCAATGTAGAAACAGTGTCACTGATTCTATTGTGTTTCTTCTTAATAGCTGTCACCACTACTGCTGGCTTGCTGGGTTGTAGTGCTGAAGACCTTGCATTAGCGTTATCTGTTCGTAAAATTAAAGCTGGCAAAGATAGTATCTCTAAAAAGTTGACTTTCCAGCAGGTATGTTGCTGAGCTTGTTTTTGGATTCGACTTTTTTTTCTGCAGTTTCATGTAATTTAGCTTCTTGAAGAAATATCTTTCTGCTTTTGGGAATTATGAACTTGACTTTGTATTTTCAGGCAACTGGCACAAGAGATGCATTGGCAAAGTTCCTGTATTCAAGCTTGTTCGACTGGCTTGTAGAACAAATAAACAAGTCACTAGAACCAGGCCAACCATGTGCAGGAAGGTCCATAAATATCCTTGATATTTATGGGTTTGAGTCATTTAAAGTATGTATTAAAATTCTATGCGAATGTCAGCTAATTTTTGGAGTGCATCATAATTTTGTGTCTAATTCCAGACAATCTATGTTTTGCAGAAGAACAGCTTTGAGCAGTTTTGCATAAATTATGCAAATGAGAGGTTGCAACAACATTTCAATCGGCATCTGTTAAAACTGGAGCAGGAAGTGAGCATCTCCCATGGACCGTGTCTTTAGTTTTTTCTAGTATTTATATGATGGGGATGTTGCTTCATTCTGAAGTAACAGAATTCAGATGAATTTCAGTCAAAGAACCATGATAGAGACAAAACATTTGCATTATTGTGGCTTCTGCCTCCTAGATTAGGCAAATTAAGACTCTGGACTTTTTGGTGCAGTACATTAGTGGCTGCCTGTTTCTATTTATTTCTGTTCTCTGAACCTAAATCCTTGGGTTTATGTGGTTATTTCATAACTGGAGAAGTGCTTGTTCTGGATTGTGGCGAAACCTTTCTACTTGCAATTGTGCTCTTCTTTTGGTTTTGATCAATTCTGGAAACTTATTGCTATATTCTGTGTCAGGAATATGAGCTGGATGGTATTGACTGGACTAAAGTAGATTTTGAAGACAATGAGGATTGCTTGACCCTAATTGAAAAGGTACCCTGAGTTTAACCTGTTCTTTGTTTTTAATTTCTTTCTATGAGACATGTATAATTGATGATAATGTTGGAGCAGCAGATTATTGGTTTGATATTTAGATCAAAGTAGACACATTCTCTTTATTGCTTCTGTAAGATTGATTCTTCATTCGATAGATAATTTCGCTTTTCGATGTATAGGAATATATCACTCATTTTATTTTTCACGGATCAATTTTTGTGCCGTGACTCATGACTTTTGTCTCCATATACTGAGATGAAGTTGAAGCAGTTGATCATTAATTGGATGCCAACTTTTGCAGAAACCTTTGGGGGTGCTGTCTTTGTTGGATGAGGAATCAAACTTTCCCAAAGCCACTGATTTGACATTTGCCAATAAGCTTAAGCAGCATTTGACTTCTAATCCTTGCTTTAAAGGAGAAAGAGGTGGGGCTTTTGGCATTCGTCACTATGCTGGAGAGGTTTGTCTTTTACTCTCCTTTTCTCTTCTATAGCAAATGTCTTAGTCTCGCTTATTGGATTATGAATTAGAAACCACCTTAAAATTTCTTGATAATTTCTGCTTTTCCCCCTTTTGGATTCAGGCTAGTATAAGCAAATGCTACCAAAATAGTTCAGACTTAACAAGCACTTAGAATTGGCTTTTTTATTTTTTTGGGGTTTTTTGTGCTAAAATCTTGAACTGAGAAAGTTTGGTGCTGTTTAGTTGTCAGTCAGGCCAGGGCTTAGGACCAGTCTAAGCTCATGCGGCCTTTATTCTTAATTTTTTTTGTAATTTTCTGCAACATTTACTGCTATTGCATTTGTAAAGGTTTCATAGTTTTTAAAGATGTTTAAGAGAGATAGTTACTGGTATTAACTACAGTTTCTTTTTCTCTCTTTCCGCCTTTTCTTGGGCATCTCTTACTTTTGTTTCATTAATGCTGATTTGACCATAATAAGAAATCTTTTGGAAAAGTGATCTTATTCTTCCCTAACGAGCTTGTTAGTTTCACTCTGTACATGTGTTCAAGCAGGAATGCTTGAATTACTGAATGACTTTCATTGACGGAGGATATTTTGTCAGGTTCCATATGATACGAGTGGCTTTTTGGAGAAGAACAGGGATCCTCTTCCTTCTGATTCTGTCGAACTCCTCTTATCTTGCAGTTGCCAATTGCCTCACTTGTTTGCCTCTAGAGTACTTGAGCATTTGACAAAATCACCGAGTCCAGTAAATCATGGTGCAATGGAGTCTCAGAAGCAAAGTGTTGGTACAAAATTCAAGGTAGGCAAACTGTTGTACAGACTCGAGTATCCTGATCTAGTGATATAAAGACCATAGGAAGCTATAATTTACCAATTTGTGTGGGCGTGTTTGCGGGTGCATATAATTGGAGTCAGCCATTTCTATTACGTTGAAAAGAAGGGAAGTCTTTCTTGTTTTCTGTGTTTCTATCTAATTTGCTAAATTATCTGGGTCTATGCTATCTTAGGCAAGGTTGTAACTTCCATGTTATGTCCTTTTCTTCTCTCTTAAGTTTACATAGATGTGAATTTTAGGTGCTTTATTATGATCAACACTAATAAGCGCCTAATTTCGAGACGTTCAACGCGCTCTTTGATAGATTGATTCTAATCAGAGGTTTTTTCCCTTTATAGGGCCAGGTTTTCAAACTAATGCATCAGTTGGAAAGGACAAAGCCTCACTTTATCCGTTGCATAAAGCCAAATAGTAAGCAGCTTCCTGGTCTTTATGAGAAGGATCTTGTCTTGCAACAGCTCAGGTGTTGTGGAGTGCTTGAAGTTGTCAGGATTTCCAGATCTGGATATCCAACGCGAATGACTCATCATGAGTTTGCAGAAAGGTTAGCTTTCTTATTTCTTTCTTTCTTTCTGTTTCTTTAGGAAATGGATCTCATTGTGCAACAGCTCAGCTGTTGATTCTCCCTCTTTCCTTCCTTTTTATTTGGAGAACCTTGAGTAATGTACCTGGCCTGTGGCTTTTGTTTTAGGTATGGGTTTCTGCTTTTGGACACTAGTGTATCGAGGGATCCCTTGAGTGTATCTGTTGCTGTCTTACAACAATTTAATGTTCTTCCGGAGATGTACCAAGTTGGTTACACAAAACTATATCTGCGAACAGGGCAGGTTAGTTCTGAAGCAAGCCTGGAATGTTTTTTATTATGCTAGTTCACTGCATCTATTTTCAAGAAATGATGCTTCTATACGGTTCCCATAAAAAGATATAATTGAGAAATAAATTGCAAAAGAGATCTTTTATCTCTATCATTGTTGGTTGTTGCTGCTTGTTGATTGCACAAAGAAGCAATGGCAGTTTAGCATTGTAGTTATCTGGACATTTTGGATGGGATTTTTGTTCTTAGTGGTGCAGGTCCATTTTAGAAAATAAGGCCTAAAGAAATGGGCTAATGGGTGGTGATCCTTTTGTTATGTCCAGGTTTTGTTTTTCGCAGAAAAAGGAGGTTGTCAACTTAATTAATTGTTTTTTCATTCCACCTGTTTTGTGTATGTTTAATTGTCACCAAAAAAATAATTTAGGAATGGCGCAATTCCATGCAGTATGTAGTTATTATCTTTGTGGTGCTTCAAAGTCGTTTATATTATGCCATTGTAAAAATAAAAGCTGCTAAAAGAGTAATGGTACCTTTTCTTTTCCTATTTTTGAGTGTAACTTGTTGAGCTCCAGTTTACCAATGACAGTGTTCTGTTTTTCACGTTGATATTTTCTCTTCTCGACTTTTCTGATGCTAAGTCTTGTGACTCATAGATCTCCGCATTGGAGGGCAAGAGGAAACAAATTCTGCAAGGCATAGTTGGGGTTCAAAAATGTTTCCGCCGTCACCTAGCTCGTCATCAGTTCTACGAACTCAAGGATGGAGTGACTACTTTGCAATCATGTATGCTTGCTTTATTCTGTGATTTTAAATTCTAAGGTCAATATTCTGTTGATTGCATTTGGTTCTTTAAAGCCTGGCAGGTGACATTTTGAATTTAACTTGCTCAAATTGACTCTCTCTCTCCCTCTCTCTCATATGAAGCATGTTTTGTGTAGTTGTTCGCGGTGAAGTTACTCGAAAGGAATATAGTACCTTGCGGGATAGCTGTTTAGATGGTGCTCCCATGTTAGGGACCGATGAGGAACAGAGGGCAATCATAGGTTTACAGTCGGGTAAGTCTATGGTTTTGCCAATTCAATGCGAGGCCAGGTCATTCGTCCTCTGACACTAAATTTCCATACAGTAATCCGTGGGTGGTTGGTCCGGAGAAAGTTGAATGATTTGCTCAAGATGAAAAGTTCAAGTCTGGACACTTCAAAGTCTGCATATAAGTTGGGCAAAAGGTTTTCTGGAATGAAGGTACTGTAAGCATTATTTTTCATGGAAAGAAAACCATGTTAGCTGACTTAGAGATTGTGTTTGATTTTGGAGAATTGCATCCACGATGAGCTTAAAGGTGCTTCTTCTTGGCAGGACAAGCCACAAAAGCGGGAGGAGAAGCCTCAAAAGCACATTGAGGTCATGCCTGCAGTGTTGGCGGAGCTTCAGAAACGGACTCTAAAGGCAGAAGCAGCACTGAAGCAGAAGGAGGAGGAGAACGCTGCACTGAGGGAGGAACTACAGCAATTTGAGACTAAATGGTCTGATTATGAGGCAAGGATGAAATCTATGGAGGAAACATGGCAAAAACAGATGGTGTCATTACAAGTGAGTATGCATGTTTTTGGGTAGTTTCCTTGAATGTATATACAGGGTCAATCTTGTGAGAGTAAACTCCTGCTTTGAGTGAATGTCTCTATCTTGATGATTTTAATGCTCGCATTTCTTAGTGGGGGTGTCGTGATATGGTGCAGATGAGTCTAGCAGCTGCCAGGAAGAGTCTTCTGACGGATGATAATGGAGGTCAACCCAGAAGACCGGATGTCGCCTTGTCGCCTCGGGATTATGATTCCGAGGATACCACATCCATGGGCTCTCGAACCCCTGGTGGAAGCATGCCTATGAAATTTTCTAATGCCATTACAGATGGCAGAGCAGGGAGGGACACTAATGGAACCCTGAATGCTGTCAATGATCTTATAAAGGAGTTTGAGATCCGGAAACAGACATTTGATGATGATGCCAGATCACTTGTTGAGGTCAGGTCAGAGTTGGCTTCCAATGCGAGCCCTGATGTAGAACTTAGAAAACTGAAAGTTCGGTTCGAGTCTTGGAAGAAAGAATACAAGGTGAGGTTACGAGAGACTAAAGTGAGGCTACGGAAACTTGGGCACTTGGATGCTGACAAAGGTCGTCGAAAATGGTGGGGAAGATGAGACGGGGGTGATTGGATCTGTGTTTTGATTTTGTCCCAAGTGGTGGTCAGCGTGAGGCCAAGCTGGAATTCTAGAATTTGGAGAGGGGCTGAGTGGCTCTCCCAATTTCAGCGGCGGGGGGACTCCTAGATTAGATTTAGTAGTGTCAGCTCAATGAAAAGAGAGAGAGAGAGAGAGAGAGAGAGAGAGAGAGAGAGAGAGAGAGAGAGAGGTGTTTATCAAATCTGCCAATTTTGTCACTCGGTAGTGTTGCTGAATGTGTATAGTAAGAAACAAGCGTGTAGAGACTCCAGAGACTTTTTAAAGCTTTTCCTTTTACCCCCTCTGTAGGTGTATATTCCTCAATCTTTCATCTGTACTGTGTATTCCGTCACATGAATTAGAAAGTGTTCATACAGCTTTCCATTGATTTCTTGTCCTGTATCTTTTGACCTCATCCTACAGTAGAGTATCTTCAATCTCATTTGAAAGCAGTGCATTGCTCCAACCTTCCCGTTGCCACCTGCCGTATCCTCCGTTCATTTCTTGAATTACCATGGGAAAAGAGGTTTGACATTGATGAGACAATGAAGCTCCACCCGGATCTCATGAAAACCCCATTCGTGCTTCTTTTACTACTTGTCTCGTCCCTTCAATGTGCTTTTGGTGTTGATTCCGGTCAAATTCTCTTGGGAACCTGAGTCACACGCTTTCGCATACAGTATATTTTCGAATTATTTTTTTTTATCATGTGTATGTATCTATACGTATGCATATACATTCGCTTATGTGGCGAATAGTTCATCCATAATTAGTCACGGTGCACACTCGGGAGTCACGTCAGGACATGCATTGAAGCTGATTTCCGAAAAATGTTCCCTTTTCAACATGTTCTTAGGTGCTGCATGATACTCATTCTGTTTCTAAGAATGAGTTCTGTCGAGAATGAGTTTTTTCTATTTCTGGTTCAGAATGAGTTTCTGACGAAAAAAACGCGTTTGATATGGACATACAATTTCTGTTTCAGAAAGAGAAAGCTGTTTGATATGACCAAAAAATTTATATTTCTGATTCTGTTTCATTTTCTAAAATATATGATTTGGGATATTTGAAGATGTTCATATTAATAAAAATAAGGAAATTTGATATTTTTTTTTGCATAATTTATTATAATTTACTCTAAAATTGAAACATTTGCTCGATCCTCCCTTATACAGCTTTTCAAGTCGAATTTTACTATGGACCTAAATAAAAAAAAATTCCAATTTTACTCACCAAGCTAAAGAGAAATCACTCCATAAACCTTATGCAAACTCGCAAAAAATTCATGTCAGCCAAAATTCGACAAGTGAGTTGGGCACCCACTTGTTACAGATGATGGTTTGCCATGACTGGACTCGATGATGGAATGAATTTTTTTTTTTTGTCGAAGATGGAATGAATTCAAAGTGTGTCATTTTTTCTCGCAAAATAATAAGTAAAGACGTGAACGACTCTTGAGAGACTATAGCTCTGACTTGAAATCTGGGGGCCGAACGCGAGGAACGAGCATGGGATAGCCGTTGCCCGAAGTCGCGATTAAATTCAATGAGTCTCACTAGATTGAATAATGCGAATTAAGTTCGAATTAGAGCATATGTCAAAATGAAATTAAATAATTTATCAAGAAAAATTAACAATTCATGCGCTAGTCTCCTTCCTCTTCTCTCTCTCTCTCTCTCTCTCTCTCTCTCTCTCTCTCTCTCTCTCTCTCTCAGCAATAAATTCAAGAAGGGGCGAGCTGGGGCGGCTGGGGGCGGCGACGGGCGGCTGAGGGCGAGCTGGGCGCGGCTGTGGGCGGCGGCGGGCGGCTGAGGGCGAGCTGGGCGCGGCTGGTGGCGGCTGGGGGCAGATCTGGGCGGCTGGGGGCAGATCTGCGCGGCTGTGGGCGTCTGGGGGCAGATCTGGGCGCGGTTGTGGGCGGCTGGGGCGGCTGGGGGCGAGCTGGTGGCTGGGGCGAGGCGAGCTAGTGGCTGGGGAGGGCGAGCTAGGCGCGGCTGGTGGAGGCTGGGGGCAGATCTGGGCGGCTGGGGGCAGATCTGCGCGGCTGTGGGCGTCTAGGGGCAGATCTGGGCGCGGTTGTGGGCGGCTGGGGCGGCTGGGGGCGAGCTGGTGGCTGGGGCGGGGTGAGCTGGTGGCAGCGGCGGGAGGCAGGAGGCGGGGTGAGCTGGTGGCGGCTGGGGGCGGCGGCGGGCGGCTGGGGAGCGGCTGGGGGCGAGCTGGGGGCAGATCTGGGCGGCGGGGGGCGGCGACGGGGCGAGCTGGGCGCGGCTGGGGCGAGCTGGTGGCTGGGGCGGGGCGAGCTGGAGGCGGCGGTGGAGGCGAGCTGGAGGCGGCGGCGGCGGCGGCGAGCTGGAGGCGGCGGCGGCGGAGGCGAGCTGCAGGCGGCGGCGCAGGGGAGCTGGAGGCGGCGAGCTGCTGCAGGGGAGGAGGAAGACACGCACACGATCTGTAGGGGAAGAAAGGGGGAGGAGAAGAAAGGGGGAGGGGAATCTAAGAACACGTTCTTAGAAGGGAGGAGAAGCCAAGAAATTACTTTTTTTTGCTTTCTCGTTCTAAGATGAAAACCGGTTCTGGCCAAGAAAATTGGTTCAGAACCGGTTTTCACAAAATGTTGAAGCAAACGCGTTTCTCGTCCAGAACTGGTTTTTTTGGTCCAGAACCAGTTCTGGACGAGAAACAGGTGCGATTCATGCAGCACCTAAATAAACATCCTCGGTTGTTTCGTTTTGGGTAAATTTTTATATTGTCTGCCTGTTGTGCAATCAAGATCTTGGGGTGCCCCTTTTTTCTACCTTTTTCCTAAATTAACTTATTTGAAAATTCACGATATGAATGACAACATGTATATGTTTAAGTATTCATTTCGTAATGTTTTAGAATTCATATTATTTGTAGATTTTGACGAGCAAATAAAAAAAGTTTCTTTTTAAATTTTTAGAGAACTCGAACAGACAGAGCCAATCTTCAAGGACAAAAGAATAGGGGAAGCAAAAAAATTTGAACCTGTACGGGAAAAAGTTTGAAAATGAAATGGGGAAATCGCATGTGTAAAGGTTGACGCTCCACGTCTTCTCCCGACGTCGTATCGCCAGTTCGCGACGCTCGGCGCCACTGCCGCTGCAACGCCTAGTAGCAGGAACAGAGCCGATCTTAAAAGAGGAGAGGGAAGGGCCTATGGGGAATCCAAACCTCGCTCCGTGGACGACCTCCTCTCTTCCTTCTCGTGCTTTCGCGAGGTTCGAAGCGAAGCAATGATCCGTCGCAACGTCAGCGACCACTGGTCTTTCCTGGTAATTATGCGTCCTCCCACCCCGTCTCTTCTTCGATACGTGTTCGCCGCTACCTTTCCGCATGACTTGATCGGTTGTCGGGTGGATTCTTCGAGCGCGTTAGGACGGGGCTCGTGGTTCTTCGTTCCTCGTTTCGTCGCGCGCCCCCGCCGGCCATAGCTGGTCGTCGTTTGGTTTCATTGGCGACGGTGTCGTGGCGAAGCGGTTCGGATTGTGCTATTTTGGGAATTGATTGCGTTCGAATTGGGCTGCGATTGGTTCCGCAGTTTCGATGACACGAGTGACCGCATTTTAGTTGGTAGATCATTGTGCATTAGTGTCTGTGCATCCTTTCAGGTGATACTGAGATACTTATGGGACTTGCGTCAGCTCATTTTGATGATACGTGTTTGGCTTCTAGATTTGGGGACGAATGGTTTCGGATGCTATAATGTGGCCGTCTCGTGTGAGTGATGACCCGTCGGATTGGTATTGTCGATCTACTTTCAACTGATAATGAACAATTCCGAAAGTTTTTACTCCCAGCCGCCCTTGGCATTTTGCCACGCTCTGTAGGACTTGGAACAGGAAATATGTCTTGTAGCCAAAAATTAAAGGAGAAACGAAAGAAGCGAACTGGAATATGATGTGATGGAATAAAACTTTGGAACAGTTATCCGAGACAAATTAGGAATTTCTGCGTATGTCTCTCCTGACTTTTGTCCACCCTGATAGCAATGTGCCGATAAAGGGGTTGGATTTTCATTAGTCTGCATCATTATGCTATTTGAGATAATTGGTCTCATTGGTTTGTAACTTGCGGGCCACCTTTTACTATTGTGCAGGAAGATATTGAGGCACCTATGTGGGTGGATCTCACGTTAGAAGTTAGTGATGATGACCAGGAAAGGTGATTAGCACAACATCAGTTCTGATGTTAAAGCTTAGAGTGCTTTTGGTATATACAAGATCCAGGAGCTTGCTAGTAAAACTTCTTTTGCTATTGCAGGGCTGAGGAATGGTTCAGTGAAAGTCACCTGTAAGATTGTCTGTTCATCAATAGTTTCATTCTGTTAAAGTTCCACAACAGGAAATATTTTGTTTTTTTAACAGTTTTTGCTTCAAACAATCTATTCAGGTTCCACCAATATTCCTCTCACCAATTAAAATCCACTTTCTTTCATTTTTCTGAGGAAAATGGGAGATCAGACTTTTACCTTCAAGGAACCTTTTCACCGAAGCTTCCTTCCTCAGTGTCCAAATCAAGAGGTAAAGACTACAGGGGCAGGAAATGGGAGCAACATATATCTGATCCTTCAGTTCATCAGAATCATCCGGTCGAAGTTCCAAGTTCAGCCTCTTCATGTTCCAAACAGTGTTCCTATCTGCAAAGCAAACCAAAAGTGAAATTGGTTAATTTGAAAGGGCCCTCTGGCTTGAAGAAGAAGTTAATAACAGAAAGGAATCCTGCCAAAAATGGCAGCAGGCTTTCTTCGAAACCCACACTCCCTAGCTCTATGTCAAACAGCATGAGTCAAACAAAGCAGAAAAGTGGCCTTCCATTTGAGAGATATCAGCAACAAGAAAAAATGGTCCTTCATGTTTCAGGGCAAGTTTCTCATAATTCAACTGGGCTTTCTTCAATTATTAGAATGGGCCTCAGGAGAAGTTGTGTTACAAGACAAGCATTGAGGGTTGAGATTAATGGCGATACAGATCATAGAAGTGGTCATAAATCTTCTGGAAAGTCGACTGTGGATTCATCTTTGCATCCCTTGTCTGATGCTAATCGCTTGACATCTAGTCCAATCGAGAACAGGGGTTTTACTCCAGATAGCAGACATTCAGTGAGGACATCTCAAGCATTTCCCAGTAAGAAAGAGAGAGTGATCTCTGGTGTCTCAAGTACTATATCTAATACATATAGGAGGGGTCAAAGCCACCCTGCAAAACCAGGCTGCTTAGAAGATGCAAAACTAAAGGTGAGTAACTTTGCAATAATCAGTATGTAATCTTCGCTGATGCTTGTTTTCCACAAGGAAGCATGATTCTTGTGTAGAAAAGTCTAATCTAGTCTGGTGAGCTGGATATTGGGCTCTTTTTCATATCTCCGTAGATTCTTGGCCCTTTCAGTTTACTTTTTTTCCTCAATCCTTTCTCCAGCATCAAGATTACCACTCTCTCACTGCTGACTAGATATGTGTGTGGAATTTTAGATGAAGAGAAATTCTTATTCTCATTGATATATTCTGCTGATTTACAATGCTCTATTTATAGGCTGATACACAAATGAATAAAGTAGGAAAGAAAAGTCTAGAAAGGAGAAAAAATACAATCCCATGATTTATGGAATAATAGCCACAATCCCATGATTTATGGGATTTGACTAATCAAGAATATCCTACTAATGTACAGCCACATGATCTATCTATGTACAGCTCAACACTCCCCCTCAAGCTGGTGAATAGATGTCTTCCATTCCCAGCTTGGAAATTAGTTCATGAAAACTTCCACCATTAAGTCCTTTGGTTAAGAGATCTGCCACTTGCTGTCCCGAAGGAACATAAGACAAACAAATCAGTCCTTCTTCAAGTTTCTCTTTGATGAAGTGCCTATCGATCTCGATGTGTTTCGTTCTATCATGCTGTACAGGATTATGAGCAATATTAATAGCAGACTTATTGTCACAATAAAGCTTCATGGGACTCTTCCACCTGACCCTTAAGTCATCAAGAATAATCTTGATCCATAATAATTCACATATTCCCTGAGCTGCTGCCCTAAACTCAGATTCGGCACTTGATCTTGCCACCACATTCTGTTTTTTACTTCTCCAGGTTACCAAGTTACCTCCAAGAAAAGTACAGTAACCAGTTGTAGATCTCCTGTCAACTACGGAACCTGCATAATCTGCGTCTGTATAAGCCTCAAGCTTGAGATCCGGACTCTTCATGAATAGTATTCCCTTTCCTGGACTCCCTTTTAAGTAGTGTAGGACCCGATAAACAGCTTGTAGATGTGGCTCCTTTGGATTATGCATGAATTGACTAATCAAACTTACTGCATAAGAGATATCTGGTCGGGTATGAGTAAGATAAATTAACTTCCCCACCAATCGTTGATACATGCCTCGATCCACGGCTTCCTCCTCCTTTGCTTCTCCTAGTTTCTGGTTTGGTTCAATCGGAGTAGATACTGGTTTGCAGCCAAGCTTCCCTGTTTCTTCCAAAAGATCTGTCACATACTTTCGTTGTGAAATAAAGATCCCTTGTCTTGAGTAAGAAACCTCAATTCCCAAAAAATACCGTAGTTTCCCTAACTCCTTGATTTCGAATTCCCTAATCAAGCACTGTCTCAGCTGCTGTTTCTCCTTTTCATCATTCCCCGTTACTATTATGTCATCAACATACACCAACAATACTGTAACTCTCCCTGTGCTCGAGTGTTTTATGAACATTGTATGATCTCCCTGGCTTTGTTTATACCCAGATGCCTTCATGACTTTAGCGAATCGCCCAAACCAAGCTCTAGGTGACTGTTTGAGCCCATATAATGCTTTCTTAAGCCTGCAAACCTTTTCAGTTTTTACCTTTGCTTCAAAACCAGGTGGAATGCTCATGTAGATTTCCTCTTTCAAATCGCCGTGTAAAAAAGCATTCTTTACGTCATACTGTTGAAGTTCCCAATCAAAAAAGGCAGCTAGAGACAACAGAATTCTTACAGTATTCATCTTAGCCACAGGGGCAAATGTCTCCTGATAATCCACTCCATATGTTTGAGTGTAACCCTTCGCAACCAATCTTGCCTTGTACCTCTCTAGAGAACCATCTGCTTTGTACTTTACAGTAAATACCCACTTGCAGCCAACTACATTTTTCCCCCTTGGCTTATCAACAATTTCCCACGTTTTATTTTTTTGCAGTGCTGCCATCTCTTCTCTCATGGCATTCCTCCATTCCTCTTTTGACAATGCTTCATACAAGGTGTTAGGGACAGCAATCGTGTTTAAACTCACAATGAATTTCCGGTATGGTGATGAAATCCTATCAAAGGAAACATAATTGGATAGTGGATACAATGGTTTCTTGGTGCACTCTCTATTCCCTTTTCTTACAGCAATAGGTAAATCAAGATCATTCAAGGGAGATTCAGGACTTACTGTACTCTCATGAGCAGTATCCGGAGTGGGATTTTGGACTTGCTCTTGTGTTGGAATAGCTGTCCTCCTTGAATACACCTGAGGAAATCTCATAGAATCATGAATACGAGTTGGACTAGTGGGAATAGGAATAGAGACAGACTGCTGTGCAGGAGACTGTGGTGAACTAGAGATAGGATTCAAGGTAGGTTCATGAGAAATAGTGGATGGGTTTGGATTGATAGGAACATTGGATGATAAATCCAAGTTATGAATGACACCAAGATCCTCATTTTCTGAAAACTCCCCCTGAAGATAAGGTTCTGAAAAATAGGGTTTATTTTCAACAAAAGTGACATCTGCAGAGAGATAAAATTTTTTGGAAGAAGGATGGTAACATTTATAGCCTTTTTGTGTTTG
Source organism: Melaleuca quinquenervia (assembly GCA_030064385.1). NCBI lineage: Eukaryota > Viridiplantae > Streptophyta > Magnoliopsida > Myrtales > Myrtaceae > Melaleuca > Melaleuca quinquenervia. The sequence continues at coordinate 4,709,578 of CM057723.1, forward strand.
GGAGTAACCAAGAAACACGCATTTGACTGCACGAGGATCTAACTTTCCTCGTTGATGATGATGAATATGAACAAATGAGGTACAACCAAAGACTCGAGGTATAAGACCATTAGATGTACGAAAATGAGGATAGAACTTAGAAAGAACTTCCATGGGAGTCTTGTGGTCTAATGTACGTGAGGGAAGTCTATTGATCATGTAAGTCGCCGTAAGAACAGCTTCTCCCCAATACGTTTTAGGAACTTGTCCATGAAACAACAAGGCACGGGTTGTGTTAAGAAGATGACCATTTTTCCTTTCAGCCAGCCCATTTTGCTGCGGTGTATACACACAAGATGACTCATGAATAATGCCTTCTTTTTGAAAATAAGTGGACAATTCTTGATTGAAGTAATCTCTAGCATTATCAGACCGAAAGACCTTGATCTTGACTCCAAATTGAGTTTGAATCATTGAATGAAAGGAAGGGATAATGCTACTCACATCAGATTTATGTTTGAGTAAGAAAGTCCATGTGACCCTAGAGCAATCATCAATTAGAGTGACAAACCAGCGAGCTCCAGAGATGTTTGTAGTGGAAGGTCCCCAAATGTCGCTATGGATTAAGTCAAAAGGATTAGAACTCCGATGATTGCTAATAGGAAACGGTACACGGTTATGCTTGGCTAATTCGCAAACATCACAATGGAAATCTTTAATGTTCAAATCTTTAAACAAGGATGGAAACATAGTACTCAAAACTTGAAATGACGGGTGACCAAAACGATAATGATGAAGCCAAATAGCTTCTTTATTGGAAGTACTAAGAAATGATGAAGACAAATTATTCATGATTCTTCTTGTAGTGAGAGGTGTCTCAAGGTAGTACAGTCCATTTTGTTCCTTAGCAAGTCCAATCCTCCTCTCCGAGTCCTGATCCTGAAAAATACAGCAAGATGAGTGAAAAATAGCTCGACAATGAAGATCTTTTGTGAGTTTCTGTACTGAGATAAGGCTGGAAGACAGTTTAGGGACATGAAGGACATCTTTAAGAATAAGATTAGATGTTATAGGAACATCCCCAACCCCTGCAATAGTAGCAAAGGACCCATTGGCCACAATAATCTTCCTGTTGCTGGGACAAGGTGTATAAGTGCTGAAATGTGATGAGGTATGAGTCATATGGTCAGTAGCCCCGGAATCAATAACCCAAGAATTACCTGAGAGTGCTAGTGAGCATGTACCGGAGGGTTTATTAAGAGACCCTAACAAACCTTTTAATTTCTCAATTTCTTCGCTGTTAAAGGTTGTTTTCTCTTGAAGTTCTCCGTGGGTAACTTGCTCTGATAGATGGACTCGGGACTTTGGCTGTATTCCTCGATTCACCCACTCTCGGCTTGAAGTGGCTGGTCTACCATTCAATTTCCAGCAACGCTCCTTTGTATGTCTAGGCTTCTTGCAGTAGGAACACCACAAGCTGTCACGGTTGTCTTTCTTTGATAGGTCGCCCTTTTCATCGACCTTTCCGATTGTCAAGGCCAATCCTTCTACTGCTGGTGGTGCTAGCATGATGGATCGACGACTCTCTTCTGCCCGAATCAAGGAAATTGTTTCCTCCAATGATGGCACTTCCTCCTTGCCGAGTATCTGAATTCTGACTTGGTCGAATTCAGAATTAAGTCCAGCTAAAAAATCGTATACTCGATCTTTTTCAATGAAACTCTTTAGAATGGCCGCATCTTCTGGACATTGCATCTGAAATACTCGATAATGATCGAGTTCTTGCCATAAGTTCTGCAGAGAATTAGCATATTCAGTAACAGTTTTACCTCCTTGCTTTGTCCCGCTTGTTTTCACCTTAATCTCGTAGACTTGGGCTGCATCACGAGCCTTTGAGTATGTTCGTCGAACAAAATCCCAGATCTCCTTTGCTGTTGGTAGAAACATGCAAGTATCGCTTATGGCTGGTTCCATCGAATTCCATAGCCATGACATGATCATGGAATCAGTCTCATCCCACGCATCAAAATTAGGATCTCCTCGCTTGGGTCCTGTCCCAAGTAAATGGCTGAGTTTTCCTTTGCCCTTTAGATATGTCTTGACAAATTGTGACCACTTGAGGTAGTTCTTCTCGTTCAATCGATAGATCGGTCTAATGTTCTGAAGATCACCTGTCGCATGTGTTGATGCGACCTCCTCAGATTGATTCATGGTAGGATTTGTGATTTTGGGTGTGATTTGGGATGTGATTTCTGATGTAGTCATTTTGGAGAGGGAAGGATTGAAAAATAAGAGCAATAATGCAGCAGCGATGAAGGCTGTAATTTGAAATCCAGAAAATCTATTTCTGGGAAGTAATAGACAGCAATGAAGGCTGAAAATGCAGCAATGAAGACTGCAATTTAAAAATCTAGGAATCTTGCCTAGTGCTCTGATACCATGTGGAATTTTAGATGAAGAGAAATTCTTATTCTCATTGATATATTCTGCTGCTTTACAATGCTCTATTTATAGGCTGATACACAAATGAATAAAGTAGGAAAGAAAAGTCTAGAAAGGAGAAAAAATACAATCCCATGATTTATGGAATAATAGCCACAATCCCATGATTTATGGGATTTGACTAATCAAGAATATCCTACTAATGTACAGCCACATGATCTATCTATGTACAGCTCAACAATGTGCAGTTCAATTGTTGATCTATCTTTTAGTGTTCATATCTTTGTATTGTACAGTTTTTGCCTTTGGCACAATCAATTGACTTGGAGGTGTTGGAGGTTCAATATCAAAATGGTTGTTCAAAGGCTTCACTGCCTCTTCAAGTTAATGCACCAAACTCTTTTGCCAATGCAAAGCCTAAGGAAATGCTAGAGGTTTCGAGGTTCAATAAATTTGTGTCCAAGGAAAAAGAAAATTTGAGGAGGAGGTTGCCTGAGAGTCAGATTAATGGCAACACCAGCAGGTTGCAGAAAGTGATAACTCGGAACATGTCACAAAAGGGTGATCGAAGAGTTTTAGTTGGTTCGAAGGTATGTCATGTTGACAATTTTGTTCCTTTCATGTTAGTTTTTGAAAATCATGCCCCGATGAGTAAGTCTGTACCCTCCTAAACACATCCGTCTGTACAGTGTCCGTCTTTCATTTCGATCATATTACCATAGAATAGGGAGGTGAGTTGCGCATTATCCTGTATCTTTTCTGTCTGTTGCTTTGCCTTTACAGCTTCGAAATGGTGGCCTAATTTAGTTTTGTTATTTGCAAATGTATCTTTTCCAGTGCCACACTTTCTATGAGACAGTAAACATGCAAAGATTGAAGAGATTACAATGCATATGATATGTTACATTACACTTGCAGTTGCTCATCTTTCGAATTTCCTGTCCCTGTTTTTTTCTCTATCCTTTATTTCATTTGGGATGTGGCTTCTCAAATTCTGCAGCTTGGTAATGTCCACGGCATTGAAGGAAAGGCTATGAAGAATGTTTCTCAGAAGGGTCTACTGATGATGAGATGATGGTACCTGAATGCATTTCGGTAGTTTTGGCCCCTTCTATGTTTTTTGACTGGGCATTAACTTTTGGTTCCTGTGTCCCCTTCATGGGCCAATCGGTTAAAACTCTTCATATCACCATTGTCCTGTGTCACCAGCCTCTCTGGCTGATCTCGAATATATTGCCTTCCCTTAGAAAAGTTGGTTTTTTTTCTGCACCATATCATGGTGAACTAATGATTTAGTTTTTGAACCACCCCCCATTATTGAGGAGGCTGAGTGATTATACATGTTATAGATCAAAGTGAAGCTTGTCTTGGTAGGACCAATTTAAACCCCAGCTTCTAAGATTGATGTTACACGAACATTGACATGCAAATTTACATGCATACACAGAAAAAGTGTGCGTGGAGTTTGATTTTGTTCTAACTATTTAACTAGTGTTGCACTTGGTTCCCATTTCTGAATGTGTGTGGTTTGTCAAAGCCCAGTACCTGATGGACTTAACCAGTAGATCGGGCCTAATGGTCACAGGACATTGACCTGCAAGTTTCTTCTTCCACTTTGTTTTTTTTTTTCTGATAATAAATTCTCATTGCTTTTTCAAGATTGAGTGGCTCGCCGCTTTTTGGATCCCGAAATACGTCCGTCGTAATTCACATGTGCAAATTCTTTGATGCTAAGTGGTTTTGGAGCGGTATAATAAATCCTTGGATCGAAGTTCAGAGCATGTTTCATATGCATGACTGATTGCTTCTTATCTTGATATTAGAATACCAACGGTGATAGCAGGAAATTGTTTCCCTCCTGTTTGGATAATATTCATTAACTAAGCAAATTTCCCTGGCATCTTTTCTTAATCAACTGGGAGTCTAGGCCTGGAGAAAGAGCTTTCGAGTGGAATGCGAAGTTTCTTCATGCTTGTTTCTTTCTTCCCATTTTTGGTTCTCCTGGCGACTTCCGCATAGCAGTGTAATTGGGAACCAGTCCTGCAAGCATTACCACGTGTTGTGCCAAAAGAACTTTGGACCACTGGCCACTCGTTGGCGCGCTTGGATCTCCTAATGTGGGAAAACTCACGTTAGGCCATCCAAGCCCTCCATCCCCCCCCCCCCCCCCTCGGCAAATCTATTTCTTCAAAGATCTGAAGAAAGATTTTCCTTTGCCGTTTGGTTGAGCAGAAGATGAATCCAAAAGAAAGGTTATGTGATCCTAAAGAAACGAGACTCCTAGGAGGACACGTTTTCTTCCTAAGTACGAATAAATCAACGGCTCTCCTAGCGCAAACTTGATGGTGCCGCAGCTGTGATGGAATAATTTAGCTCTCCTGGGAAATTACCAGTGTAGATGCAGCCAAAATTGCCGTGGCTTTTTGCAAGAATGGAAACTCCAAGCGAGCGTTCTTCTGTGGTCCTGCATGCTATGTTCCTTTTTCTGAAGATGCTAATTCACATGCTATCCTTGGAAATTCTGTTCCCCGTGTCGCACTCACTGAAGAAATATACAGGCTTTGCACAATCATTCGACCATGGTCAGGCAGCAATAACATCTATGGTCCTATGCTTCGTTTGTTTCGAGTGCCAATGCTGACGGATATCAACTCTAGAGTAGCATCTTGTGACCAAAATAATTGATCTTTGTCCAACAGGCATAAGATGAATGAATTACCAGCCCCTAAATGATCAAAGTTGCCAAATAAAGATTGCTTTAGTCGGTCATCGTTGATCCTTCTCTAGCCGTTGGATGTGGGCAATCAGCCAGTCACCAATCTAAGAAATGAAAAATACTGAATTCACTATGATGTGAGCTATGTATGAAGCACATGATTAGGTTTCGGCATTTAGGATATTACATTGGGTTCATATCTTCTTTTTGGAATCCTTGCGAAGAGGAAAGGAGACAGAAAGAACATCTAGAACAAGAAGGAAATAGATTATGTGCCCCTAGGGCAGGTGATTCGTGATCTGCTTCTTTCTAGGGCTGTTCGATAGATCGGACGGCCCTAGTTTTATTAAAAACGAAAAACAAAAAAAGGACTTGCCCCCTCATATATTGGGAACCGTCCAATGCATAAAGGACCTGGTCACATGTCCTTAGGATTTACAACCAGAAATGGAGCATCACAAGAGCTGTATCGAAAATAATGATATCATCACAATTTGCTTGTTGCGAGTACACTCGTTGGGACTGCCAGATCAGTATATGTGACGTGTGAAATAGGTTTCGTTCATAATAGAACCTCAATAATGTTGAAGCAGCGAAAGGCCATCATCTCCCGTGGTGGTTCCTAACACACAACAGCTGACATTTCGTGTTGCAAATTCGTGGACGTGAAGAAAGTAGATTCTGAGTACACGATGATGCCGAAGAAAGATGGTTTGCTCAATTTTTCATTGGTTCATGTGACTTTTAATTTCTTTGTGACTCCACCCAAATGTAGAGCCAGCCGAGAATGATACTACGTATTCCAGCATTTCCATAAGGGCGAACTCCACAGGAAAAAAAAATGATGTATCACGACATACGTGACAAAAGATTGCAGTCCTAAACACCATGTCTTCAGTTTTCACAGCACTTGTCCATCCACTCAAAAGCTCGAACAAAACAAGTTATGGAAACTATACCTATAGATCAAGTGCATAATTCTTCGACATTAGCTAGCCGTGGAAACAGGTCTTCATCAGAAATCGTGTGCACCGCATATATTTCTGCGGCACCATCCTGGTCTTATACCGGAAAGTAAATTATACAAGGTCAGTTCTGATTAACCTTTTCCATATGGACATGTCGTCCCCCTGTATAGGTTTTTCATGGGGGACCATTGCTTGTACGCATTCTTATCCCATGAACCTTCCTCACATGGGGTTGTTTCTGGCACTTGGTCTGGGGACACACTCACGAGCCATGCAGAATAAGGCCAAAGGAGTCTGGAGGGTCCATTAAAGAGTTGTCAAGGCCCCTTTCTCCCGAAAGGTGATCTAAGATCAAGGATATTGCCTTTCCTCCACCGCCAGATCTAAATTTCCCCCTCCTATTGCAAGGAAGACCACCCCGCTCCCCCCTATTCACCGGAAGTGGATCGTTTATACTTAGTACAGATCTGATCTACCTTCATCTATCCTTCAAATTTTCTCACATAAATTTTTCCCCCTATAAAAAGTGGGGAAACCCCATTTCTCACCTTTCATCCCCTGCTCTTAGGATCCCTATTCACCCTTGGATCACCTGATCTCATATGAGGGGATCCCTATTTCCCTTTCTCCATGGTGGACCGCAGTTATCATAAAGTTCAAAAAAAAAAAATGAAGAAGAAAAGAGCAAAGGAAGTTTTTCAAGGAGAGCTATTTGCATCTCCACATTGTCGTGAACGTCTGAAAGAACAATTCAGAGACGAAAAGACAGAGCCTTCTGAAAGCAAACAGCGTTGGTTCTTCGTACATTGTAGGCCAAGCTGGGGATGTTTCACTCGCAGTTCGGATAAGCTTCTTGATTACTTAAACATGAAATTAACTTCTCTTGCCTTTTGTTGTCTTTTCGCTTTCGTGCTTCGCTGGGTCGACAAGCCCCCACCTTTCATGTCGGGTTTCAAACTGCAAACTGCAAAAATTTGTATCACATGAAGCTACCCGCCCATTCTTTTTTCCCTCTCCCAGCAGTCTAGAACACTTCAGCATCTTTGGCCATCTCGCCACCAGTGATTTCAGATTCTTACATTTTATTTCCAGGTCTATTTTGCGGGCGACTGAAAGTCCAGCAGTAAGTATCTTCATTATACAGATGACTCGTCAGATACGGCTAACGAAACACCCATTAATCGAAATCGGGCCACGATTTGGTATCGACGTGGCTCAATCAAATTAGGATTTTGTTCTGAAAGCAGCTGCCAGGGGTGGCGAGAACTCCATTTCCTTGTGTATGCTCTCTTTCATTGGTTCCATGTTCTTTCTCTGATCACATCCGCCCCGCCCCAATGAACGGTATGTAGTCCTACACGTCGCATTAATTGCACAACTGATATAAACGACAAGCGAAGATTAATGCGATCGGGCAAGATCGAGATCGATGTTGGGTGTGCGCGTGTGTGGATGTGTTGCGGATGGGGCAGATGTTGTTTCGAGTGGCAAAAGGGACTCCGGAGGTCACGGTCGAGAGTAGGAGTGAGAGAAGATTGATGGGAGAACTGAGAAAAGGGATGGTGTTATTGCTATAATTGACCCCTCATTGATGAACAAACCAACAAAAGGGACGAAGCTGCATGGAACCTGTGTTTTTCGAACTTATTAGCGAATGGTACCTCTTCCCACGTCTCTTTCCCTCACCCTTCTCTCTCTCTCTCTCTCTCTCTCTCTCTCTCTCTCTCTCTCTCTCTCTCTCTCTCAAGTTCATGAGTGTGGAAATACGGCTTTTGACGGTGAGGACTTGAGTTTTTATTAAATCAATTGAACACTCGAGATTCTAAAAATAGTGACAATCAAGTTTCGAAAATTTGCCATTGATGGAATTTAGATGTTGAGAATTATGCGTTAAAAATGATTATATATTTTAGATAAGAGTATCATCGGGTTTTCAATGCCTGACTTTCACTAATGAGGAGATCGAAATATGATTGGGGCTTTTTCAAAGGATTAACCTATCAGTTAATCAAGATAAAACCTTTAACCAATTATCAAAACTTCAACTTTTTATGCACTTCTCTTATTTTTAGGTAAATCATACATTTTATTGAAAAAATACTATTACCTCGTCATGTTGACGGGCTTTTCAAGCGATGCTCCACTAAGATAGTGGTCACATTAATATGTAATAAGAATTCAATTGTAGTTACCTCAATCTTAATTAAGTAGTCAATTGATGGGTTATGGATATATACATAAATTAGACTGAAAATGAATGTTGGTATTCATAACTCATCAATATAAGATCTGGACAGAGGATAGAACGGAGGGAAGCTCGACATATGAGAGTTCACGGCTAATGGGTACTATTGAACTTTAAAGATAAGTGGTCTAGGACTATTCAGCTCTTTTTGGTTCTCTCTCCATATCAAGACACCTATATTAAGATGCTAACGAAAAGAACGAAAAATATGAAATAAAAGTAACTACAAACAAAAAAAAATGCTAGCACTGTTCTTTCCTGTATATGCATCTTTTGCAGAAAAAGTATCAAGGCTAAACAGACATAATATATCGTATGTAAATTATAATAACGTAATATTATGTAGACTCATCCTGTGATTGATATGGTTATCGTGGACCACATACCGGAACAAGCAAATTTTGCTGAATTAGTATTAGTTCGAGCTTCCCTTGCTTCTTGATATGGTGTTAAACCAGCGCCATAAAAACAAGTTTAGTAGATAACGGTTTAACATCACCATAAACAGTTATACATAGACCTACCTTTCGTCTTTGCTAAGCAAAATAACAGTGCAGCTCCATAATCACATAGCAGTACGCGACCGAGCATGTTACAGGTTAAATATGAAGCCTGAGGATGAAACTTCTAGTTGAAAGTTGTCTGTCTGGTCATCAAACTTTTGAACAATATCTCTTCACCATGAGAGAGTTCATCCAACATGAGTGTCGCCTTGCAAAGCAAAATATCTAGAACAGGTAATGCGTGTGTAATTAGCTTTGGCTTGACCCAAATGAATTAAGTGGATGCCACAAGGAGCCAAATTTTTCAAAAAAGGGAGGTGATGTCCCGTGCATGGAGCCAAAACATCATGACGATGAGAAGCGGGTCCCGTGACTGAAAATCTGTAATTTCTTCACCAATGCTATTGCTACCACTCCATGCATGTGGTGCCGTACTTGCTAAGATTCGAAGCACGAGCTGAGCTTTGGTACATATTTCACTCCTCCAATCATGGTCCACGTCCGCCAACTTTTCCGTCTGTGGCTTATCTTTTTCGATTTGTTTATAGAGTTTTTGGGTTTCACGGGATGGTACAATGAAATATGATGTCTGTAAATGAGCTATGCTGCTGCAGAATTGTTCTTTCTTCTTCCTTCTAGTTGGGTAGTAACTAGTTAAGACCATGAAGATGATGAATGGGAAGTTACACATTCTAGAATTAAAAGTATAATTTTTACTAGCATATCCTTCTACTTTAGCAGACTAAGTTTAGGTTGCATTTGACCATTCTTATGTAAGTCTAGATAGGTTCTGTCCATTGAATACTTGTCAGCATTGGTGATAATAGGGACAGATATAAAGTGAGATTAGGTATACATCGGATAGGGGAAAAAAGGAAAAAAGAAAACAAGATAGGTAGTATCCTCTATATTGATCGTAAAGAGAGCATCGATCTTTATATCGCCAAAAAGCATTTTACTAACTCATGATCAAACATGTTCTTGAGGGATCTTATCTATCACTTCACTCTCTCTACACATGGTTCGACTCCACGGATAAAAGTTTATGGACATGTAACGATACGTACATATTCTGAAACTCAATGGCCACGTAGCTAATCAATTGCATTCATGATTATCTTGCTATGGGCAAATGCACGATATGTAGCTTTCGAAGGGTCATGATGAGAGGTTGCACAATCCAAGTTTTGCAGGTGATGACAGGACGGGAGTGCCAAAATCGTCGCCTTTCCAACTCTTCAAGTAATCGATTCCTTCACTAAAGTGTTGTTTAGACAGTAAAGTTTGCTCAGCATCATTTCATCACCACAAGCCCTAGGCGGTTTTGTTAAACCGGGTGTCAGCAAAGGCACGCTTTTCCAGGAAACAAAGAAAAGGGAAAACTCATGGCCATGAGAATTCCAACAGTGAACGGCCCTAAAAAAGAAAAAAAAAATCAATCTCTCCGATAGATTCCATATCATTTATAGATAGTTATCGCTCGTCCCACTGATCAACTGTAGCTTGTGTCATTCGATAATGTCTAGAAGGTCATATCAAACCTACAGCAATGATATATGCTTGTTACAGTCTAATCTGTTGCTATGATTATTGATGATTCTTCAAGTAAGGACAAGTGAAGTATGATTGTAGGAGGTTTTGGGTGTAGAGTATATACGCAAGTACTCGGTGGAAGCATTTTTAGCTTTTCGGGCAGTAACAGGTTGCTGTCATCAATGCTATATGTCTTAGGTAGCTGGATGTTGGAGACACTTGCAGTTGCAGAGGATATTCCTCACTCTCCTTTTTCATTTCGTTTTAACTTTCGGCGAAAGAGATTTCATTGCCCATCTGGAGAGATTGCAACAATGTTTTTGTATAATTACCTTAAACGAGAGTCAAAATACTAGAAAATCAATCAAACTACCATATGTAACGGAATCTTTATCGACTGTAGGAAGTGAGTCAGATACAACAGAAGCCTGTAAACTTCTTCCTCTCCCTATTCCCGTCCAAATGTTGAAAAAGAGGGAGATCACGTTTGATCCTCCTTTTCTTCTCTTTTCCCAAAAGCAAAGTAAATTTAACACCTGTCCGTACCATGCAAAACCCCATTCATCTGACTTCGAAGCTTTCACATGCAAAAACTGACGGTTTCGCGTAGGCAAATGGCAACCTGGTAAGTCCACAGAGGTTGTGTTGTTTTTACTTGCAAATGTTTTATGAATATTTTTTACAGGTGGATCGCATGTAACTTGCGACATCCATAATGATCTAATACATCACTCCCTCTCTCATTCTTATAAATAATTTAGTACTTTTAACATTTATATTCTTTGCATTCCGAAAAATACAATTTTTTTCTAGTATAAACATCAAGTTCGTTCAAAAAGTTCAAGACTCTTTTTTTTTTTTTGGTAATCTTGCGTGGTGATTATATATACTTAGCTTAAAAAATTTTTACTCTTAATTTCTACTGTTATTTTTATATCTTTGTAGTTATTTATAGAGTAAGAAATCATACACCACTTACGCTTACATAGAAGAAATTTTAGACAAATAGCCCTGTTTATTATTTATCGATGATTTCTTAATCGTGTCACAAGTTCCCCTCTCGTCTCTCTCTCATAATCTTTGCATATGTGTTTCTCCTTGAATGAATTTGGCCCCCCGCTTCCATTCCATTTTTCTATTTATTTCACCAACCTAACAAGACACACTCCCTCCTTCTCTCTCTCTCTCTCTCTCTCTCTCTCTCTCTCTCTCTCTCGCTCGCCATGTCAACCGAGCAAGAAACGCCACATGCATCACATATCCACAACTTCATGAACCACCATACAGACGAAGATGACGATGATGTTGAAGAGGACGAACTAGAAGGGATAGAGGAGGAAGAGGAGGAGGAGGAGCAAGAAGAGAGATCATCAGGGCGTGACTGCAGCATACTGTACGGCGCGTGCGGGAGCCGCGGTCGGAGGAGGTCGCGCGGGTGGTCGCTAGGGCAAGTTTTGGACCCAAGGTCCAAGTGGGTCCAAGAGTGGAGCAGGGTCTTCCTCCTGGTGTGCGCGACGGGCCTCTTCGTCGATCCCCTCTTCTTCTACGCGCTCTCCATAAGCGACACGTGCATGTGCCTCTTCATTGATGGGTGGTTTGCCATCACTGTTACGGTGCTCCGGTGCATGACGGACGCGCTCCACGTGTGGAACATGTGGCTCCAGCTCAAGATGGCCAACCGGCGGTTCTCCTCCCACGCCGCCAGTGTTAGTTCGGAGGGCGAAGGAGGCAGAGGCGAGCTCCACGACACGAGCACGCGCGCGGTGGCTCTCCGGTACTTGAAGGCCCGGAAGGGTCTGTTTTTCGACCTCTTCGTCATCCTCCCTCTTCCTCAGGTAAATTACACTCTTGACGTTGAAGCTTTTCGCAATATCCTATGCCGTCTGTGTAAAGCCTAGTTTTCTGCGTATAATTTCTTTTACGACAGTCCCTTCAAAATTCAATCACCCAGAAGACGCGAAAATCAAATTTTCAGTGGACATCATAAGCAAAACTTTTCTGAGTAATTTTGTTGATGCATCACCGCTCCAATTATGCGCTCATCGTGGTAGGAGGGAGGGTAAGGACGTATAGATTATTGCAAAGTGTGCGGTGCGCAAGATCGTCGGTTGTCGTCATCACTACCTTACAAAGGACTAAGAAAAGGAGTTACGGAATCGAAAAGATTTTAGCTTGAGGAGGTTGGTTTCGTACGCTAGCAAAGCTGGTTCAGTTCAAGGAAGGTGACTAATGCATGTCCTTTGCTTGTCCTTATGCACTCTTTGATCGTTACGCGGAATCAGTGAAAGAGATGTTAGACATATGCATGTGAGTCATCTGTCTCTTTTCCATTCGCTCCAAGGAGGGCAAAGTCAAACTGGGAACTGGATTCATGGTTTACATATGGCGCTTGAGGTGGTGAGAGGTCGAGCGAAAATACAAAATATCAAATGGGGTCTCTTTCTAACGTTAAAAGGGAGTGTTTCTGATGCAAGAAGATCTCCGCGAAGATTATCTCCTTGGACAGAACGCTCGTGATAGAAAATTTCTTACGTCGGCTCAGATTCTTTGTTTCTTCCTCCGTCGATTTCTATCAAGACATCATATATTGGTCTATCGAAAGCGAATCACTGTTCATCAAAGTTTTGTGTATTAATTTTCTTTAGACATATATTTTTCATCTTTTAATAATGACCCGGGGCAAGAACGCAAAATGATTTTCAGCGGGTATTCATTACCTTTAAGATACATATGTACATACATGTCGTGTTCTTTGAGAAGATCTTGTGTATGAAGTAAGGGATTTGTTAGAATACATGGTCTATGAAGAAGTTCCGCTTTTACTTTCTGAGCTGTGTGTGTTTGAATTCAAAATAGTTAATTTTGCTTTCAAGCATAATTTTTCAGAATACGCACGTTTCTGTTCCTTATGGAGATACGCCTATCAAATTATGCAATTCCCGAAGTAAATAAATTCTAATAAACATGATTTTTATTGTTGTTTTGTTGCTCAATTTTTCCTTGATCCCTGCGTCTCTATCTGATAACTTCTCGTCTGTGGTCCTTACAATATATGGAGACTTTTCACGCCCTTTTGATGCACCAGCTTTTTGGAGCTGAAATAGATGAGAGATGTACATCTGTTCTTGGTGCTCTTTTAGAGTAAGTTATGGTGAAGAAAGGTGTCAAGTACCATGATTATTCCCATCTAAGTAAAAAATAACCATTATTTTAATTGTCTTCCCCCTTGCCAGAAAGTAGGCTGCCGATTATATGCAGGTAGAGAATGTCCATTTTCACAAGCAATTTTCTTTTGGAGCACTTGTTATACCAGAAGACATATGCAATAGTAATTCCATAGAAAGAGAGATTGAAAAATATTGTCAAAAATCAATAGAATAGCTACTTCGATCTATCAGAGAAAGAGAATGCTCGTAACCAATATTGTCTTTGCAAAGGAGAGAAAAATGCCCTTTAATCAATAGATTGATTTCATTGGTTTAGAGGGTAATTGAAGATCAATTTACCCCATTTACAAAATGTTTATCCATAACCTATGTAGATGCAATAATATTCAAAATCAATTCGATTATCTCTAACAGCATTGGAAACCCCAATTCCGGGTTAGAAAAGAGGCACCATTTCTTCAAAACCCGATTTTTTGAACTACTTAACTGACCTCCCACAGTTGTGTGTCTTTAGTGCCACTTCACCTCACCACTGTTGCCAGCCTCGGTACCTTCTAGTCCTCTTTCTTAGGCCTAGCTCATGCTTGAATTTCTCTTCTTGGTGCCTCCTTGGCTTGTGTCCTCATTTTGATGGTCAACTGATTTCTATCTGCTTCGTCATTGACAGAGTGAAAATTTGTGTAATAGCTAAGCCCGAGTTGCAATCCAGCTTATCATATAAACTAATAGTGTAATCTAAGCTTTTAATGACATCAATCTTTGAGGAAGAAGGAAAGTGTTTGGAAGGCCACGGAAGAATAGTATATAGAAGAGAGATTTTTCAAAACACTCATCTTATTTTCCAACTTCTTACAAGTTATCCTTATATAGGCGGAACCCAGAATAATACATGTAATTGTATAGGCACGCTAGTACAATAATATAAGCACACTAGGAGCACTTTCCGTGACATTTTATGAAAATACATGTTTTTTCCCTCCCGACAGAGTGATTAGAACTTTCCGTGAGCACTGAACGTCTTAAAGTTGGACATATAGCTAGAGATCCACGTCTACAACTCTCTTCTAGGAACGAAATGGTTGCTCGAGCCATGGTGGACCTCCTAGAGACCAAAGACCTACTTCTAGTGGCAAAATAAAAAAAAAATTGGTCGCTAACAGTTATTGCGACTAGGCTTTAGCAACCAAATAGTGACTTCTCTTGACTGACATAAATGGACGTGAGAAACCATTTTTCTATTCTTGAAGAATTTTGTTGGTCTGTCCTAATGGAGTATATCTTCGTGACCGCCCCAAGTGAATTTTTCTAGTTAACTTAATCATTTTCACCTGTACGATGCCTCAACTTATATAAAAGGACTGAGGAGAGCTTGACATGGATTCGACTTGCAATGTATGACTATCATTAATTAGAGAAAACCAGTCTACCAAACCAATAAACGATGTATGGAATCAGAAAAGGTAATTGATGCGATGAGTCAATCATATGGATGAATTCTCACAGGGAACCTCACACAACCTGCTTTTATACCTTGTTATATGTGATACATTTAAACATGCTGATATACAAGTGAGAAAAAGAAAACGTGATCGCAGGTGGTGCTATGGGTGGCAATCCCGTCTCAGCTGGAGAGAGGGGAAACAACGAGGGTGATGACAGTGTTTTTGATAATGTTCCTCTTCCAGTACCTCCCCAAGATCTACCACTTCGTTTGCCTCCTCCGCCGCATGCAAAACTTGTCTGGCTACATCTTCGGCACTGTTTGGTGGGGAATTGCTCTCAACATGATTGCCTATTTTGTTGCATCCCATGTAAGTTCACTATTTTATATGTGTCTCTCCTCAATCATTTATTGATTAATTAGAAGTATTATATCCTTTCTTTCCCTTGAAAGCTATGTTTCTTTTGGCTCCTAAAATGACCTGTCGTTTTTGTTTTATCACTTTAAGGATGAAATGTAAGGATGGCCTAAAAGAAAAAGGAAGGAATGTTGGGATAAAAGTGCGGAGTCTCTAAATGTGCCTGTGAAGTCGGAACATCAAGATCTTCTTTTTCTTCCTTTCACCCAAAGCAACACAAGGATCTCAAATTCTTCTTTTTCAAAAAAGTTTATGCCCCACTTCCCAATCGCGAACATCCAGGTGTTATCGTTGAACTTGAGGGATTTCAATTGACAAAAAAAGAAGAAAGAGCTTGCTTTAATATTTGTGCAACCGACAAAAAAAAACCAGATAAAGATAACATAAGTAATTTGCAAATTCAAGTTTTCAACAAGGTGGGCGTGAAAACTACAGGAACTTGTCACAACCGTGATACATGTGAGGGCTAAATAGCGTGCTTTGTTGGTGGGATGAATTTAAAGATAGATCAGACAATGCTCGAACCTTCTGTTCAAAGGGGAAAGGACATTCGTGTATTGTATACAATAGCCGGGCCCATGAAAAGACATCTTTTTCCATATATCTGATTGATGTTGTCTTCTTTCTTTTGACTGTCATTAAGGTTGTCAATTTTTAATGGGTATTGCAAATATCTTGAGCTGAGCTATGGTAGGGATGCGGCATTAAGGTCTAGTTTTGTCCAGTAAATATGAAAACATCCACAATTGTATTTACTGGATGAAAAGAAACATTTGAGCCCCTCATCATCTTGTTATCAGCTCATGGAGACTTGCAAATGGATCACCGAAGTAGTCATTCATCACTTGGTAACTAAGAAATTCATGTCATGACTTGATTAGGCAGCAGGAGCATGCTGGTACTTACTAGGGATCCAAAGAGCAGCAAAATGCCTGAGGGAGCAGTGTAGATCAACGGATAGTTGCTTCCCAAGAGTGCTGGCATGCAAAGAGCCAATCTATTACGGAACCACCAGCATGGTCCGAGACCAAGCCAGGCTCACCTGGGGTGAGAACCGGCAGGCCCGGTCCATGTGCTTGGACTCCTCCAATATCTATGACTATGGTGCTTATAAGTGGACCGTCCAACTTGTCACCAATGATAGTCGTTTGGAGAAGATTTTGTTCCCCATCTTTTGGGGCCTAATGACTTTGAGGTATGCGCAACTACTCTCTCTTCTGTTGTTCTTGATCAAACAAATATAGGGTAAACACATGTTAAAAGTCACGTGATGGTTGGCACATTTTTTTTATGTCTAGCATGCTAATCTCGCGTGATCAGTATAGTAGTGTCAACCACATCTACCATGTTGTGAAGTCTTCTTAATCTATCTTCTCATACAATCTTAACATCGAAACAAGCAAGTATAAGTGTTCCTAATTAATATAAGTGTGCCCAGCACATTGCGTGAAATTCATACCTCCTCTACCGCATAGCATGGCCTTTATGTCTTATACTTGCGTTGATTTTTGTCCAATCTGCAGCACTTTCGGGAACTTGGAAAGCACAACAGAATGGCTTGAAGTTGTCTTCAACATAATTGTTCTGACCAGTGGCCTTCTCTTGGTCACCATGTTGATTGGAAACATCAAGGTAACTCTACATTTACTCATGCTAATTACTTTTCCCCGGGACATCAACTTGTTGAAAAGGTATCAAACGGCACTTATAACATCAATTAAGATCATCTTGGATGATATTGACATGCATAAAAAAAGTTGTATGTCATATCAGACAGCCGATTCCTTATATGATGAAGATATAAGTGAAATTTAATGTGTTCGTGCAACCATGTCATTCAATCTTGTGCTAGCTGATTATCGTGGAATGGCATCTTAAATTATCGATCCTCAATAGTATAGGAATGGATCAATAACAGCATCCACTTCATCAAGCTTATCCTAATGTAGGTGCTTGGCAATTCAGCCAATCAATCTCAATATTTTCCATCGCATGTTGGGCCCACCACTTTGGTCAATAATACTGTGAATAAGCATGGAATCATCTGTAAGCTTTTTAACTAGGGTTGATCAAATCGAGCATAAAGGCCAATAATGGTGATGCAATCAATCAATCTATGTCAATAATTTATGGACCCACCCCAAGACATGAGGCACCCAGGGAATCACTGAACTAATGATTACCGTTTTCCCTATCGTGCTTCAAACTTTCACCGTACTCTAGGATCCCGTGTTCGACTTTTCCTGCATTGCAGAGGAAAATTGTGAGATTGATTGGTTGAATTGCCCAGCACTGAGCACTTCTCACTATTCCTCATTTGAATTGCTATATGACTATTCATATTGCAGTTGCACTAGCCATTGCAATTATGAATTGTTTAAGCCGATGAGGGATCGATGAGATGAATTTTCATGTGAAACAATTCATTAAATAATTACTCAGAAGTCTTGTAGACTCCGAATCCGAGCAATTCTAAAACCGCAACAGGGCAATTGTTAAAATTAACACTGATTTTTGTTGAGTAGACTATAAGTTTGAGTTCATGGCACGAAAGGAGATTAAGATCAAATCTCGTGACTTAAAAGAAATGGAAGAATTTGGTGTATGTACGGATCAAATTCTCTTATCCACATCTTCCTTTTTCACAATTTCAAGACATGCCTGTTCTTCCATGACTGTGTGCCACAATGTTTTCTGTGCTGTATGAAAGGTATTCTTGCATGCGACAACGTCGAAGAAGCAGGCAATGCAACTGAAGATGAGGAACATAGAGTGGTGGATGAGGAAAAGGCGCCTCCCTCAAGGGTTTCGGCAGAGGGTGCGCAACTACGAGCGGCAGCACTGGGCTGCCATGCGTGGTGTCAACGAGTGCGAAATGATTCGGAACTTGCCAGAGGGTCTCCGGAGGGACATCAAGTACCACCTTTGTCTGGACTTAGTTAGACAGGTAACATCAATTCTATTTTTTCCATCGTATAGTGCGTTACATTTCATGCAATACACAAGAATCTTCCCAGGCTAGACCCACCATATTATTCCTTCATCATTTACATTTGCCCCTAGGGGATCCACCTTTTGTCGTTCTCAAGACTACCACGTGAAGCTATAATAAATTTTCACTCACATCACATCAAGCAATTACATATCTTTCCCGAATCAAGCCCCGAACTTTGTGGCATTCGGTCCCCATTTGAAGAAGAGGCTAGGCTAGGGCTTGGTACAAAGAGGCCACAGAAAAAGATGAACCCGTACTTCTATTCAAACCCTCAGAACCAGATACATCAATTCACGAACAACATAAAGCTAAAACAAATATCCACGCGAAGAACGCATTGAATAGTTCTTCCGATATGCATAGAAACAAAGATTAAGGATAAAAATCTCTCTTGAATTAGATGAAAGAGTCCATTACAATTCTCGACCGATCTTTTTCCATGAAAAGCTTAAGGTGGGTTACATCTGGCCTAGCCCCATCATTACCCCACTTCTGGCCAAAACCTAAAATGAAGATTTTGCACCCCAATCTTGAAACAATTAATTTAAGCCCAATGAGTATCTACCTTTTTCTCAGTTTATGGGCTGCTTCACCGTGCTTCAAGCTGGCCCACATGGATACTAATGGAGTTCAAGATTTCCCGCTCTAGTAATTAATATCGAACCGGTCTTAATATATCTAGCATTACTCCCGGCAAATCGTGTCGACAAGAGTAGGAGAACCTTGAACTCCATGTATGGCAAACCGTGTCGACATGAGTAGGAGAACCTTGGACTCCATGTATGCGCATGTAAACCGGACCGGCGCGGCTTGAAGCACGAGGAAGAAAGCCCATAAAATCAGTAAAGGTTGGTACTTATTGGGCCTAAATTAACTGTTTAAAGATTGGAGCAAAGATATAAACAGACCCAACTCTACAAAGCTTGAGTCATGAGTCCTATGTAGAAATCCAGAAATAGGTTATATTCATTTCGATTCTTTCTGTAAGTTTATTTTCCCACCACTTAATGCATCAAATGTAAGATTGACCAGTTCATTTTCGCTTATCATGCAACATTATTCTTTTTGGGATACATATTTCATGTTGTACACTTCATTTTCAGGTGCCACTTTTCCAACACATGGATGATTTAGTCCTCGAGAACATTTGCGATCGTGTGAAATCCCTTATATTCACGAAGGGAGAGACTGTGAGTGCCTATTGTCTACATTTGATGTTTTAATTGACACAAATTTTTTTAGACAAAAAAGAAAGAAAAAGTTGCTCGCATGGATAAGACCTCTCATGGAACATCTGGACTCCGCTATTTCAAGTGCTACATAGTAATAAATACATACTGATTTACATTTCGCTATTTCAAGTGCTACATAGTAATAAATACATACTGATTTACATTTCGCTATTTCAAGTGCTACATAGTAATAAATACTTCTGATTTACATTGTTAAGTATGTCTTGAAAGCTGATTGAAGTCCTAGAGAAAGGATGATGGCATGCGAACCCTAACTCTCTCTCGCTTTGACTCTCATGCATCGTGCAGATAACAAGAGAAGGTGACCCAGTACAACGCATGCTCTTCGTAGTGAGAGGCCACCTCCAAAGCAGCCAAGTCCTCCGCGACGGCGTCAAAAGTTGCTGCATGCTTGGCCCGGGCAACTTCAGTGGCGATGAGCTCCTCTCATGGTGCCTCCGTCGGCCTTTCATTGAGCGCTTACCGCCGTCTTCCTCAACCCTAGTCACCCTCGAGACCACCGAGGCGTTTGGGCTGGAGGCTGAGGACGTGAAGTACGTGACGCAGCACTTCCGGTACACGTTTGTGAATGAGAGAGTGAAGCGGAGCGCGCGGTACTACTCGCCCGGGTGGAGGACATGGGCCGCTGTGGCAATCCAGCTCGCGTGGAGAAGGTATAAGCACCGTCTGACGCTGACGTCGCTATCGTTCATAAGGCCGAGGAGGCCACTGTCGCGGTGCTCTTCGCTAGGGGAGGATAGGCTTAGACTGTACACGGCTTTGTTGACATCTCCGAAGCCGAACCAAGATGATTTTGACTTTTGATGGAATGCTTAGAATAAGTAACAATAGTAATGTTATGCAGGGCTTTCGTTTCTTAATCACCTACATAGCTCACTGATCGATCTTCACCGTATGGCCAACTAAGGGAGGATATATAAGATGGGACTTCAAAATCATGAAAACCATTGGACATCAAAATCTTGAAAACTGAAAAGTGATCGAACACATCATCAGGCTGTGACAAGATTAGTCTATAAGGCCGTCATGAACTGGTTAGGCACAGCCTCTGGTCCAGACGAACCCTTGAAGAGCAAGATGGCCAGGCTTCCGACGCAGAAGTAAATGAAGCAGCCAGAGCAGTGGGTCACGAACGAGCCAAAATCTGTCCCCACTATGCATTGCCATCCTCCACCATATGTCCTGTCAAATTCCTGCGAAGCACAAAACAAGAAAACCTTAAAACGATTACCCAACAAGCTAAAGCCTACAACATCGCGAGAATCTTAATTTTCATTAAGGGTTTGTATATAAGAGCTGAAGAATTCGATGATACCATTTTGATGAAGCGTGCGATATCAGTGGGTTCAGTGACGTCGAAGGAGTCAAGCGCCTTGGATGCCAAATTGAGAGCTTCCTGTTGCATCGCCTGGAGCATGTCGGCCTCGCCGATGACGGCTTTCCCTTCTAGCATATCTGAAAACGAATGATGCCGAAAAAGTACTCAGGATAAGGTACGCTCACTTCGGGGACGATTTAGAGTTTGAGAGACAAGTAGTAACCGAGGAGGGTGATTAATATTGTAAGGGGTGGAAGGAGGAGTGCTAGAGAAGTCAGAATACAAGTAGATGGGAGGAGATGTGGATGATGCTGAAGAGTTGTGGTTGAGGAGGGAGAGGGAATACCATCGCGAGTTTGATCAGATGGGGAATAAAGGGGTGTGGTGGAGAATCCCTTGGCGTGGGGCTGACTGATGCACATGCTGGAGGGTCGATCAGCTTGTCAAGATGTGCAGATAAAGCCATTTCCCCATTTGAGGGTTCGGTTTGTCACTTTGAGAGAGGGAGCTGGTGGGCTTTCGCGATGCCGGGATCCTTCCCCTGTTGTCATTTCTACGCGACTGCGCAACTGGCAGGAGCAGTGGCGCCGCCCCCTCTCCGGGGCCACTTGATATATATTGTTATAAATTCTGTCCGCGATCATTAGAATCAGAAGTCATGAATCTTACATGAAATTCTTATGCCCCATCTCTCCTGAGATTAAGTATTGCGAATCTTTTCGTATGTCGCTCTGAAGCTAGGGCTTTTAACCTTTCGCCATAATAATGTTTGATCTTCTGCGTGTTAATAACGCGGCTGTCGCACCTAAGTCGAACAAGGGGGAAATAAGGGGATGCCTACACTACTTGGTTATAATAATCGGGAAAAAAAATCAATATGCTTTTTAATGTCGAATCAAGATCAACTATGACATAAATAAAACATTTCAATATACTTTTTGTTTGATATTCATTTCAATATTAAAACATTTTCAAAGATCACTGGAGGACCATGTGGGTAATAAACAATTACTTAAATTCCTCTGATGATAAATCCTCGCAATCCGTCTTACGTGACCTTTTTTCTAATAAAAAATTAAAGTTCATGTGATTTTCTTAAGAAAAATTGATTTCAGCGTTGACAAATGACAAGAAGACAAACACAACCGGCATCATTTAGGTAATTCGTGCTAGCCCATTCCATTGGTGAGCCATGCTGATCGAAGAAAAATAATATCAAATTAGTGTCGCGACGGATTTTTCAGCAATCCAAATCGACGATGGCATTGGAAAGTTCATTTTCTTCTAAACTTTGATGTTAAAAGCGAGCGCACTGCAATAATTTTCTTTCTTTGAGATTCCAGGAGAGAACCTCAAAGAGAATGACATGCATGTTAACGAAGATGGTCGACTCATGTCCGAGCGTGACTAGCAATGTTGTAGTTGGGGGGTGTGGGGATGGGATTTGGATCCCTTGCTCTGGTTGCTTTCCAGAGTAAGGTGATCTGCAGAGGATAGTCGTCCGATCTTCAATTAGATGGTTACTTTTTTCAGAAAAAAAAAGTAAAAAGGGACAGGCTCCCTATTAAAGTGGGGCCCACCCTCCTCCCCCTTAAAATCGCCTACTTTGGAAAGCACTAGAGCAGGGGATCCAGATCCGTGGAGATGGAGTCTCATGGAATTCAGTGCTTTTTATTTATTTATTTATTGGATATATATATCAAATTGGATGGATTGATTAAGGGTTAATTCTCGGGTACTATACTTAATTTGGCAAATTCAACTATATTTCATTGTAACAATCCATAAAATTTCGGAGGAAAAAACGAGTAATCCACAAACTTGATTCCATACATTGGGGAATCCAATAAATTGTGTCAGAGTTTGGAGAAGTACAAGCAACATCGAGCTCCTCATCCTTTGAGCCCTAAAGCATACTCTTTTGGTAGCTCTGCATTGTGTGGATCCAAATGCTCATCATGTAGTTCATATGATTAAAATTTGGATTTTTAGGGAATTGGAATTGCGAAATCTGATTTTTCTGAACTTTAATAAAACTATTTATTTACCACATTATTATTCTTATCTAATGGATTATTAGGCGAGCGCAAAATAATCATCTTTCGAAGTGACGTTTACACTTCACACGAAATTCTCAATTATATATATATATATATATATATATATATATATTTTTTTTTTTGGTGAAAGATTCCGCGGTGTAATGAAAGAACAGCTGTGACGGAAGTGGAAGCTGACCATTCTGCTTTTAGGTGAAAAGCCGGTGGCGACAGCATAACCTGTCACCGACCGACTTCCAACCGCACCACATCCCCACTTCCTTCCCTCCCCGCCACGTGTCCTCCGCGCTTTAACAAAAGGCTCAGCATCCACCCGTTCTGAATATCAATATGAACGTGGGCACTTTTCCTTTTCTTTCTCACAAGAGAATGTTCAGGAAAAATATCGCATTAAGATAACCCACGAGAAATAACGCAACGTTTCCAAGATAATTCTACTTCCAAACAAAATAAAATGCCCATTTTTCCGAACTCAGATTTACAGCCTTAATTTTCATAAATCGTGATTGAATAAGTATCTTTAAATCGAAAGAACCAATCATTAAAAAAGCTTATGAAAATATAAAAAGCCCCCATCTAGTATACTATCAGATATTAATAAAATAGCAGTCCGCTTCGAAATCGTCCGTCCTGCCCAAATTATGAATGCGCAAGATCGAGCGACATGATTCGGACACAAATAATGAATAGCTCAAAATAATAATAAATAAATCGAGCGCGATGTTTTTGCCCTTTTTTAACAAATTGAAAGTAATTTTTTCATATATTTTTCCACCCACCATCTTCACTTGAAATAAAAAAGCAAACAAAAAGGAAAACAAAAGTGTGTCGTTGTGGTTCGCATGTACATAAACATAAAAAGCAATCATCGAAATTACAATTTTGCTTTCTTAATTTCGTTCGATTTTCCCCAATTTTTATCATTAAAAATTCCTAATTAATTAGGTGGGTGCTCTCCCTCCGGTGCCTTGACGTCGATGGGAACGCTCCATGCTCACGTATTCATAGATCGTCTCCTCCACTTTTCCTCTGCACCTCCCTCTGCAACTCTCTCTCTCTCTCTCTCTCTCTCTCTCTCTCTCTCTCTCGCTCGACCTTCGAACGCCAACGTAACCGCCACAACCTAACAAACCGCTTCACCCCCTTCTCAGGGGGAGGGACGCGCTCGCCCACGATGCCACGTGGCCTCTTCTCCTGCTTCGGCAAGCCCCACGTCCACTCCTCGGCCTCCGCCCCCGTGGCGGCTTCTGCGGCGCAAGAGGATCAGAAGGGGGCGGTGCTGGTGGAGCTGTTCTCTTCGCAGGGGTGCGCCACCTCGCCGGAGGCGGAGCTGCTGCTGTCGAGGCTGGGGAGGGGGGACTTCGAGGTGGAGGCTCCGGTGGTGGTGCTGGCGCACCACGTAGACTACTGGGACTATATGGGGTGGAAGGACCCGTTCGGGTCGAGCCTGTCCACGGTGAGGCAGAAGGCCTACGTGGAGGCGCTGAGGCTGGACACCATGTTCACGCCGCAGGTGGTGGTCCAGGGTCGGTCCCAGTGCGTCGGCACCGACCAGGACGCCTTGCTCTCCGCCATCGGGTCCGCCCCTAGATTCCCTTCGCCGACGCTCCAGGTTCGTTTTTCCCAGAAATATGCTTCATATTCACTGTGTTATCTATTTATTCAAGTACTATGTGATTGGCAACGAAGATATAGTAGCGATCGAGAGACAGTTTTCAATCAGCAGCCAGCACTAGTACTATTACTGTTAAACGGTGGCAGATCGCCTAATCATTCTCGCTTCTGCTACGACGGCTTTTCCTAGATTTGTGGAACGATGCGTTGGATTTTCATTGGTTTGGATCATTTCTAGATGTGGGTTCATAGTCCAGAGAGCATTAGATATACCTTGGTTTCTGTTTCTCGAAATATTTTCCTAATCACGATGTTCTCAGATCATATCAATAGTCACCTGGAGACTTCTCAATGCTCAGAGTTAGATAAGTTTGCGCTCAAATCAAAAACCCATTCTCTGAGCTTATGTGGGATAAGGCTAAGTTGATGTCGCTGTAGTTTTTCGCAGCACAGAGGTTGAGAATTCGGGATGGTGATTAATATAAAAAATTGTAAGGGTGGTAATCCAATGTTGGAGGAGTAGGTTATCGCATCTACCACCGAGAAAAAGATTCAGATATGAATGATATAATGGTAGAAAGAAGTTGCGGAATCTGTGGTATCGGTCAATGAGACTTTGCAACTCCATGCTACCAGAGTGAGTATTTCGGATCTGTTCTAAATCACTTTGCTTGCTTGGATGTGTTTTTGATGTGGGGATTGTTAGCCATGCTCAGTTATGTTGCTAATAATGTCTGAACTTTGGTAAATTGGTTTGGTTTTGATTGCCTTTTGATTTGTGTTTTCCATTGGAAGGGGTGGATTGTCTGCCAAAACTAGTGAAGCTTGTAGGTTAGTCTTTGCTCAGTCCTGAACGAAACATACCATATAGATCTAAGAGGGACCAGCGACATGGAACAGATCTGGAGGCAACATTGAGGTTGAAAAGCAGAGGTACAGAAGGGAAACGATAAAATAAAGTAAAATAAGATAAAAAGACGGTTCAACAGAAATATGATAGGTAGGTGGGAGAGATCCACTTCATCAGCTGCAGAACCGTATTCAATTCCTTGTCCTTTTCCCAAACATGAAGCAAAGTCATATGCAGCCTGTCGGTTGATATTCTCGCTCATATACACTTGCACATGTTTGATGTACCAAACGTAATAATCAATTGCTAATTTCCATTGTTGGAAGTCATGGTGCGCATGAAATACCCGGATATATTCTATGACTTTGATAACATCTGATATCCAATCTCTCCTTATTGATGTTTTTGGTGAAGAGTGGAATCCATGTAAAAGTCTGAAGTTTCAAGAAATGTACTTAGTAGTATGAAGGAAGTTCTCTATACATCTTGAATGGTAGGTCCTAGTAAGTCGTAGCTCTTGCCTAATTTTGTTAATCTTCTGGTGATACTGAGAGAGTTTAATTCAATTCAGCTGTCATTTCTCCGTCAAACCAAGAAACCAGAGAAAGGTTAATTTAGTCTGAGAATTTCAGGGTCCTGGAATGATATCATCACCTTTTTTTTACATCAAATACTGGATTAGCAATCCCGACTGAGTCAAGATGCATATGCACATACACACAGGCAAATTTCCAGAGTCCGGCACCTGATTCTTTACAAGTGTTGCTATCCGGAGCATTGAGGATGAAGGTGGAAGGCCAAGCTAATGTGATGGTGGCTCTATACGAGAATGGATTGCTGACCGACTGCTTGAAGGGAGAGAATAAAGGGCGGGTCTTATCTAACGATTTTGTCGTAAGGAAGCTCGAGAAACTGTGTACTGTCAAGGATATTTCAGCAAAGAAGACGGTGTCTGGAACTGTTAATTTCCCATTGTGGGAAGGTTTCAAAAGCAGCAAATGTGGGATTGCGGTCTTTGTACAGAATAGTGCTCACCAGATCTTCGGGTCGCAGAATATCCTGCTGCCAGATAATATGTGAAAGCGAGACGAAATCTTTCATTCTTTGTCGCAGCATCAGAGCCTCGATTTCTGACCATTAGTGTACAGGGCGTGTGGTGGTTGGGCACCAAGGTTTTTTCATTTTTTATGCTCTGTTGTTTTCGGTTGCTGGTTGGACTTTCTTTTGTAATCAATTCATTTAGGCGATAGAGCACATCTGACTTTCTTTCTCGAACCATATGAATTCTAAGTGGAGGATCTTGAGATTCTTCAGTATTTGGAACTCAATACATTGTGTGCTTGCACCGTCTCTCTTAGCGTTCTGTCGTCAGGATTTGAAAAGCCTGCTAGCATAGTATGGAACAGATTGTCGAGGAAACTAATATGTGGTATAATGTAATATCCCGTTCTATCTCCTCTACTATTCAATGAATTGTTCAAGCTGGATCTTATCCATCGACCGTTAAATTATTACCGGTTGATCATGTTTGTGCAGTAACGCAGCCGCATTGAGTCAAATTAGTTAAAGGATCTAACAAAGTAAGTTGGATGAATTGGGGTGCCCTGAGTGAGCATCCCCTGTAAACAATATCAAAGAAGAAATATTTCCCACATTTGTGCTATCAGTCTAATTACTCTCCTCAATCAAAGATGAAGGAAGCGACTCAACAGGGTGCCCAAGAACTCAAGTACAAGACTTTTTTGAAGGACTCCTCAGATTGCCTCAGTTTCTCTTCGCCGACTGCCTCGTTAACCGCAGAGGAAGCAGGAGAAGCGAGCTTCCTGGCCTGAGAATAAGATCCGAGATTGGTCTTGGCGTGCTGGTGGAGTGACCGGAGAGCATGGTTCCACCTGCAGAAGCCATGGTCCTTGAGCGCTTCCACAGCCCCGATGCTGGCCGCAACGATCCAAGCTCTGCTCCTCGAACTCATCGTCTCTGCTCCTTTCTTGGTGGCGATGAGCGAATCAAGATGCGGTCTCCAGATATGGATGGAGTAGTGGTGTTCTTTTGGGGGGTTGAATTCCAATGGTGTTGGGGGAACGGAGTGGAGGGTGTTGGTTATATAATACAGGGAGGAGAGGAGCGGTTGTTGGGTGGTGGGGGGTGGCGACTGGTGACGGAGTGGAACCTGAGAACAAGCCGGGGATGGCTTTAACACGAAAACAAGAGGGAGACTTTACCAGGGACTTGGGAGATTTGCCCACGGTTTTGGGTTTGGCAGGCTCCAAAAACCACAGGCTTGCCATTTTCAGGCTGCCCCCTGGATCCACGCTCTTTGGAAGAGAGAGAGAGAGAGAGAGACTTTTAGTCAACGCCAACACAATTGGGTAAAGTTTACCACCACGTGAGAATTTCTGGCTAAACAACTTAACCGCGTCTCTCTCTCTCTCTCTCTCTCTCTTTTATTATAAGAGTTCATTTGACTTGTTAGTCTCAATTGATTGTTACTTTCCCCTAAAAAAAGAGAACGGAGAATAGCCCGCGCGGATTGTTTTTCTTTGTCATATTTAGATCTGGGTCACCTGCTGATCGGATATGCTTTAATTGGAGATCGTTCGATTTTTTATCTGACAGTCCCTTTTTTTTTTTAAATATCGGAAGGCCCTGCTTGGAAACAAATCACCTGACGCCGTGTCAGGCGATCTGTTTCTGTCATATTCTAGTCATTTCTTGGTTAACAAACGCTTCTTGAATCTCTTATGAAAAATATGGGATCCCATCCCGTGTTCAAAAATGGCTATTTTCTCTTATGATTGACGTCGTTGTAGACAATTTCGTGAATATATATCATATCAATAAAAGGCTTTCTTTGAGCTTTTGAGTTGGTTGTATAAAAGGTGAGCGAGCATATATCTATGAATATGAGATGTTATACGATTATTGAACTAAATATTTACAAATTTAGAGGAAAATTACGAAACTGAAAGTTATTTTTACTAACGCCAAATATAAGTTGGGAAGATGCAAATACGGTAGGTTACTGCAGTTAGATTCCGTTAGCATTTACTAAGTATAATTACTTTCACTAATAAATAGCACGCACTTAATTTGCTAGCTACAAAGTACATTATTCCTTTGAATTGTAGCCCAAATGGTAAATTGCCTTGTGTTAAGAGATGTTGCTGCATTAAAGGTACATTATTCTTCATATAGCCAAAAGTACTTTGCTACCTAAAAGATTACCAAGAGCGAGAAGTAATTTACCACCTCAAATGGAAATACTACTACCATCAAAAGGAAATTTAATAATTGCACAATGGTTTTCCCTACAAAATTTAAATTTAATCAAATGTATCAGAATTGCAATAAGCGATTTACAACCACGCAATCAATATCACCACGGGAAGGAAATCACAAGAGCACGGCCATAATTATCTAAAATGTACATGATTTGCTAATAATGTGCGAAATTACAACTTCCAAGACGAAATAATCCCTAAAGATATTACTCCTGTGAAAACGATATCATGGCAGCATTACCTAAAATACTCGTAATTCACTGATGAGAAGGAGAGTTAAGTCGCTCTCAAGAAGAATTACTTCCTCTTTTGTACTAATCGCTCGTTCTTAACTAAGTTACTCTTTGAAGGCGAGTTGTTACACCTCTTATAAATGAAATGAGCGACTTACTACTATTTACTAGATATTAAGGCTTCCTTCATTTGCGAAAAATAAAGTATTTCCAAAAAATATTTTCCAAAAAGTCATTTTTCCGAAAAATGATAATATATTTACAGTGTTCGTTTAAAACTTAAAAATTTTCCGAAAAATATTTTTACAAATTTTTTGTTCTTTTCTATTTTTTGTTTTGTTCATGAATGCCCTATTACTGCCGCTACCGCCCAACCGGCGATACCGACCGGCGGTAGCAACCGGTGGCGGTTAGCGACGGGTTTATTGGTAATTTGGTTGACATCGATGATCGGTTAGCTTCTGGAAAATGTTTTCCTTATTTCAAAAATGGAAAACATTTTCCTTAATTTTAGAAAGAAACTTTTCAATAATTAGAAAACACTTTTCATGGTAAAACATTTTCTGCCCCTCGAACGCCACAATTTTCGGAAAATATTTTATGGAAGAATATTTTTCGTGAAACGAACGGAACCTAAGTATATTGCTATAGGAAAGTACAAATTACAAGTGGTAGCTTCCTGCCGCACAAGGAAATTTTTACTATAAGAAGGATAGTATTACACAACAATCGTATAAGTCGTGGTAATCTTGATTAATACTATAATCAGCACTTTCTAGAAAAGTTTAATTAGCTATATATATTCGTGGTAATTTCCTTAAAGTATGATAAATATACTGAAATCATCATCACCGATAAAACCTATACTCAATTATCAACCTGTTTTGGAGATGAAGAAGGATTTGGACTAGATTGTGACTACCTCTACCGCTGTCGAAATGTTCGATTTACAGCACTATTGGAACACCGACTAGCCATTTGGCCAACCCATCACGGCAGCTTCGCCTCTAGTAGCCTAATTGTACTTCTCGTTAGTAACATTTTTCTGAAATAGAAGAAAGAAAGAAGAAGAGAATGCTATTAATTTAATCATTAACTAAGGAGATAGCAGCTATCCTTAAATTATCACGAGATACGTGAACTTATAATTACGAATTGCCGCTTTAATTGATAATTGGTCACAATTCAAGAAATGATCCGGACGAGATATTTTGGGTTCAAATCGAACGGCCCAAATTGTATGATAACAGATGAAAACTAGATCACAATCGATGGCTATTCCTTTGTGGATGACACGATCGATGAATCAACCACGATTCGTCGAAAATCTGATTGATCTGTGTATTGTAAGGATAACATTTTAACATGTGATTTGCTCCAATTCCAACAAAAAAAAGAGATATACTTTATCGTACAAAGATGAATCTTAGGTAAACTAATTCTCATCGAGTGTAGCACCCCCGGAATTTGTTCACAGCATCTGATGATTTCAGTCTCTCTAAATCACAACCTTATCATCAGCGAACGTTATATAAGCCAGCAAAATCAGAGGCAAGAGATTGATAAGCAGGCTTCTCTAATTCAAGATTCCCATACTTTTCCAATAGGCTTTACCAAAGAAACCCAGAAAACCAAATTGTCATCGCCAACATTTTAGCAATTCAAGAATGCAAATCTCTCTCTCTCTACTGCAATTTATCTGAGTCCCCATTTCCTAAAACCTAGTGCACTCAGGGCCCCAGGAATTGAGATGCATGATTTTGCCGTGGGACTCCTCCAGGCGCTTCAGGCCCACGGCCATGGCCGTAGAAGAAGGGGCGGAGAGCTTCTTGGCCTGAGCGAAGGACCTGAGGTTGCTCTTCACGTGCTGGTGGACCGACCTGATGGGGTAGTTCCACCTCGCGAAGCCCTGGTCTTTCAGCGCCTCCACGGCCGCTATGCTCGCCGCCACGATCCACGCTCTGCCCGCCGAATTCATCTTCACTTCGATTCCTCCAACGAGAGGGGGGGCCAAAAGAAACAAGAACAGGAGGTTTCCTTTTGTGTGGGGTTGGACGTCAAAGAATGGTGATGGGAAGAAGAATCAGCGGGTTGCAGAAGGAGGGTGGATCTTGCTATGGAGCCTTGTTGAGGATCTTGAAATGGGTGCTCGTTTAATATATAGCAGATCTAGAGAGAGAGACGTTAGGAGTGTTTCGCGACGAGTGGCTCTCTATCCCATTAAGAAAACCAGAGGCACTAATCACCAGGCAGCAATCCAGGGAAAGCAATCCAGGGAAAGAGCCGTGGGTTTTGGCCTTTCCCTTCTGGTTTCTGCCCAAATCAGGCTGCTGGCCTCAGCACTGGAACCAATTGTAGCTGTCCCTGGTTGACGCGTCGATGGGAATTAAAGCCCGGCCCCAGAAAGAAAGAGAGGGCAAAAGCAAAAGGGTTTGGTCTTCCTGATGAGAGAATCTCAGATTGAAAGTGACCATCCGTATAAACAGGGATTAATTTTTTGGTTTTTTTTTTTTTTGTGATTGTAACTTATTAATTAGAGTATACAGAGGAAAATAGGACCCTTATGCCAAAATCACTTCTGAATTAATTGATTTTGTTGTTATATTTCCTTCTTTATTTCATGATATAGAATTTGTGGTAGATCATTGGGTGCGAGCTAACTTCATTATTGTAGTGTTTAGGGATGTCAAATGGGTGGGTCGGGTTGAATTTGTGTCAAGTCAAAAATGATTCAACCCATATTAATACATTTTCTATACTCGTACCTGACTGGACCGCATTATTCAAACATTTCCATATTTAATCAAGTTTAGGAAAATTTGCTTCATGATTTTTTTAAAAATATTTTGTTAAAATAATTTAATGCAATATGATTTATTTGATAATTTTTTATTTTTATTCCAAATTTTAATTATTTTTGTCAGGCTCTGCCATGACTATAACTAGACGGAACGCATCAGGCTGGTTAACCGGGGCAAAAACTGACCGGCTTTGGCCAAAGTAGTCTGGTGGGAACCATTGCATGGTGGCATGAGACAGAGACATGAATGGTCGATTCGTCACGGTGATTCCCACGCCTTCTGATCTTTGCAACATTAAGACAGCCAAGAAGACAAGCCAGTAGAGAATGGCCAGGTTTGATTAGTATTGTTACTGCGGTACCTTCTAGTGCTAGACTTTTAAGAATAGAATTCCTGTTGAACAGTCACATGAGAAAAGATGGTAAACTTTCAGTGCATAGACATTTCTGTACCATACTTGCAAGAATATCAAGTCTGTTCGAAATCCAGTGCTTCAGCAATGCATTACGGTTCACGCACGTCCATTGCCTTGAGTTCGATGGTCAGATGTAAAATCTAATCCGGTGGCAGGTTCTTCCCCATTGGACAGGATTCAGTCGGACGGAACAGGCTCCAGTGGCATCAATTCTGTTATTTAAGAGGCTCACGCGCATAAAATAACATACCAGCAGTAATGTGAAGTCTGTCGGCATAATACCTTCTCTTCTTTTCCCACTTCATGAGCATTTATTCAATCATATTGCCTCCTGCATTCTGCTAACTAATCGGTGAAGAAGGTCCATGTATACTTTTAGACCGGCAAAATGGAAGGGCGAGCATTTTCACTTGACCCGCGTGGGAAATCTCCACGGTTACACTTCCATCATCAACTGGCAATGGTTGTCTCCAAGGTTCCCCATCAATTCTCATGTAGGTGTGATCTGCTGCTCCTTTTTTGAACTCGAAACGAACTCCACTTGTCTACAGGGAGGAACAAGAATTACAGGGAAAAAAAATGAGGCATATAAACTGAGCTTCGCCTAGGCCAGCAGGTGAGAGCTTCCCCAGGCATTCAATCGATGTCGAATTAATTTGCGTAATCTGAAAATGCATATGAAATTACTACCTGTGCAAGGCGAGTCCCATGTCCCTTCGGTAGTAGTAATATTAATCCATGCCAAGCATCTCTAAAACCAACAATCTCGATTAAACCATCATCAACACATGGAGGTGTCAAGTCTCTCTACAAGTTCAGGCCACAAAAAATAGTCTTTCTATAAGAATTAGTGAATCCAGAGCATAGAATGCATTGCAAATAATAAAAATTTCAGCAAGTCATACTACAAAGTAACAAGGACAGCCATAAGATGAAAACCAACTTCAAGTGATTTCTTAGAGTCTGGCGTTCCCCAAGGATCAAGTCCACCGGAAAAGCTGGGCAAGTTGAGGCACACAATCGACCGGATACTGCAATTTACATGGTAATACACAATTGTGTGAGGATAGAATGACGCACTAGAAGTCCAGAAATAATTTCTAAAATTCACTTGGACTGAAAAGTGAGTACAAGCTCATACAAGTGCATGTCAGGCATGTACACACTTCCATGCTACAGGTAGGTAGAGAGGAATAACCTGGGAGGTACATAGAGATCCTCCCACTGACCTTGTCTTCTCATTATCCTTACTTTTGCCAGCTGTGCTATGTTCCTATATAAAATTAAGTTATAGTGAATGGCACTGGCAGTAACTAACAAAGGTGAGGAGAGCAATCAGATAAGTAGATAAATAGGGTCCAAAAGTCATACAATACAAATTCACAGAAGTGCTGGCAGTTAAGGTACAACCACAATCATACGAGCAATTTAAACAATTTTATTGTCAACAAACAGAGTTGAAGTTTATTAATAATAAATAGTAGCCATGGTTTTAGAAAAGTAGGTAGATGCATGATATGATTGCATGATTTCACCTAGCTAGAATTGTGGTTTAGAAAGCAAAGTTAAGGCCTAGCTAGAGTCATAGTTCAGTAAGCAAACGTAAAGCTAAGTTCCAGGTAAGATAACAGCATCTTCAATAGACACATGCCTCAACATTACATCCTCAGATATTGACCACTAATAACAGAACACTATACTTGAATTCAACTACAAAACATCTAACACTTTCAATCATTCAAAACAATCTTGAATCACTGAAGGAAGTACCCTCAAATTTTTTTAATAATGCCATCTGGCAGGTGTTTATCTTGAACTTCTATCTTAATAACTCAAAAGACGATAGCAAAAGGGAAATGCAAGCAGACACGTAATATGAAACTGTAAAGAACCACCACATAAACCAATCAAAAGACTCACCTTGAAGAAGGGTGAAAACAAGATGTGCAAAACCATCCTTGAGTACACCCAAGCTTTAAATAATTGCTCTGACAAGCCAAAAACAGAAGCAGTTGACAGTAATTCTCACCATTTGCTCATTGAGATCAAGAGGAAAAAAAAAACCTAAAACTTGTCTCAAGTGCATTCAGATTGAAACATTCTAGCTTCAAGGCCTTGTCCGTTACCGACAACTCATTGGTGATGCATAGTAGACCTTTTGAAGACACCATTAAAAGTGATTACAGTTGCAAATAATGAATTATTTCTCAATGATACCAAGTTAAATAGGAAATGGTGTCCAAATCAGTGGTTGGACTGACGTATACTTCAAATATATCGGTAGAAATTAAAACTACAAATGAAGGGAGTTCTCCTATGTAATTTCAATCAGTAATGGTGGCAACTGGCAGGTGACATTCGACCACCAATGTGCCAAATTACGTGAAATTGGACAATAGGAGCTGCTAAAACTCTAGGGTTACTTTCCAAACTAAATGCTTTCTAGTCCTTGAGCTTGACTAATAAAAAGCATCGCCTTCATCGTTACCTCAATCTTATGTCATGAGTTTTCGGTTAGAGTAACAATATTGGAAAGATCATATGGAGAAGTAATCCAACAGCCATATAAAATATAACAACTGGGGCCGAATAGTAGGTCTAGTGTGAGACTGAAACAAAATTGAATTCATTAAACCATATGGAGTAAAAGGCAGTGCATCGAAAGTTGAAAGCTAGCTTCAAAATGGCTAATAAAGCAGTAAGGTGGAGCAAGTCACGTGGTTTAATTCTAAATACCATATGTGCACTTTCTACAGGTGTATCTTGAATAAACGGATTACCAGAACAAGAAGGCTTCACTAAGTATCTTTTTTCAGCTGCTTTCAACAAAAATTTGTCTTGAGGATTGCATCTCAGGCTCTAATGAAAAAAGTACATTCACCTCCAACTGCCTTGAGCCAATCAAATCTTAAATCTAAAAAAGATCGCTGTAACCTTCAAAGTACTCAAGATAAAAATTGGTCCATCAAAAAGAAAAAGTGCAACATAATGGAAGATTTGCATGCAAGACAAACAGTGCAAGTCTGCAATTTGTGCTAACTAGTAATAAGTGAGAAGAGTACTTGATTAACTAACTGGTTCTTAAACTTCTCGGGGTGTGACTTCCGGTTTGAGTGAAATGCATACGATACTTGTGCGTCCATTCCTGACAAGAACAATTAATTGCTAAAGAGATGAGTAGCTACGTTCATCTTTTACTAATTCCATCATATAGGCAGCAATCTCACTTGAGGCCTTGGATGAGTGCTGGCATTTTAGTTTTAGCTATTGAAGAACTATAAGTTATTGATCTAATTCTCTTTCTTACCCATGCTGAAGTAGTTCCAAAATCTTCCACAAAACGTGTGGAACCCATCCTGATAATCATGAGTGAAATATTAGCAAGTAAATAGCAGTGGATTCTCCAAATGAATCCGGAAAAGCAGGATATATAGATTAGGCTAGCAGAGAATCAGTTGTAAGATATTCTACAGTTGTTATATGTCCAAATCCAAAAGATGGCAATAAGTTAGCCGGTTTGAGTTACCAGTTTCATAAAGGCAGAAGCTGTCCCGCTTTAAGCAACTCATTCAGTTCATACTTTTTCGGCTAGCAAACTCATCCGATTAAGCTATCAAAAATCTCGTTTGACCTCTGTTACTTTGACACTATTGCTCAGCACCTTGTGTCAAAATTACACAGCAGTGAAATTTTGGCAGCCAAAATATGTTTACACGCCTTTGTTTTCATCTTGTTTGCAGTAAGTTCAGTTTAGCAAGAAATGCTTGTTGATGCAATCAACAATACAGTCAAGTTGCGCGGGTAATTCAGTGATATAAATTCACAGTCCAGAACGGTACATTATGCGGAATTCTTCTTTACAAAAGCAAATTCCCTTCCTATATGCTACTATAGATTTAACAGGTGGAAACTTCTAATATCATTCACAGTCTGCATCATCACTTAGGAATAGACAGACACTTGCCATATATAACGTTTCTGGCTCAAAGACCTGTCGAAATGCATTCAATGAATTGGTTTGTCCACTTGGTACAATTGGGTCACGTGAACCTTCCTTAAGAGCCCTCATTCGCATGACCAAAAGCCAACTGAAATTTAGTGAAATGCATTATTAGCATACTGCAGTTCTGAGGATGTGCCAAGTGGCAACCTCTAAATATTGATTTTATGTTCTGACCAAGCAAAAAAGTCCCCCGGGAAAGTTCAAAAGGAAAGCAAACAGACAAACTTTCTGTGCACTTCAGTTCTTGGGTTCATGAATGTGTTAATAGGCTCTTCACTTACACAACTGAAAAGTTCAACGCAATGTGGCTCGACTTTTTGCTTTAAGATGTGACAATATTGCCCAATCGAGACTTTACAGGATGACCGAGCAGACTGCATAAAAATATTAAACACAGCTCAAGAAGTAAGAAGCAAGGGACTCCAAAGTCACTATAAAGCTAAAACAGTAGGACACAAGACTTGACGTCACAATATTTTGGCCACTCTAGGAAAAGATTATACCAATAGTGTTGTCGGATGAGCTTGCCTAAATACATCCACTGCAATTGTTCTCTAGTAAGTCAAGTAGAATATATATATAAGTTCAAAACTTTTACCCGTCTATTTTCATCTCTTCAGCAGTCTTCACTTGATTTAGGAATGATTTCACAGATTGCCTATCTATCTTCGGATTTTTCTTTCCCTGTAAATTAGAAAATCAAATATCATCAATTCTCAGAGTCACAAGTCCTACAAGAACACTAGAAACCACAGTTATTTTCGGGAGAAAGAAAAATTCAGTGGGGATATCTCAACCAAATAGGTAGGCATTACGTGAAAACCCTGTTGAAGCAAATGAAAATGATGATTTTTCAGATCGTATTTAAATAATGCAATTTTAAATGAGGTCACAAGTAAAAGCAAGAAAAGACCTAGAAGCATTCCCATTCCTGCACTCTCATACTATGTTTGGGGAGCTAGAGAAAGCGTGGGCATGAAATTTGAGGAGAAAACTTTAAATGCCCCTGTCTCCCTCTCACATGAGCAAAAGCTCTACCATTTATCACTGCAATTCTCTCCCCCTCCCCTTTCTTTAGCTTTCCAAACAGAGCTTAGAAGAAAGTTAAGCACCATATCCAGATGGATGAAAGCAGACAGTTATCTTTGAGGCTTGAAAGGAAAGACATCTCAAGACTAGCAAGTCCATTTACTTGCTCCAAGAGTACTGATTATGAAGTCCTACCCAGCCAAAGGAAAATGGAAGGTTATTTCCGGTTCCAAGAGGCACAGTAGCAACTGGAGGTGGCTGAGATAATTTGAGATCAGAAACTACCCCAAGAAGCCAGTTAGCCGTGCCATCCCCACCTGCAACCTAGAGCAACAAAACAAAGAAAAGCTATCATCTAAAGGCACACATCCAGAAAGGAGAAGGTACAACAAAACAAAGAAAAGCTATCATCTAAAGGCACACATGCAGAAAGGAGAAGGTATAACAAAACGAAGAACAACCATCATCTAAAAGCATACACGCAGAAAGGAGAATGGACATGATGCTTCTGCTCCAGGGAACATAACATA
This sequence comes from Melaleuca quinquenervia, assembly GCA_030064385.1. Lineage (NCBI taxonomy): Eukaryota > Viridiplantae > Streptophyta > Magnoliopsida > Myrtales > Myrtaceae > Melaleuca > Melaleuca quinquenervia. Next base: position 4,747,372 of record CM057723.1, read on the forward strand.
TCTTTGTGCAATGAGCTCGAAACCGAAAGAGTGACTTACAATTAGTTTCAGTCTTTTCTGGATTTCACTTGCCAAAGGATCACCATCCTTTTTCAGAACCTCTAGATTTTCATAAAGCTGTCGTAGCACCTCTCCAGGAGCTGTCTCTCCCAAATCAAAAACCTGATAAACCATGCACATCCCACATGACCACGAGGAAATAAGTAACTTCAATTAAACAAGAGCGTAGATGGTCTCAGAATGGACTCTCTTCTGTAAAAGGTAATATAAGTTATCATTCCCTGCCTCCTATAGCTTTCTTGTTCCATTGATTTTTGTTTGGATATATCTCAACCCAGCTTGTCGTTAACTGAGTAAAATAAAGTAATGCAGAGCCTTCTTCAATTATCTTTCCGTGACCCTCTTTGTAGCTGCTTTTCACGATTCTGATTTACTTATCTTCCAAAGTAACTTCATGTAACTCGAGCAACCTTATGATCTAAAGTATGATTCGGTGAGCACAACATCGACATCATTGTGCTTTATCTGTTCTCACTAACGATGAAGTGGAAAAGTGACGGTATTGAATTTAACCATAAAGAAGGTACGCCAGATTACCTGATTTTTATTTAGGAGAGTCCTATAGGTGATAATAAGATCTCTACCTCGCCGGCCGCCACTTTTGGAGTTTACAAACACCACGACCGGACAAGCAGGCACATAAGACAAATCCCTGACACTTTCTGATACGTGTCCTAGGATGTAATCTGGTATGTGAAAGTCCCTTAAAGTATCGTCTGAATCGGGGTCACCCATGACAAACTTCCAGCTGCAGGTAGAGAATGATGAACGACCAAATTCCAAATTCAGAACAGCAGAAAAGAGACAACTGACGACAATGACAAGCGAATAAAAAAGCAATCTTTTTTAATACAAAATAGAACTTATCCCAACTGACATGCACCAGCAGTGAGAGACGATCAATGTTTGCGCGCAACAGTACTGACACCAAACCCAAACTAGGACGGGGCACGGAATCGCAACGTCGCGAATTGTCCAGGCATTCCATGCGTCAGTCCCAGTAGAAAAACGAAAATCTCAAATTCTACGGACCGGCGCAAGTGCAACATCGGGAGCGCGAGAGACGGGCGATGATCCGACTCGATGGAAACGCTAACAGAACGGCGATGTCGATGTCGAGGCCGAGCGAGAGATGTTTTACCTGGGAAGCCAAGGATACTTCGAGCGAGCGGGCTGGAGAAGAAGCTCTCGGATGTCACGTCACGCAGCTTGATCAGTACCGAAAGGCCGTCATCGAAACCACCATTGTCAGCTACGATCGAGTCCTCCGAGCAGCTCCTGGCTAAAGCTAGTCTAGTCGCGACACACAGAGAGAGAGAGAGAGAGAGAGAGAGAGAGAGAGAGAGAGAGAATGGCAATTGCTTGCTGACGTCGCCCAGCTTCGACTGCGGAAACAGCGACAGGAGATCAAGCTGTGCCACGTAACGCCCCCACGCGGCGGCTCGTGCCTTGCTCCTGGATACGATAGGAACTTAGCTTCCGATTTGGATCACCTCCCAAAGAAGTACTTATAATTGGTCCGGCCAATGTTAGTCGAAAATAATTAACGTGGTGATCTAATTTTCACTGTTCTACATGACCCATTATCACGTTTGTGATTTTCTGATTGAAAATATTTTATTGGAATTTCGCGTAATTGCTTAAGATCGCTAAATTGGCGAAATTGATAAATTTACGATCGAATTGATATTACTATGATAGGCGTAAGTTTGATTATAACTTTATGGTCGATTGAATAACGCATAATTAGTATATTCTTTTGTTGGCCTAGCGGAGTTCGGATGGGACAGGGATCTGCCTCTCTTACAAGACGTAATGCAAATAGAATGTTTGATTTATTAAGCAGTTTCATTAGTGAGCTTATCATCGCAGGCCCATCATCATATGTGAGTGGAGAATTTCAAGACCAGCAATCCAATCTCCGTCCAAGCTCGGACTTGGCAAACCAATAAAATTCCTTTTTTCGGATTTTAAAATAAATCGAAAAATCGAATTTGTGACCTGTAGTTTGGAAAAGTAAGTCTTGGACCGATTTGTTAAACATTGGCTCGGTTTAATACTTATCCTTCCAAAAATTAAATTAGAGATGACTTATGTTTAAGTCACAGCTTAAAGAATGAGGATGAAAAAGGTTGTCGTCTCGTACGCTTTATTGATAAGTAAAAAATGTTTTCAAATTAAATCTCTTCAGCTAATTTAGTTATTTTTTCGTAATATGAAGTTATAAACTATCACCTATCGTATTTACCAAAAAAAAAAATATCACCTATCGAGAGATGTCATGAATAAAATATGTCGAGTTCATGATTAGAATTTTTTTTCTAAAATAAAGGTGTCTTCATATAGAGAGTCAATGAAGGGCCGTATTTGAGATAATGATAAAAGTTGGTGATTGTTACAAGAATAAAAGATCGGATAAAAATTATCTCGATCTAAAGTTGGAATTATTTTACAAAACAAAAAAAAGTTTGGGTCAGAATTATCACTTGACCTAAATTTGATTTTTTTTAGAAAATAAATAAAGTTGGGGCCGTATTTGTTATTCGACCTAAAGTTTGTGCATGTGTGTGTGCATTTTTTTTTTTTTTGGTTGGGAATTAGCTAGAGATGAATGGTTAGGTGAAAAATTTAGATTAAATTAGATAATTAGATAATTAAAATCAGATTAAATTTAGATGCTTTTATTTTTATTAACATGAAAAGCCCAGTTGAAATTACTGATATGCACATATCTAGCGGTGGATTTGGTGATATGATCTCAGTCAGGTTTGATTAAACGGGCACAAGTGCTCAGGGTGAACCGGGTCCCGAGTCCAACCAAAACCCGGTTCGCCAATATTTCAACCCGTTGACTAAGGGAAGCAGTCAACGCCAGCAAAGGCGCTGGCGATAGCACTTTCGTTTCTCTCTTTTGCTTTGCCCGCTCTGTCCGTTTGCTCGCCTGTAATAAAATCTCCATTTCCAAAACCGTCATCCTCTCTTCGGACGACGAAGAAGGCGAGGGCGACAATGGTCGCAAAGTTCTTTCTTAAACCCTATCACCGCCTGTCCTTCCCCCTTTTGCCGTCCACATTCCTCCTCTCTCCTCGCTCTAAACCCAGCTCAGTCCTCTTCACTGTCACCTCGCGCGCCGCCGCCGCCGCCATCTCTCGACTCCACACCGCCGGGTCACCTCTTCCCTACGGACCTTCGCTCCAAAAGGGCACCATACCCTCGCAGTCCTTCAAAGACTTTGATCAGGAGGAAGGATGCGAAGATTCGCTCGACGAAGAGAGCTTCGCTCGGGTTTTCACAATTTCCGCTCTGCGAGTGCCGTCCAAGGACTGCTTCGCCCTCGAGAGCCGCCTCCGCGGGCACCTCCTCAACTGGCCTCGCGTCTGCAACGTTGCCCGGGTTCCAGGCGACGAAGTCGAAGAAGATGTCGCCGAGCTCATCGGAAGCCGAAACGGCCGGGAATCCGGTGAGGGGGAGGGTTTTGAGACGTTAGAAAGGAGAATCTATGGGAAAGCCGAGGGTGATGGCGAGCATTTGAGTGGTGTTCTGTACAGGGAGAGGCTTGCGAAGACGTTCAATTCACATGGTTTCGTGAATTTTAGGAACTTGGCCAAGATTTCACGGCCGAAGAAGAGGAAGAAAAGGGAGGCTAATGATAACAGAGAAGGCGGTTTTAAGAGGAACAAATTTTCTGTGGTGGAGGTGATTGAAGATGAAGAAAGGGAAGGAGAGGATTTGAGGGGGTTGTTGGGCGATGAATTTAAGGGGAGAACGTGGAGGGGTTCGACGAGATTGTTGCTTCTGGATGACAGGTATGCCGGAAAATGCTTAGAGGATCTGCCTGAAGCTGTCAAGGTGGGTTCTTTTTGGTGCTTAAGAGACTTGAAGTCAGTTGAGGTTATTTAGTTTCTTATTTGTATTTCTCCCTTCATAATGAAAACATCTTGCATTGTTATGCCAGGCCGTGTTGAAAGAAGGCGAAAGAGATGGCACCAGCTCAATCGAGCTCGTGTCATGCACGCTGACTTTGTTCTATGATTACTGGTCAATGAATGAGGTGATTATACGAACACCGTTGCAAGTTCCTGTTTTTGCAAGCAGTAAGGCTATATAGCACTTCTTTGTCCTAAGCATCAGTTGGACGCTTGTTTACTTATGTAAGGACAGGCTTTTATTTCTATTATGTTATTTGTTTAATACATGGTAGAGCTCATTATCATAAAAAAGCTGGAGGACTTACAGCATAAGTACTTTGAATTGTTTTTTCCTCTCATTCTATGTTCATATGTGCAGATTTTGGAGGCCTTGTTACCAAAGGGGATGGTTGTTCCTTCGGCTTTTGAAACTGTAGGACATATTGCACATTTGAATTTGAGAGAAGAACATTTACCATACAAGAAGCTCATAGCAAAGGTGTTTACTCTTCGGTCTTGGATATTAAGGATACTATGAGTTAATTTTTATGATATATCATAATATTATTATATTCTCTTTCAGGTTGTTTTTGATAAAAACCAGCCAAAGATTCAAACAGTTGTCAATAAAATGGACGTGATTCATAATGATTATAGGACAATGCAGCTTGAGGTTTTGGCGGGAAACCATTCCTTAGTGACTACTGTTGTTGAAAATGGGTTGAGATTCAGTGTTGATCTTGCAAGTGTGTACGTTCTCATAGCCTTCTAAGTCGTTTTTTCAGATCAAGTTTCAGAAGTTGAATGTCTGATAAATTCAATAAGAGCTACTTCTAAGTGAGGTTTCATTAACCTTCACCAATTAAAATTTCATAAAAATATTGAGAAGCTGCATCTTGTGTCCCAGCAACATGACTGGTACTTTTGTCTCCTTCAATGTACATAAACTGCTAGCTTCCGTTCAACAACAGTATTCCTGCATTTGACATGAATTTCAGTTTCATTCTGGCACTCGGGGACATCATCTTTTCCTATCTCATGCAGTTACTGGAATTCAAGGCTAGCAACTGAAAGGCAGAGACTTTTGAGTGGCTTCACCCGCAATGATGTTGTCTGTATGTTCTTTTTTCAGTTGCATTTGTGGTTGTCAATTTTTGTAACGTTAGACTTGAGTCTACTCGGTAACGATAGCTCAGATGTAACCATAATTATTATCTGGGTTAATGCTGAAAATTCGTATAAAGGAAGATATAATGGAAAATCTGAATCTGTTATAACTAAAGAGTGGGTGGAAGACTTATCAAGCAGTGAGCGTACAGTACCATGATTTCCTTGATGTAATTATGTGATGCCATTTCTTATTTTCTGTCTGAGTTCCTTCATCCCACTGTTCTGGTTCTGACTTTTTGACATATAAATGACTGAAATATTTGGGACTTGTTTGTTAAGAACTAAGTTTAAGCGAAAAATACCTTTTCTTTCCTACAAAATTTAGAATATAATAGAAATTTCAAAAAATTATTAAAAAAATATATGTGAAGCTATGTGTCAATATTGTATATTGTGAAAGTGTCGTGTTTGGGGCTTAAAAAAAAACGTAGTGCGTCCGCGGCAAGATTTAGATCATACAAAAAGTAACAGTCTAACTGGACATAGTGTTTATTAATCACCACAATTAATCTTGCCTGAAAAAGGAACAATTCGTTTATCTGTAGATAATTGATTGAGAAGGTCGTAAGTTGCCTGCAGCAGGGAAAATGTACTAGTGCAAAAGCTTATCACTAATGGATTGCGAGTTGCACTTTCTTTATGGATTAGGGCACTGCATCTTCTAGGTTCTACTATGCCTTGTTGACTAAATAAGTATCTGATATCTCAACTATAGTTTGATTTGACAATTATTGAAACCAGAGTGTGAGTCCTTCACATTGTTTGTTGATCTGTTATGGTATTGCTGGAGCACCTTTTTTTTTTTTTGTATACTTTTCCCTTCATATATTTTAGTCCAATAAAATTCGCTTCTTCATTTTACTTTCTCTGTTGCCCTGATTGAAAGTGTGACCATAGATCTACTTATTATCTCCCTATTCTCAGTGGAAATGCTTAATGAATTTGTATTTATTTATTTATTATAAATAACAGGTGATGTGTTTTGTGGTGTTGGACCAATAGCCATTTCTGCAGCAAGGATAGTCAAACGAGTCTATGCCAATGACTTAAATCCTCATGCAGTAGAATATCTGGAAAGGAATATCGTACTCAACAAACTTGACAGGAAAATTCAGGTAGTATTTAAGTCAATGATAAATAGTAGAGCTGTTGAGAAGTCTGAAAACAGATTTTACTAAACAAATTCCAGCAGAAAATGTCTGTAAACCTAAACTCAAATAGGAAATCAGTTTTATTAATCTATTTTTTCAGTTTATTCTGGTATCTTTCAAGATCTTACTTTGCTTTATAAGTTTCAGTAGAGGTGTCGGATTACTTGACATGTCTAGCTTATCAACATGATTTCTCGTAGAAGGTTGGGTTTAAGATTGCACAAAGATAGATGTGTCAGATTGCATCAGGGTCCTTTCTGGATCTTTGACATCTTATGCTGTTGACAATCATCAGGATTGGAGTACATGCTGTACTCGATGTAATTATATTTGAAGCTAACACGATCATATACCTCACATGATAAGAGATGTTTTTCTAAGTTCCAAGTGATTCTAGGATGTGGTTTCACATATTCTGTTTTCGTTATCAGACCTTATTATTTTATTAGTGATTCTACCTTCATAGCATCGGTAGTACACATAGATAACTAGGTTTATCATGCTGACATTCACAGGAAAGTTATATTAAATAGTGTTGACGCCCTCCATAATTGTCAACTTGTATCATCACTGCTTATAGAAGCCACGACTGGGCACACACTGATACTTGCATAATACACATTTTAGTTCACTGCCATGAACCAATGTGTCCTCCCCAATGTAAAGTTATGACTGCAGGATCGACTTTGATGCCTTACAGGTCTTCAATATGGACGGAAGAAGATTTATCAAGTCTTTGTTTGCAAGTGAGAAAGCTTTGTCTGTCACTCAGGTTGTTATGAATCTTCCAAATGATGCTGCTGAATTTTTAGGTATGTTATTTACTGTCATTAAATTAATGGGGAAAGGTTTCCATACTAAGCAAGCGTGTTTCTGGAGTATAGTGTGGTTTTCATTAATCCTTGTATCTCCAACAGATGCATTTAGGGGAATATATGGAGATAAACCCAAGGGAATGATGCGTGCCCTGCCTGTGATCCATGTCTATGGTTTCTCAAAAGCTCGAGATCCTGAGTTTGACTTTCATGAGGTTGGTGCCTCTCAGATATCTCTCTCACGGTTGCCTTGCGAAAGGGCAAGGCGCACACATCTTTCCTCGTTGCTTGCCATTTTGTCCATTTGTTGCTCTCTTTTCTGATGATTCTTTTCCCTTTTGGTTTTTCAATGTTAATGCAGAGGATAAGAATTGCCTTATCGGAGGTGGCAGTTCAAGTGGAAATACGTAGGGTTCGCCTTGTTGCGCCGGGTAAATGGATGTTGTGCGCAATGTTTACTCTTCCTCAGAGTGTAGCATTTGCGAGAACAATGACATTCAAAGATCAAATTTAGACCAAGAAGCTAAAAGTTCTCACTGCATGCACTTCTTTTGTGGGTAAATAGTATAAACGTATATATAACACACACATGCTTGCACATTGAGTTACGAGTCGCACCAAAGGAAGGTAAGCTTTGTCGAGGACAACATGCTTGGCCAGCCAAGATCTGGAGGGAAGTCGAGAAAACTAAGATTGCTTTTGGATGGCTTTGCCAATGAATTCAGCACCTTGTTAGTTACTCCACTACTTTGTTGAAGGGGTTGTCAAAGTTTATACTCACCGATGTATCGGGCATGAGGTCTATCGGGAGCCAAGATGTTTATGTTGACAATTTTAGTTACCGGTGCTTTAGATGGATGCCACTGCAAATTTGTCTTGTTTATATCTAATCACCGCGTTTGATCAAATGTTATCTTCCTTGTCATGGCCATCGAGTCTCGTCCAATGAAATACTCGAATCTCTTGCATGTGCAAGTGTTTGCCTTTCGGATCACAACTTGGACATGGCAGGGCATTAATGGCTTGGCCCCTGGTGCACTTAGTTTTTGAAGAAAACGGCGCCTCTCTCGAACTAAAGCGCCTTTGATCTCTTTTCACCTGTATGTACTCTGGGAAGATCAGGGGTCTACGCATAAGATGCTGCGCGCTTCATGGATAACTCGTACGGTGTATTACCTTCTCCAGCGGTACATTGCGCTTGATGGTCATTGTGCCGCCTGCATATTAATCTGCTCGAAGCTTCAACTTATGTCCCCAAGAAAAGCTCGATTATGTCTGAAAATTTGGAAAGCTCCGCATGGAAATAGGATTGAGAGAGTTGCTATTTGGTCGTATGGGGTAACGAGATCCCGCTAGCATATGCGTAGACCATGGACATCCTTAAGAGAGATTGGCTTAAGCCAATCCTTGTCATTTCGTATGATTCACCAACTTATTCCTGTCGAATCAGGAATCCCAGTTTAAAAAAGGAGCCTGATTTCCCTGTGGCGGAGGAGAAGACGTCCAATTGAGGTCTCCAGCGGACTTGGGCATCCGAGTTTTGAGCCATGTTGAGCCTTAAAGACGAAGAATGTCCTCCTAGAAAACGAGAGCGACAGGTGTCTAACTCAGCCATTAATTACTTCGTAATCGGGTTCCAAGAAGTAGGAGAAAACAAAAAATAAGCCGGAAAAGAAAAATCGTGAACGGCAGGATTCGAACCTGCGCGGGCAGAGCCCACATGATTTCTAGTCATGCCCGATAACCACTCCGGCACGTCCACCTGATGTGACAGGTTTCACTCCAATACTATATTAATATGATAATGTACGTGAATTCGTGTGAAGAAAAGTCTACCAGGTATCAGACTTGGACTTGCACGTCGCTGGACGTCTCGCTCGAGAGCAAAATAATATTTGCGGGACGTAATATTATATGGTGTGCATTTATTGACTTGGAACGGGCGCCATGACTCGGGGACATATGATTTTTTGGACCCATCAGTCATCACATTCCATGGCATCGTCCTCAGAAAAAAAGTCCTCTGTGAATCTTTGGCAATACCCGACCATGAAGCCCATCCTCCTGACCTTGTTGATGTTCTCGTGCCATTGCATTCGACTCTCCGTTGTTCTTGCTGCTGCAACAAGCACGATTTCAACGGGACAGAGCCTCGCAGGCTCAGACACTCTAGTGTCTTCCGGCGGGATCTTTGAGTTGGGTTTCTTTTCCCCAGGAAATTCTTCTTATACATACCTTGGAATATGGTACGGGAAGATAGAGGAAAGAACCGTTGTCTGGGTGGGTAACAGAGATCAGCCTCTCACCACCTCCTCTCCAACTCTTGCAATAGACCGAGCCAATCTTGTGATCCTGGATGGCAGGGTAACTTACCAGGTGAGCAATAATTCTGTCAGTGGGAGCGTCAGCGCGATGCTGTTGGATTCTGGGAATCTTGTATTGAGGGAGGAGAGCTCGGAAGCAATTCTGTGGCAGAGTTTTGATTATCCTTCGGATACTTTTCTGCCTGGGATGAAGCTTGGATACAATAAAACTGCTGAAAAGGTATGGGTGCTGACGTCGTGGAAGAACGCCACGGATCCTAGCCCAGGGGATTTCTCCCTGAGAATAGATTCTGAAAGCCCGGATGAGTTTGTTATCCTGAAAGGTGGTGAGAAATATTGGACCAGTGGGCTTTGGGATAGAGATTTACAGACGTTCTCTCTTGTTCCTGAGATGAGATTAAACTACAGTTTCAATTTCAGCTTCACTAGCAATCGGAATGAGAGTTATTTTACATACTCATTTTATAGTTCGGTTAGTACAATAAGCTCAAGATTGGTTATGGACCTGTCTGGACAATTTATGCAACTCTCCTGGTCAGAGACGTCGGGTCAATGGAATTTATTTTGGAATCAACCGCGGGAAGTATGTGATGTCTACAAGTTCTGTGGTTCATTCAGCAGATGCAACAACAGAACTAGTCCTTCATGTGACTGCTTGGATGGATTTAGGCCCTCAGATGCGGAGAAGGGATGTGCGAGGAGGATACCATTGCAATGTGAAGAAATGGGAAGTGGTGATAAGGATAAATTCCGCATGGTGGACCATGTGACATTTCCTCTCTATTACAATACCACGGAAAGAGTATCCACTGAAGCTTGTAAATTAGCCTGCTCAGGTGATTGTTCTTGCACCGCATATGCTTATAATGGCAGTGGCGGTGGCAGGTGTTTGCTATGGCACGGAGACCTCTTAAATATAAAGCAGCTCTCTGGAGATGATCCTGAAAGTCAAACAATATACATCAAACTTGCTGCATATGAGCTCCAAAACTCCCGAGGTAGAAGCATTATTTTAATCTTGTTGTATAATTTAACTTTACCGTAAACGACTTCACCTTTCTCCAAATGCATTTTCAGGGATCAATGAAACACTAAAGATAGCTCTAGCTTCCGTTGTTCCTGTCATTGCTCTCTTCCTGACCACCTATATCGGTTGCCAATTGAAAAAGAAACAGAAGGGCAAGTCCTCTGATCCTTTTTTCACGTTTTTATTGGCTCGAGGTCCCTCAAGGTATAAAAAACATAACGTGGCTTCGATGAACAGGTAAAATGGGACCGACAGAGGACATTTTACTGTTTGATATGGACATGAGCATTGCTGCTAGTACAGATGAAACTTGTCAAAATGGAACAGGAAATGAAAAAAATACAAAGGATGCTAGGTTGCCTTTGTTTAGCTTTTCAAGCGTAACTGCTGCGACAGAAAACTTCTCAAATTCAAACAAGCTTGGAGAAGGAGGTTTTGGACCAGTTTACAAGGTAGTATAATTAATTGTCTTGCAAATTCCAATTTAAAAGGGCAAATTCGCATTACTAAAGGCTACGCAAGTGAATCCTCTCCAGGGTAAATTACTGAACGGAAAACATGTGGCGGTGAAGAGGCTCTCCAAGAAGTCTGCTCAAGGGATGTCAGAGTTAAGAAATGAAACAATGCTTATAGCCAAGCTGCAACACAAGAACCTTGTTAGACTACTGGGCTGCTGCTTAGAGCGAGATGAAAAGATTCTAATCTACGAATACATGCCCAACAAAAGCTTAGATTCCTTTCTCTTCGGTAGGCTGCTTTGCTCCCCTCAGGAATATGCATCACAGATCAATTTAACTTTATGTTGATTCATTCAAAATTACATCTTAGCAGTATCAAATTGTAACAGATCAAGCAAAACGACGTCTCCTCAATTGGGAAACACGTGTGCATATTGTTGAAGGAATCACTCAAGGGCTTATTTATCTTCATCAACACTCCAGACTGCGGATTGTCCACAGAGATCTCAAGGCTAGCAACATTCTGTTGGATAGGGATATGAACCCCAAGATATCCGATTTCGGCCTAGCAAAGATGTTCGGTGGAAATGAGTCTGAGGCAAACACAAACCGAATTGTAGGAACATAGTAAGTGCCATATTTATCTATCGAAGCATTTATAGGGCCTGCCATTTACTATGCGTGTTTTGCAAAGAAAGGCGCTTTTGCGGTGCTCTATGGAGTCTCTTGCGGTAATTAAAAAACCTGACCCATTGATTGACATCTAGTGGCTATATGTCTCCGGAGTATGCCTTGGAGGGAGTCGTTTCCATAAAGTCGGATGTGTTTAGCTTCGGAGTGCTGCTTCTGGAGATAATAAGCGGCAAAAAGAACACCGGCTTTTATCAGACTGATTCAATGAATCTCCTTGGATATGTAAGAAGCTTTGTCTCGTACAAAAGGAAAAGAAGTAGATTTTTAATTTGTTCTTCATCCTTTTTCACTCTTCAAGTTGGGCTTCTCTTCAGATTAAGTGCCTCTTTTGTTTCATCACAAGGCAGCTCTTACTAAGCATCGTCTTGACACTATCAACACATTCCCGTCTCTTACTTTTCAGGCTTGGCAACTGTGGCAAGAAGACAGAGCTCTCTGCTTGGTGGATTCGGTGTTAGAGCAACACAACTCGTATGGTACACTGATAAGACATATTAATGTGGCTCTTCTTTGTGTTCAAGAGATTGCAGCTGATAGGCCAAGTATGTCAGAAGTATTGACGATGCTCACTAATGAGCTTTTAACTCTACCTTCTCCAAAGCAGCCAGCTTTCTCATATATAAGGACTGAGAAAATCCCAGAACCGCCTATTTACAGACCTGATCTCAATTCAGTAAATGATGTGACTGTCTCTTTAATGGAAGCTCGTTAAGAAACAGGAAGCTAGATATGAGCTTACTTGAGTTAAGGTTGATTATTATCATAGAAGAATAATAGAGCTGGAGCTTTCTATTGTTAGTGGCTCTTTCAAGCTTTTTTGCATCTTGAAATCTCAATTTTGGCCATTTAGCCCCTATATATCTTGGTGATGTTGCAATGGAGAGCTCTGGAGTATTGCAAGCAATGTTCTAACCCGACATACATAGAGACTTCGAATTGAGATGCCACAACCTGCAAGAACCTCAATTAATCAGCCCTGATAGACCGCACTGACTTATAGCAGGAACATATGTTATTTACGTCGAAATTTCAAATAAATCTCTTTCAATCTGTGAATCTCAACTGTCTATGAGCAAGATCATTGTACTGTGATAAAAACAACTGAGAATTTTGATGAATGGAGCCTTTGAATTTTATCGACTCTCTAGTAAAGTAACTATGAATGCATGTCTGATGAAATGTCCGGCTTGTTCGATGAGTATTCCATGTCAGACAGATCTCTTTCATTGGAGAAGCCAGGCTCTTTAGGCAGAGACAATGCTATGTCGCTACTCCACTGCAGAACCACTGTTGACATATTAGGCCTGTTGTCAGGACATTGTTGCGCACATAATAGAGCCACCTGGATTGATGTTAGCACTTTGGATTTGTTGCACGAGTCTGAAATTGATGGATCGATCAGTTTGAAAATAGTTGTCTCCTTGGACAGTCTCGATGCCTGGAGGGGGAGTAAAACCAAAATCGGATAATTGCATGCGGAAAAAATGGCGGAATTTGTATAACAGAATGTTGTTCGGATTATGATGACATACATAGCCAAGAAGGTTAAACTTGTGATCAGGAGGGCTCAATTTCCTGTTTCTCCTCCCCCTTACGATCTCTACTACGAATACAGTATAGCTGAATGCATTGGACTTTAGGGAAAACTGGCGATCTATGGATACTCTGTAGAAGTGCAACCACTGCACCAAGCATTTTGAGTACATCACAAATTTCATGTGGTTGCAAGTCAAAAGAAAAGAAATTTACGAGCCCAAGTTCTTACTGTGTCCCAACAATTTGGCTAGTATTTCCTTCACTTTCATCTACTCCAAAATTTCTAGCCTTGCCAAAATCTGTTATATTTGGGTTCATCTTGTGATCTAGCAGGATGTTGCTAGCTTTCAGATCTCTGTGGATGATCCTCAATCTGGAATCTTGGTGAAGATATAACAAACCCCCCCTCCCCCCCCCCCCCCCGGGGGGGAATGCCATTTATGATCTGAAAGTGCTTCTGCCAATTCAGAAATGCTCCTTGGCTTTTGATCTGCACATGTTTGCTCATTCAAAACAGTTGTGATGCCACTGGAAATGTGCACATCTAGTATCAGCGTCAACCTTCTAGATAAAAGTCTAGAAGCCATATTTGGTGGACATGTAGGAGGTTTATTGCTACGCGCTGTCTGAGCTTGCACAGGCTTCATTAAGTAGAGTTTCTAAAGGTTTTGATTGGCCAACCAAATAAGGAGGAGTCAAGCCTTTTGTTTGGCATGTATTAGTAAATCAGCATCCCTTCTTCTTGAGTGCAACACCCTAAAAGCTTTACCAGATTCTGTTTGGATATACACAGCACTTCGCTCTTGAACTCATTGAGTCCTTGTTGAATGCTTTTTGGAAAGCCTCTTCACTGCTTTTTTCTTTTCAATCTTCCAATATATCCAGCAATACTTTAGCAAGATTTTGAAGTTTGATCTACCTTAGTAATTCAGTTTTCTTAAGTGGACAAAAATCATCAACACATGCTATGTAGTCTTTTGGTATAGATCATTTTATTACCTTTGAGTCTGGTCCGAAAGCCTCACTGTCCCAGCTTCTTTATAGAGAAATGTCTCAGAAATCATACAAGGGTAGTTCCAAATCTGTGTTCTCATTTTCATTAGTTCCATCTTGCTCCAACTTCTGCATGCCAACTCCTGCAGAGGAGAAACATCACAGTTTATAGCAGCAATCTCTGAGTTCCTAACAACAGGTAATGGGACATGAGAAAAAGAATGCAGAATGGTTATTATCCTCGCATTCCTTAAATAATGAGAATTCACTCGATAGTATGTAAAGACACTTCTGCTTCAAGTCTTTCTTGAGCCAAAAGAGTCTAGGTTTAAGTTCTGTTTTCTTTCCATAATTCATGAATAAAGGATGTGTACGTAGTCGGTTATTCATGCAGGTATTGCAGGTGATACTCTCAAACTACTGCAGAAGAAAACTACTTCCCTCTATTTGGTTCCGAGTGATGCTCATGTGGCGACAGTCTTAGTGAAAATCATTAGAACACGTTAACTGGAGCTGACACCTACTGGCATCTTAAAATTTTTGGATCTTCTTTGCGTTACCTCGTCTTCCTCCTCTTTAAGATATTCAAGATCGGGGTATAGGCCAATAAGAAGTAATCCTGAAAATAGTACCGGGATAACTATGATCTGAACTCGTTTTCCCCCTTTTGAGCTACCATACGGTGCTGCATAGTGACCATCAGTCCAGACCGATCGGCATCAGACATCATTACTCAGAAATGGACTGGCAGCTAGATGATTTAAAATGTTGATACATGCGTCTACCCAGGATGGCTATCATGAGCACTAAAGGCTCGAGTCTCCTAGTATGACAATCGAATCCTTACCTAATTCAGAGGAAGCTAGGCCTATCTAGATATCTTGCCCATTTTCAGCATAATCTCTGATACCTATCAGGTCACCGAACCGAAGCATGCATCTGGTGCCGCTCCCCCTGCTGTCCATGCTCGGACACGCAGTGCAAGAGCAGTTTAGCAAGCAGACGTTCTCGCACCCTTCAAGATTCATAGTCTTGTTATACCATGAATGCTGTCACGCCGGGGTATCTCGAAAGACACTCCACCTTCCGGGCAATCCAGCGGCGGCTTCCTGATGCACCCACCCCGACCAGTCCGACACTGCCAGATACTGAGGACATTGGGGTGCAAACCATTTCAAGCATCCAGTGGCAGGGGAATCATTAATGTCGGAACTTCCATAAGCGCCACTCAACGAAATGCCCATCACAGTTATCCACCTGATCCTTCATATTCAGGTCCCGCCCTTCAGTGCAGTCGATCCACGTGAAACGCCGGAGGACACCCACTGTTCGAGTTCAAAACCATCATTGCGTCGACCGAGCTGTCCGCGGGAATGAAGGGTGTGATAGATCCCCTCCCTCCTCGTCCTCGGTGAATACGAATTCCAAGGTGTCAGTTGGCTTCGGTTAGAGATTCGACGTCCAATCGAGAATGAATAATATGAAGAATATTTCTAAAAGTAATCATCCGTATTATTTATCAAATGAATAAACAAAAACGGTGGATATAAACCATTTTTGGCAATACATCTTTTATTGTTGTAAACGGTGATTTTAGGAAAAAATATATATTTTAAATTATTATTATTATTATTGTAAAATATATGGAGCCTAGATGATATTTTCGTGTAGTTGCTGATTTTTCGTCAGAGGAAAAGTCATCCAGTGCCAACTGCCAAGACTTGGGACTTGCGGGTCATCGCACGTCTCCCTCCCATCAGTCGCCACTTTCGGGAAATTTGCCGGAAGAAGAAAAGTCTTCGTAGTTTTCTTTGGCAATACCCGAAACGTCACAGCCTGCACCGCAAGTGGTTCCATGGATTCGCCATGCTACTTGAATATGCCGACTGTGAAGCTGAGCCTCCTGTCCTTGTTGATGTTCTCGTGCCATTGCATTCGATTCTCTGTTGTTCTTGCTGCTGCAACTGTAACGAGCACAATTTCAACGGGACAGAACCTCACCAAGTTCGACAATCTAGTATCTTCTGGTGGAATATTTGAGTTGGGTTTCTTTTCCCTCGGAAATTCTTCTGACACATACCTCGGAATATGGTACAAGAAGATTAAGGAAAGAACAATTGTCTGGGTGGGTAATAGAGATCAGCCTCTCACCAGCTCCTCTCCTGCTCTTGCCATAGACGGAGCCAATCTTGTGATCCTGGGTGGCGGAACACCCTACCTCTTGAGCGCTAATTCCATCAGTGGAAGCGTCAGGGCGACGCTGTCGGATTCGGGAAATTTTGTATTGAGGGAGGAGAGCTCGGAAGCAATACTGTGGCAGAGTTTTGATGATCCTTCGGATACTTTTCTGCCAGGAATGAAGCTTGGATACAGTAGAAGGACTGGAAAGCTATGGGCGCTCACGTCGTGGAAGAGCGCCATGGACCCTAGCCCTGGGGATTTCTCCCTGAGAATAGATTCCGAAAGCCTGGATGGGTTTTTTATCCTGCAAGGTCGTGAGCGATATTGGGCTAGTGGGACTTGGGATAGAGATTCACAGACATTCTTTCTTGTTCCTGAGATGAGACTAAACTACATTTTCAATTTCAGCTTCATTAGCAATCAGAACGAGAGTTACTTCACCTATTCGGTTTATAATACGACCAATACAACATCAAGATTAGTTATGGATCTGTCTGGACAAATTAAACAGCTTAGCTACCAAGAGAGATCGGAGCAATGGTATATATTTTGGAGTAAACCGCGGGAGGCATGTGATGTCTACAAGTTATGTGGTTCATTCAGCAGATGCAACGAAGAGAAGAATCTTCACTGTGACTGCTTGGATGGATTTAGGCCCTCGAATCCGGAGAAGTGGGAACAGAATGATACATCTGCAGGTTGTGTGAGGAGAATACAGTTGCAGTGTGAGAGAATAGGATATGGAAATAGTGATGAGGACGGATTCCTCGAGATCAACCATGTAATACTTCCGAACGATTACAATACATCCGAAAGAATATCCACTAAAGCATGTAAATCAGCCTGCTCAAGTGATTGTTCTTGCACTGCATATGCTTATGATGGCAGTGGTACTGGCATGTGTTCGATGTGGCATGGAGACCTCTTAAATTTAAGGCAGCTCTCCAAAAATGATTCTTACAGTAATACAATATACATCAAACTTGCCGCTTATGAGCTCCGAAACACCCGAGGTAGAGGCATTATTGAAATCCTGTTAATATTATGTTATTTTTCTGCAGCAGACTTCTACTTTTTCAAATGCATGTTTTCAGGGATTAACAAAACACTAAAGATAGCCCTAGCTTCTGCTGTTCCTGTTGTTGCTCTCTTCCTGACTACCTACATGGGTTGCCAATGGAAAAAGAAACGGAAGGGCAAGTCTTCTGATCCTTTTTTTCTCCTTTTGATTGTTTTGAGGATTCTCAAAGGTATAAAAAGCACAATGTGGTTTTGATAAACAGGTAAAATGGGACCGACGCAGGACATTTTACTATTTGATGTGGACATGAGCATTGCTGCTAGTACAATTGGGGCTTCCAAAAAAGGAATTGGAAAGGAAAAGAATACAAAGAATGCTTGGTTGCCTTTGTTTAGCTTTTCAAGTATAACTGCTGCGACACAAAACTTCTCGAATTCGAACAAGCTAGGAGAAGGAGGTTTTGGACCAGTTTACAAGGTAGTAACTTTTTTTGTCTTGCAAATTCCATTTTGAAATGGCAAGTTCGTATTACTAAAGGCTAGGCAAGTGAATTCTCTCCAGGGTAGATTACTGAACGGAAAACATGTGGCGGTGAAGAGGCTCTCCAAGAAGTCTGCCCAAGGGATGTTAGAGTTGAGAAATGAGACGATGCTTATAGCCAAGCTACAACACAAGAACCTTGTTAGACTACTGGGCTGCTGCTTAGAGCTAGATGAAAAGATCCTAATCTATGAATATATGCCCAACAAAAGCTTAGATTCCTTCCTCTTTGGTAGGCTGCTTTGCTCCCCTCAGGAATATGCATAATGACTCAATTTAGCTATAATGTTGATTCATTCAAAATTTTGTCTTAGTAATATCAACTCGTAACAGATCAAGCAAAACGATGTCTCCTAAATTGGGAAAGACGTGCACACATTGTTGAAGGAATTGCTCAAGGGCTTACTTATCTTCATCAGCACTCCAGATTGCGGATTGTCCACAGAGATCTTAAGGCTAGCAACATTCTGTTGGATGGTGACATGAACCCCAAGATATCTGATTTTGGCCTAGCAAAGATTTTCAGTGGAAATGAGTCCGAGGCAAACACAAATAGAATTGTGGGAACGTAGTAAGTGCAATATTTTCCAAACAAAGCATTTATCAGACCTTTCATTATCTATACATGTTCTGCAAAGAAAGATTCTTTTGGGTTGCTCCATAGAGTCTCTTACGGAAATTAAAGAACCTGATCCCATTGATTGATATCTAGTGGCTACATGTCTCCGGAGTATGCCTTGGAGGGAGTGGTGTCCATAAAGTCGGATGTCTTTAGCTTCGGAGTGCTGCTTCTGGAGATAATAAGCGGCAAAAAGAATACTGGCTTTTATCAGACTGATTCAATGAATCTTCTTGGATACGTAAGAAGCTTTGTATTCTCATGAAAAGACAAGAATTAGCTTTTTACTGTTTATCCTTTTTAACTCTTCTAGCTTGGCCATTGAATTTGGTCAGGGGCTTTTTGTGTTTCACCACATAGCAACTCTTGCTGAGAAATTTTTAGTCAACTTTAACACGTTGTCTCTTGCTTTTCAGGCTTGGCAACTGTGGCAAGAAGACAGAGCTCTCTGCTTGGTGGATTCAGTGTTGGAACATCATGAATCGGATGGAATGCTGACGAGACATATTAATGTGGCTCTTCTCTGTGTTCAAGAGATTGCAGCTGATAGGCCAACTATGTCAGAAGTATTGACGATGCTCATGAATGAGCTTTTAGTTCTACCTTCTCCAAAGCAGCCCGCTTTCTCATATATAAGGACTGAGAAAATCCCAGAACTGCCTCTCTACAGACCTGTTCCCGATTCAGTAAATGATGTTACGGTCTCTTTAATGGAAGCTCGATAGCTTTTTCAGACATGAGATTCATCTTGTTTGAGGTGATTCTTTGCTGAAGGGCTGCACTTGTGATTTGTAAGTGCAAAAGAAGCAAGATTTGAAGTTTATTGTATAATCGACTTATGAGTGGAATTTGTCTTCATCAAGAAACAGGAAGCTCCATATGAGCCCAATTAAGTTATGGTTGATCATGATCATTATAAATATGATAGTGCTAAATCTTTGTATTATCGTATGCTTTCAAGATTTTTTGCGTTGTGAAATGAAATCTCAATTTTGGCCATTTAGCCCCTATGTGTCTTCGTAATGTCTCAATGGAGGGCTCAGTAGTAGAGCTGGCAATGTTCTAACTTTCACATATATAGGCATTTCGACTTGAGATGCCACAACTTGCAAGAACCTCGATTAATTAGCCTCGATAGACAGTTACCAACTTATATCAGGAACACTATTTCCTGTTCCAAAGAAACGTGTGGAAACACAAGTAGTACATTTGTTCAAAGGGGCTTATTATGTGCTCCTTCTCTCTCTCTCCCTAATGAAATGCTTGTTGACATTGAAGCTACGAATTGATCTCTTCCAATCCGTGAAAGTCAACTATCTTTGAAAGTATACCTGTGATCAAATCAACTGAGCATTTTGATGAGTGGAGCCTTCGAATTTTATCGGCCCTCCAGTAGAGTAACTGTTATTGCATTGTTTGAAGAAAGGTCCTGCTTGTTTGATGAGTATTCCATGTCAGACAGATCTCTTTCATTGAAGAAGCCGGGTTCTTTAGGGGGAGGCAATGCTATGTCGCTCCTCAACAGCAGAACTGCTGTTGACATATTAGGCCTGTCGTCGGGACTTTTTTGCACACATAATAGAGCCACATGGATTGATCTTAGCACTTCGGACTCATTGCACGAGTCGACAATTGATGGATCAATCAGTTCGCAAGATTTCATCTCCTTGGACAGTCTCCACGCCTGGTGGGAAGACAAACATAAAACAATATAATTGCACGCTGCAGGAATGACAGAATTCGTGTAACAGAGTGTTGCTCGGATAATGAATGCGTACATGGCCAAGTAGGTTAAGCTTATGATCAGGATGGCTGAATTTCCTGTTTCTCCTCCCGCTTACAATCTCTAGCACCAACACGCCAAAGCTGAATACATCAGATTTTACGGAGAACAGACCATCAATTGCGTACTCTGGAGACATGTAGCCACTGCACCATACATTTCGAGTTACTTCATAATTTTTTTTTCACTTTTTAAGTCAAAAGGAAAGAAATTACGAGCATAAGTGCTTACTATGTCCCGACAACTCGGTTAGTATTTCCTTCGCTTTCATCTCCCCCAAAACTTCTAGCCATGCCAAAATCTGAGATCTTTGGGTTCATATCGTGATCTAGTAGGATGTTGCTAGCTTTCAAATCTCTATGGATGATCCTCAATCTGGAATCTTGATGAAGATATAATAATCCCCGGGCGATGCCATTTATAATCTGAAAGCGCTTCTGCCAATCCAGTAATGTTCTTCGCTTTTGATCTGCACAAGTTTTCTCATGCTAGTCAGTCAGTTGTGCTGCCTCTGGAAATTGTGCGCATCTAGTATGCTACTGCAAAGGCTACGAACTTAGAAATGGAGAGTAATTTAAGAAATGGCCTTAAATCTTTCTGTATTAACCCCTAATCGAGTTGTTTGGGATTCAGAAGTGAAAGAAATCTTTTTATCCACTAACACTGGACAAATTGGCGCATTACCAAACCACGCGCCTATTGCCATATCTGTTAAGGTCTATCCTATACTCAAATTGGATCATTGATCAATTTCTAGGTTTCGTCGTACAACTTATTGGTCACTTCCGATTACATAAATCCATAGTTCAACAATTACATGTAAGGGGAAAGTAGAAATAGTAATGAAAGGGGGAGCTCCAGCATAAGAATTAGCAAGATGGTATTGATTTCACACAGAGAAAATTCTACTTATTTGATTTGACTTGAATATATCGGCATTTGTGGGTTCAATGCGAAAATTGTGCCCGCCTTCGAGACAGAAATCTAAAAGTTAAATTTGGTGATGGACACGTCAGAGGTTTATTGCCAAATAGGCTGTCTGAGCTTACATAGGCCTCCTTGAGCATCTAAAGGTTTTAAGAAGCCTACCAAATATGAAGGAGTCCAAGCTTTTGTTTGACATGTACTCATAAATCAGCATTCTTTCTTCTTCTTGAATACAACACCCTAAAAGCTTCACCAGATTCCGGTGCTGAAGTTTCGATATGCACAGTACTTCATTCTTGAACTCATTCAGTCCTTGTCGAGAAGTTTTTGAAAGCCTCTTCACTGCTATTTCTTTTCCATCTTCCAATATACCCTGCAATATTTTGGAAAAAGTTTGCAGGTTGTTCCGACTTAGTAACTCAGTTTTCTTAGACAGATAAAAAGCATCAACACATGGTAGGTAGTCTTTTGGTATTGAACATGTTAATACCTTGTAGACTGGTCCAAAGCCTCCCTGACCCAGCTTATTGTCAATTGAGAAACGGTTCGTGGCTGTAATTATTGTATCAAAATCATACAAGGGTAGTTCCAAATCTGTGTTCTCATTTTCATTAGTTCCGTCTTGCTCTGGCTTCTGCATACCAATTCCTGCGGAGGAGCAACATCAATTCCTATGGTAATCTCCGACTACCTAATAGGAGGTATTGGGACATGAGAATAATAATGCTGAACGGTTACTATATTTGCATTCCTTAAGTAACAAGAAAACAGTCAATACTATGGAAACATACTTCCGCTTCAATTTTTTCTTGAATCAAGTGGACAAAATGCAGAACTGTTTCTTTTTATATCCAAGATCCAGGAATGAAAAATGTATAAATTTTTTGTTGTTCATGAGAATGGTGCAGAGACACTCTCAAACTACAGCACGAGAAAACTAATTTCCTCTATTTGGTTCTGAGTGGTGCTCATATGGCGATAGTTTAAGTGAAAAATCATTCAAATCACATCGACAGGAGCTAAAACTTACTGGAATTGTAAAATTCTTACCTTCTCTGCTTTTCCTCTTCTTCCTTCTTTTGTTCAAGATATTCAAGATCAGGCATAGGCCGATGAGAAATAACCCTGTACATAATACTGGGATAATTATGATTTGAACCCTTTTTCTCCCTTTTGAGCTTCTATATGCCGCTGCATAGTGACCATAAGTCCAGAACAATCAGCATCAGACATCATACTCAGAAATGGACTGGCAGCTAAATAATTTACAATGTTAATACACGCATCTACAAAGGATAAGTATCATAAGCACTAGAGGCTTGAAACTTCTAGTATGGTAATCGAATTCTTACCTAATTCAGAGGCAGCCAGCCTTATGTAAATATCTTGCCCACTATCAGCATAATTTCTGATATCTATCAGATCACCGAACCAAAGTATGCATCCGGTGCCGCCACCACTGATGTCCATACTCGAATATGCAGTGCAAGAGCAATTTTTCAAGCAAACCTTCTCACACTCTTCAAGATTCATAGTCTTGTTATACCATGAATGTTCTGTATCTGGCAATTTCACGCCAGAGTATTTCAGAAACCCTTCTCCTTCCTGGCAGTCCAGCTGTGTCTTCCTCACACATCCACCTGACCAGTCCGACATCGCCCAATACTGAGTATATTTTGGTACAAACCCTTTCAAGCATCCACAGGCAGGGGAATTATTTATGTCGCAACTTCCATAAGCACCACACAATGCATACCTATCACAGTTATCCATCTGAGCTGTCAAATACAGGTTCCATCCTTGAGTGCGGTCAATCCATGTGAAACGTTGGAGGACACCATTCGAGTTCAAAACCATCATTGAGACAACCAAGCTATCCGTGAGATTAAAGGTGTAATAGACCTCCTCCTCGGAAAATACAAACTCGAAGCTGTAAATTGGGTTTGGTTTAAGATTTGGCATCCCGCTGAAGCGGAGGCCATTCCATGGTCCTGAACGGAAATTGATGACGGAATCCTTCCTGAGGAAGAACTGGGGCACTCCACTAGGGTCAAGCCCGTTTGTGTAATCACCCATAGAGGGATCATTCGGACTCTTCCAGGATGTCAGGATGCGGTTAAGGCCTGTCCTTAAGTCTATACCGTACTTCATACCTGGAAGAAAAGTATTACCCGGGTAATCGAAACTCTGCCACAGGTACTTACTTGGATCGGTGTCATTTTGATGTCTCAGGACAAAGTTCCCTGAATCTAGGAGCTGAGCCACAACTGCACCTGTTGCAACTAAAGATGAGTTTGAAGACCAAACAGTGCGGTTATCTCCGCCGAAAATGGCAAGAACCGCTGGATCAACAATCTTGAGGACTCCAGAAGTATCATTCAGGGGCGAGTCTCTATTGGCAACCCATACTACCGTGCCATAAGATATTTTCTTGTACCATATTCCGAAATAGCGTAATTTGGAATTCCCGGGGCTGAAGAATCCTAGCTCAAAGCTCCCCCCACTCGAGACTATCGTATCGCCATCTCTGATTGATTGGTTTTCTGCAATAGTGTCCAGAGCAGCAGACACAGCAAAAATGCAGCACAAAGTGGACAAAATGATGATTTTGGTGGAGCCTACCATGAACGTCCTCAATCTTCTCATCAATCTCTTCGCTGACATTGGAAGTTCATATTATTACTGGAAGAATCCGAAAAAAAAAAGAGCTCTAACAAACCCCATGATCTTCCTTCTGAACTTTAAATGCCCAAAGGTGGTTCATTTTTCAATACTTCTTCGATATTTTTCTCCTTCTGGAAGTGGTGGGCACGTACGTACTCCTAAAAGTTCCAGTGGTCGGAGCACTCAGCCATTTTGTTTGAAGAAATCTGGCCAACTTGGCGAGTGTTCATTCTTCCACCAGTTGTGAATTCGGTATTGATGCAGTTCTAATTTTCCATTGACTTTTGTTCCTTCTCATGAGTTGACCCTGATGAAGGCATAGTAGCAGGAAATGACGAAACAGTCCCTACTGGCTTTATACGGCCTTGCCATCAACTTTCCAAACGAAAGAAGATATCTGATCCTACGAGATATCTTACTAATGGGAAAGATCTTGAAATTCTACTAGAAATTGTTCTTCTCATCTTTTTAAATGACAAATCCTCATTCATTGTGAATATAATTGCTCTTGACTCTGTCCTATTTTCACCAACCCAATACCAACTCCCCCTATATTCATAAGTACATATTGGACGGTCAATTCTGGGAGTTCGCTCATTAAAGAAAACTGACTATTTAAATAAAAGTTAGACAGCTAATGGAGCATTAATATTTTAGGACTTGCGTCATTGATAGTTGGTGTGCATGATTATTAGTTCTATTATCTCCAATAGCACGTCTTTAAGAAGAAATCTCTACTGTTCCTATGCTTATGGTTTCGAAAATGGGCAGTCATAAGTCTAGTTGGATTGATTTTCCTAGACAGCAACCGGAATCTTACTCGACAGCTTTTTAAAAAGAAAAACGAAAGAAAAAAAAAATCCATTTCACATCTACTAATCAATCTGAATTGTCCAGTTACAACATGTACTTATACTTAAGAGAAGAATAATGAACGACTGGAATGAGATATGGTTACGTCCTAACATATGCAACTAACTACTCTAACCAAGAATATAAGTTCTCAATATATTTGGCGGGCCCAGACATACTTTAGATTGATACATTTGACTAATTTTCTTTTAATTCTATTGATGACCGTTCTTGGGTAGCTTTCAGGAGTTTTGGTGGAAGTATGTTTCGTCATCTAACCTGGAGATTATTGCCAATGGTTATGTGGGCAGAAAAGCAAGAAGAAAACGTTCCAACTTCCAAGCAAATAGTATGGTTCTTGATTAAAACATCAAGCATGAGTTTTTGATCGGTGAGCATTCTGCTACAGATTAAACCCCGGTGCATCATCAACAATGGGAAAGTATCATGAAGAACAAACTCTGATCTTATATCAGTATGGTTCACTCATCAATAGGGACCATGCTGTCAACAGTGGTACATTTCTTTCACAATCCCTAACACTTTGTCCTGTTACTTTAGAATGTTAGATTGCTTCAGAACACCTTTCACTGAAAAGACAACAATGCCGTGGTCATTTCATCTGGAGAGTGTAATGGATGGCCTAAAGAATTGTGTTCTCAAAACGGGTGCCTTCCAGTGCAGAATCCTGGCACTTAATTTAAATATGAACAAGAAGTTTAGGGTGCCACATTAAATAAATTGAAAGTTCATGAACCAGATTACACAATGGACGAAAGTTTAGGGACCGCTTGTGTCAAATTGAAAGTAGAGGAACCGTATTGTACATTTGGGCAAAGTTCAAGGACTATTTGTGTCATTTTCCCAAGAATTTAGCACTGCCAAAATCATAGATCTCAGGTTTCTTTATCTTGACAAAGGCAGAAAAGACCCTAGGAATTTCATTCTTCACTGGAATTTCTTTGCCATTCCTTAAAACACGCTGCGAATGGTCATGTTGTAGGTTCACTTAAAAAAAAAAAATCTCGATTCCTACAATTTTTTGTAGCTTGAATTTTGCTCAGAGTAATCATGTAATCAGCCTCCCATTTACATCTTACTACCACAAGTTTGAGTTTTAAAAATAGCAGAAAATTTAAATTTACCGTAATCTCAATCTCTATACGATAAAAAGAAAAAGGTTCATGAAAAATAACGAACCGGCCAATTATGTTGCTGACGAACATATAGAATTTACTACTAAAATGGCCATCAGATCATCTTCTTCCAAGAACAAGTGTCTTGAGGATAGATTGACATCATAAATTTCATCGAAGATGAGCACAATCTACTTCTTGAGGATAGCATGCGTTATTTATTACCTGGTGGACAGGTGCAACGCCGCCTTCTCCAAGTTCATCTGTTGAGAAGTGTAGCGACAGCTATTGTACCCAAGTCAAGTGAAGGTAACTCCAGATCTTCCTTCGGCACTCCGAGATGTCTCCTAATTGAAAACTGTCCCTTTGATCCGCGTCTAGATTACATTCAAGTTAATTGCAAGGACCCAAGAAACTTCTCTATGAAATTTGTCCAGCAAGTCGCTGATATTGCCAGAGCATGCGAATAATGAAAAGCATTGGGGGATGGACGATGAGATGGTGGTCAAGAGAGACGTTCAGAGTGCCTTAAGGTCAGCTTCATTTCTATTATGGAGAAACGCTTTCGATGGATTTGATTAAATCAAACCAACTCCTTCTCTTCATGATAAATCTTTAGATGGAAGCTCCATTGTTTATGTGGAACGGCAATTAAAATTAACCAAAACCCCGATAATGGCCGGGTGAAATGTTAAACAATTCACAGGGGTATACATCGGGTTCTGTGAGAAAAATAAGGCTTTGGTGAGAGACAAATGAGTGCGACGATAGAATCACTTATTTGGAGACCTCTCAGGACATCCATTTGTAAGTCACAGACAAAAAAGTGAAGCAACTGATTCTCTTAATTTAGCGTAATGAGGAGAAAGCGAGAAAGTGGAGTCAACACTTGCACAAGGTGAAAAGACGGGCACCGGATGAGTAAGTTGGACTGATTAAATTAGGAATTGTCGTCCGATTTCTGGAGTTATTGGTCTGGTCCCAAGTTCCCAAAAGTTGGGTTCCCAATTCTTAGGACAGTTGAACCAGACCGATTGAATTTTTTTACATTTTATTGAAGATAATGATATTCAAATAATTGAAAAGATTTCAATTTAAATTTTTGAAATTTTAATCCTCACCCAACCTTATCAAAAATATAAAAAAAGTAAAGAAACTCTAATATTTTTTTAGAATTTTCACGGTCCCATTGGGCCTCTCAGGAACCAGCTGGACCAACGTGATTGGTCCGGTCCGGTCCGGTCCGGTTCTCGGTTCTGAGGGGAACCGGATTGCTCAAGGAACCAATCACCCCTACTGCAATATCACGCTACCCAATAATACATAGTCAGAAGATGAAGAATCCTGATCTGAGCAAAAGTCCAATGTCACTAGCAGCTTATTGAGCAAATTATGGGTGAGAACACGATAGCCATTCACAATATATCTGCGACAACATAACATAAGAACAGTTTAGTGACAGATCAAAATGAAAGATATACCTTCAAGATGGTTCATTTTCCTTATTTTGTTCTGTATTATACAGATAGCTAGAACCAGACAACTGAAGAGAGCCCCGTAACAAACTGCCATGCCCATGAACATCTTATTATTCTTTGGGTGTGAGTGTAGTAGGGCTAAGAGAAGCAGCAAGAGCAATAGAGATTACGAGTTGGAACTCTATATAGCCAGTATCACACTTACTTGAGTGATTCTACAAGGATATGAGCACTCCCTTAACTGGTCTATAATATCCCAACCTGATTCTGAGGCAGCCATCCCGACGATGTTGAGATCTTACCTGATTACTTGAGTGCTAAACCTCTAAAACATGTTCTCTTCAGCAATTCATCCAATGTGGATCGCCGGGAATTGATGTCATCAAGAGCATGTAGAACGTTGTGATTAGCTCATTTCTTGTTCCAAATTGACAAATTGGGGCTAATTTAGGACCAATTGAAATCCCTAGCCCCATTGCTTTCGAAATTACTAGCAAAATCGCCGGTGATTAGTTGCACACGTCTTTCGCCACGTTCCAATTTATTCATCGGTGGGTTCCCTTTTCCTCCCCAATCATGAGAAGGAACTCTTAGTTCAAATCCGGAGAAAGTCGGATCTCCGGAACATCCAAATTCTCCAAGTCTTTCTGCGATCGAGTAGATTGGAGTCGCACAACACAATCATGAGTCAGACAGCTCTGTTATGTTTTCCAGATGATTCAGTATTGTTAGTGGAGAATTACCGATAGACTTGTTGGCGGTCCTTGTCCGTTTGCTTTGTGTCCCTTCTTTGTTTTTGTTCCTCCAATAATCTGTTCCTTCATTGATGATGCCGTTTTTGTGCAGCTCGATGCTCCGGATGACGGTCCATTTGATTTCGTTCCTGATGAGATCTCCCTCCCCCTTCTTCTTCTTTATGTTTTATGTTGCAAAGTAATTACAGCTGAGGTTTCAAGCAGACCGATGGATGCACAGTGATTGACTCTTGATCAAATTCTCTAGGTCTAAACCGTCAAAAAGTAAAAGAAAAAAAAGGGTCATTATATATATTTTTTGCTAAAATAATTCCATTTTTATTAAAGAAAAGAAGAATTGTGGAAAATATTGTTAAGTTAATTATCGTTCCGTATCAAGCAGGCCAAGATTACAACAGTAGCACAGAATAGACGACTGAAGAGGGAAAGATTCGTTTCTTATAAAAGAAAAACTCGACAACCTCATCTTCAATGTCAACTGTCCTAAGACAGAGATGTCTACCAAATTTGTTGGCGTAAGACTTTTCCCAAGAGACAATTTTGGGATCACGCGGCAAACTTTGTAGCCTTGGAAACTTCAGAGTTGGCGGCGTTTGACTTGGACTTGGTTACAGTCATCTGTACGAAGAACTTCGTGTGGACGGGTCGGAGAACTTTCTTGAAATAAGAGCAAGACGCCGCAATAACTACGAACTGGTCGGACAATTTGCCCGGTCTTTAATGGACTCCCCCATTACCTATCCTTCTTTTCAAAGGACACGGTTTGAACAACCAAGTTTAACTTAATATCAATATATACATACACATATAGGATGAAAACATAACATGATTTATAATATCAGAGTTTTATTATAGCCATCAAACAATATGTACACAACCATCCTAAAGCTAATAACGGCTCATACCAAAAATCCCTCTAACACAAAAGTTTTTATACAAACTTGCTCTCGTTCTATTTACAAGTCGCTAAAGAACTTGAAAATTAGAGAAAATGGAAAGATTGAGCTATCATCTCGGTGAGTAATATTCTTCTCCTAAGTAAATTAAACAAATACTATGAACATATTTAAAACACAAACATAACTCATTTTCGTCAAAACCAAAATGTAACTAATCTTCAAAACCGAAGTGAGCTATAACGTACGTGTGTGTGTGTATATATATATCGCTTTGCGAGCTGGTCTACAAAATGAATTCCAAAATTATATGAGAAATGCTTTATTAAAAATATGTGTGGTGAATAAACAATATTGTGAAAGATTTTTGATTAGTTTTGTGAAATATGTTACAGTTAATGAGTGATTCGGGAATTGGTTTTTAATATTTGAGAATGATGGCTTGATGCTCATTATTACTGTGAAGTTGGGTAGGAGTTTCTAGCATACTAGTTTTAAGATATCCTGCTCGGCCGAGTCATTGGCCAATATAATGGAAAATCTTCTCAAGGGAGAATCTTGATCATCTTATCACCGAACGCTGTCTTGTGATCATGATAGCAATAGATTAATCAATAGGAGATAATAGTAGTATTTAAATTATGATTGTGGATTAAATGAATATTCCTCAATCTTTTAAAGTTTTATTAAAATGAAACAACTCGTATTTGATTTGAGATATATATTATATATTGAGTTAGTTATGAGTTTTCGATTTTATATGTGCATAGTGAACGTTTGATTTGGGCTGTGGCTTCTCATACAATTCGTCTTAAACGTTTTAGTTGCAAATACAGCTAGGGTGTTTGCATTATTGTTAAGACATTTGGTATGATCAAGATGAGTCTATTGAGTTTATTTATTAGTTAGAAATGTACATGATCGTTTTGATATATTATGAAGCTTCTAATGTTGTGACCAACCAACCGATTTATCATCTATATATATATATATAATACATATAAAGGATATATATTATGATAAGAGGTTGTTGGAAATGCTTGAGGATGCGTTCTTCAGGAGAAAGGACAACGATGTCATCCTTTATGCTTGTTTGATTCAGAATGGGACAAAAATAGTTCGACAAAATTCTTTAATTTTGACAATATGAATGGGTGTTCACAGAGATGTGAGGACATTATTTGCAATTGAATATACTGAAATGGCTCGGATTGAGCAGTTACAATTACAATGGTCAACTGATGTAAAGCCCCTCGCATTAATGGCTGAGATCCATGAGGACTCCAGAGGATCGGATTCGGATCAGATACTCCTGAAGAAAAGGTCTACAGGGCAAATTAAATAAACACAATGTTTACTCTGGTAATTAACTCCTGCTAAACCTCCAGTCACTCTCTCACTCCTTTAAAAGACGGCAACCAAGCATCATTGCTAAGCAATTCCACCCAGAGCTTGCTATCTTAAAGACGTCGTCGGTGTCGATTCAGGAAGGAGAAGCAGAATGGAGAAGAGATGCATGGGACTGTTCCTTCTGTCGCTGCTCGTCCTTGCTTCTCGTAAGACCCCACTCACCATCATCACTCTCCTGATTTTCATCTTGTCTGTTTCTTGCTTTCATAAGTAATCCCCTCTCAAGAAGAAATGCCCACATCACGTATGGAGGAAATACAGCAAGATAATCATATTATCAGTCGGCATCCCATCAACATGTCAATTTATTCGAGACATGTTGTGCGATCGAATTCGAGGGTACATCTGTTTATGAAAAATCTTTTGTTAAACTATACACAAACTCAATTAGGGTGGATGGAGGAGTGACATTATTCGCATGTGTAGCGTTTTTTACACCTATTTAAAAAACGGTGTTTGTGTCATATGTTTTCCTACATATAGATTACCTAATAAAAGTCTTATGAAAATGGCGCTTGTGTCGTGTTTTCTTTTAGGCAGATTATCTGACAAAAGTCTTCATGAGTACCTTCTTTCTTTCTCTTATGAAACATATAGAAAAAAAATTCAATAATAGACTGAGAGAAAGAAGTATTAAAAAGGTCACGAAAAGTCACAATAGTAATATGAGACTACTTTTGTTTTGTACTAAAACTTATATGAATCATTAGATTTAGAAATATTCACATGAGATCTATCAAATCCATATGGTACATAAGCATTTTAGTATACCGAACACATTCACTGAATTGAATAATTCCTCCAATCACAATACCCCAAAAACAAAGAGTACCATGCGGCAAGATATAACATTCAACTTGCAACTCTCCAATGTTTGATACGTTCGGGTGTCGTGTAAAAAAAGTAAGCCTTTGTTTTCAAATTATAGAGTCAAATTATAAAGTCATGTATCTGCTATAAAAAAAAACTTATAGGTTGGCCAGCAGTGAAATAATAAATCTTGCACCTCTAGAAGCGCAGGGATTGAAGTTGCAAACTAGTCACAATAAAGTATATTCTTGCGAATTTCCTAATACTGGCATGATTGGTCTTCCATTCCTTAGACTGAAGAAGCGAGCCTCATCTAATGTGCGAAAGCTTATTTGAAACATGCACCAAAAGACAATTTAAAAAGCAAGAAAGAAAGAGATAAAAGTAAATCAATCCACCAATGCCAATGTTGGTTCAACAAAAGAAAGTTCAATAATCTTTTTAATTCAAAAGCATGCGCGAGTGAGGGCTTTCTTTTAGCCCGATACAACAAGATTGACTTGTCAGGCCTTCTTTTATGTGCTTCATCCAATTCCATTCAAACCTGGCCGTTAACAGTGCTGGGCCTAGGGAGCCAGTGGTGGCCCCATCCCGCTCTGCATCTGGCGTATATGTTGGGTTTAACAAGAATATTTGTGCAGAGGAGTTTGCCGCAGAACGGATGTGCCGGACAAAGAGCGATAAACTCAAAGGAGCTTGCTGGAGAAGTAGCAGTTGTAGCTTGGCTTGCCAGGAAGACGGCTACCAAGACGGCAAGTGCATGGGCTGGCAGCGCCAGTGCTTTTGCTTGAGGCCTTGCAGCGGAAACGAACCAGAACCACCACCTGGAGAGGAACTACCACCACCATTTAGAAATTAGAAACCACCACCTGGTGGGACTGCCTAGTTTAATTAGTAATCAATAAATGCGGTAGCTAATTATCAGGAAATAAGTCTGTAAAATCATTTGTCGAATATATTCGGAGAGAAAATATGCCATCACAAACGATATTTCAATACATTAAAATCTTAGACAATGATATTCGCAGAATGCATGACTTGTTAGGCTTTTTGTTTGGATCCGTTTCAAAGAATGAAGATAATGCCAATGCAATTAAGGACATTAACTTTCCAGATTTAGTGCATTGATAACAAGCGCATAAAACAATATATATGGTAAGTCTAATTGTTATAGTAAATAGAAGGTCGATCAATATTAAGAGCTTATACTTATGACCGGGATGATTTAATTGTTTTTACTTCTACTTAAAAACACAACTTTTATTGTTCCATAATTCAAAAGTTGAGATGTATATGCAATATCTCAAAAGCATCTAATGTTGTACACTTGCACAATTTCTGATGTTGTACGACGAGCTTGTGATCATTGTTCTTGTCTATCTCATCTTGAACTCACTGTTTTGACATAGTAGTAGTCATACTTTATACCACATAAATCTTTAAATCCGGCAAGAAAGATTACAATGTGTTTATAATGAGATGCATTCAAATTATAACGAGAAGAACAATGATAAATATAACACACCTGACCAAGACATATTATCTGTCAATGAAAATTTACTTCGAAGATACTCCAAAGGTTACTCTTGATTTTTATTTTTTTATTTTGTTGAGGCATATTTGTGACATCCAGAAATTCTCAAGTTTGATAATAATGTTTAGGATTAGTTTTCGTGATCGAATCGCTTGGAGTTTGAGGTGTTAGAAGTAGATGGATAAATGTTGATGTGTCTAATAAAGGGGTAGAATGACGATATATATTTCGTTGCTATATTATTTGTAGAACAGACCCATGTGCTCTCTTTTTATATTTGACAATATTTAAACTCTAAAGTTACTAAATCAAGATTTTTCTAATATTTGATATCTTTCATTAATGATTTTAATGGATTTGAAATGTTCTTAGACTCAACAATATTCAAAATGTGTTCAGACTTTCATCCAAAATATTTCAAACTTAACATTGTTTAGAACAAATGTTTAGAACATATTCAAACTTTAAAAGATTTCAAACTAAATTTTGGTTTCCTTAAACTTGGCCTAGTGTTTTCATCAAGTACTGCATCATCAATTTTAACTTTAGTATATTAATATTTGATGACTCATGACTTTACTTAGCCAAGTGAGAAAAGTCTTATTCTTTCTCTATTAAAATATCTATCTTCCAATACCCATTTTAGGCCACATGTAAGGCCATGTAATATATTTATATGGAAGAATCACTCTTCTCCTTACACCAATGTTTAACCTCAATATAGAATTTCTTTTAAGACGATTTATTATTGCTCTTTCTTGATAACCGTTGAGAACTCTATAAAAAAATCATTTTACCTTGGTTGTGTGAGGAAAACCATGGCTTACCAATGATTTTGATGAATTTTAGATATTTTCCTGGTTTATTAATGTTCAGACTCAATGTTCAGACTTTATGTTTGAATTTAATATTAGATGTTATATGCAAAACAAAGGTCGAATTTCTTAGGCTTTTACTTTCCCCATGCTCACATGGCTACTCTTTCTGCCACCAGACTTTGTTATTTTCAAAATTATGTTTTTTTGATTGCTAATTTGGTTTATATTACTTAAGAGTAGCTTAAAGCTTTGAGTCTGTGCTCATTTATAAGGTAAATGAAAATTTCAGCTGCTAAGTTGATCCATTTAGCGCTTTTAACTTGATTGGTTGATGTATGTACGTTTAGTTTTAGTAAGTTTAACGCTAAGTGTGCATATGTGTAAATGTGATGTGCCGAGATATAATGATTTAATTTTTTTTAATGAGTGCCTACATTCTTTAAAGGTATTTGATCAATGTTCTTAAGCTATATTGACATATTGCACATGAAGATGCTAGATATAAATTTGAAATTGTACTTTGGTAGTTTCAGAGTCACCCATTATTTACACTTTATGGTTGTTCAATTTTACTGTTATCCATACTTAATTATAGAGTTTGATTACTAAATATACAAACTCGCCTCTATTTATACTTTGTTCAAACTTAATCATAAAATTTGATCACCAAATGTTCAAACTCACCAATTAAATATCATTACCATCTGTCCAGACTTACCTATAGAGTTTGATCATTGAATTTTTTGACTCATGAGTTGAATATCAATACTTATAGTTTAGACTCACTTATAACTCACAATACTTAGAGTCTAGACTTATTTTCTATGTAGACTTTACAGTTCAAACTTTATGATCCAGACTTTTCAATCAAAGTCGCTTATTTTTTAGACTTATTTAGTGTTTAGATTTACTTGCCAAGTATGCTTGATGTTGATAAATTGCATGTGTTTGCATGAAAAATGGAAAAGAGATAAACATTTCACTAAAAACATGTTATGTATGTAATGATTAAGGGAGCAAGGTAAAGATACGCATAAAAACATATTGCCAACTGGATGTAAATTATTGAAAAGGGTGTTGGTTTCGTTCTCGATGTATAATAAATAGATAATGCAATATTAATGTAGTATAAAGTAAATTGTAATTTCATCATCCATATAGTGGTGCGTGATGATGCCCCATTGTATGATCTAGGATGTCTTAGAGGATGTTTTGGGATTCGTCAGAAGTCGAGATGCCCTTACTATGTAATTTCAAATGTCCTGAATAGTGTTTTCGGGATAAATCAAGAGACTAGACGCCTTACTATTGTGATTGGGATGCTCCAAGGAGTGTTCTAGACGAGGAGTAATAATGAATATGATGCACGGGCATGTGCACACAAGTTACTAATTGATAGTAAATCACTAGGCGACATTGGTGCATCATCAAATACCATGTCATCCGCCTGTTATGAGTGAATGACCTCGCATAATTATAAGCGATTTCCTATTGTCATATCACAATTTAAATGATAATGCTTTCTCCACTACACTCAATATGCATGGATATCTTGTATTAACTCATGTTGTATGCACCAGGTAGTGCATGAAAGCGATCTCTTACTTTAGACCTAAGGTTTCATTTATTGTGCTTCGGGTCACTCCTTTTTTAAGCGTGTAGGATGAAATCCACCTTTTGTGACATGTTTTGGGATTCCCGGGTATATAAAATAGGAATATCTCGATATATTCGCATCAAAATTCAAGATAGTGTGCGTTAAGCTTAGCTCTATTGTTTGGGTGGACGTTAGCTTATTTGAGCTTCATTCATGCCGTTTCATTGCTTGATACATTGAGGTAAACATCATGGCAGTTGGACGAGAGGGTTCGGGGGTTCGGGGCTCTTCTGCACACGAGAATTGAAGGGGTGAGATGATGGATGGGATTGTCCACTCAAAGCAGAAAGCTCGATTTTTTGTATAGACAATGTTGCAATCTCAAACTCAATCCTTCTTTATGAGAGGATCCAAGACCTTATTGTTAGGAGGTTATGATACTCAGGCACGTCACCTGCCCCTAATACTACCTCATTCTTTTTTTTCCTTCTTTGATTAGCACAAGTGGAAGCATGAACATTTACATCACTCCCAACACTTCTAAAATGAATTCGTAAATAATACGAGAAATGCTTTATGAAAAGTATGTGTGGTGGATAAACAAGATTGTGAAAGGTTATCGGTTAGATTAATGATTTATGATATGTTTGGGAATTGATTTTTAATATTTGAAAGTGATGGCTTGATGCTTATTATCACTCTAAAGGTAGGTTAGAGTTTCTAGCATGCATACTACTTTTAAGATATCTTTCTCAGCTAAGCCATTGGCTAATATAATTGGAAATATTGTCAAGGAAGAATCTTGATCATTTTGTAACTAAATGCGGTGACATGATTAGGATAGCAATAGATTAAACAATAGGATAGATCATTGATATTCGAATTGTTATTATGGATTAAAGGAATATTTCTCAATTGCATAAAGTTTTATTAAAATGAAAGAACTCGTATTTAATTTGATATGTATTGAGTTAGATTATGAGTTTTCGATTTTATATGTGCATAGTGAATGTTTGATTTGGGCTGTGGTTTCTCGTACAATTCATCCTACATATTTTAGTTGCAAATAAAGCGAGAGTTTTTGCATTATCTTAAGACATTTGGTAGCAGGATTTTTTGGTATGAGCTTAGTTAGTTATATATTTTAGAGCTATATATGATTGAGATGAGTCTGTTAAATTTATTTATTAGTTAGAAATGTACATGATCATTTTGATTTATTGTGAAACCTCTAATGTTATAACCAACCAACTGATTTATCATATATATATATATATAAGTATACATACATAAATGGGGATATATATTATAATAAGAGGTTGTAGGAAATGCTTGAGGTTGTGTCCTTCGGGAAAAAGCACAACGATAACATCCCATATGCTTGTTTGATTCCGAATAGGACATAAATAGTTCGACAAAATTGTTTAATTTTGACAATATGAATGGGTGCTCACAAAGAAATGAGGACATTCTTTGCAATTGATTATACTGAAATGGCTCGGATTGAGCAGTTACAATCACAATGGTCAACTGATGAAAGGCCCCTCGCATTAATGGCGGAGATCCATGAGGACTCCAGAGGATCATATTCGGATCAGATACTCCTCAGGAAAAAGGTCTACAGGACAAATCACCTAAACACAATGTTTACTCTGGTAATTAACTCCTGCTGAACCCCCACTCACTCTTTCACTCCTTTATAAGACGGCAATCAAGCCTCACTGCTAAGCAATTCCAACCAAAGCTTGTTATCATAAAGACGTCATTGGTGTCGATTCGGGAAGGAGAAGCATAATGGAGAGGAGATGCATGGGACTGTTCTTGCTGTCGCTGCTCGTCCTTGCTTCTCGTAAGACCCCACTCACCATCATCACTCTCCTGATTTTCATCTTGTGAGTTTCTTCTCATATTTGGGACATGTTTTGCGATCTAATTCGACGGTACCTCTATTTATGAAAATTCTTTTGTCAAACTACACACATAATCAATTAGGGTGGATGAAGGAATGATATTATTCGCAAGTGTAGCGTCTTTTGCACCTATTCAAAAATGGTGATTGTGTCATATGTTATTACTACAGACAGATTATCTAAGTCTTCTAAAATATGGCGCTTGTGCCATGTATTTTCTTATAGGCAAATTATTTGACAAAAGTCTTCATGAGACTTTCTTTTTATGAAATTGAAACATATGTAAAAAATTCAATGATAGACCGACAGAAAGAAGAATTGAAAAGGTCACTAATCGTCACATTGGTAATGCGAGACTACTTTTTCTGTATTTATATTAAAACCTATATGGATCATTAGATTTAGAGAGATTCACATGAGATCTATCAAATCCGATGGTCCATAAGCATTTTAGTATATAGAACACATTCATTGAATTGACGATTTCCTCCGATCACAATGCGCCCCCCCCCCCCCCTCCCAAAAAAAAAAAAAAAAGAGAACTATGGGGCATGATATGACATTCAACTTGCAACTCTCCAATGTTTGATACGTTCGGGTGTCGTGTAAAAAATGTAAGCCCTTGTTTTCAAATTATAGAGTCAACTTATAAAGTCATGTATTTACTATGAAAAAAACTTATAGGTTGGCAAGCAGTGAAATAACTAAATCTTGCACCTCTAGAAGCGCAGGGCTTCAAGTTTCAAACTAAAGTCACAAGAAAGTATTTTCTTGCGAAGTTCCTAATACTGGCATGATTGGTCTTCCTTTCATTAGACCGAAGAAGCGAGCCTCATCTAATGTGCGAAAGCTTATTTGAAACACCAAAAGACAATTGAAAAAAAAAAAGAAAGAAAGAGATAAAAGTAAATCAATCCACCAATGTGCCACGTTGGTTCAACAAAAGAAAACTTCAATAATCTTTTTAACTCAAAAGCAGGCATGAGTGAGGGTTTTCTTTTAGCCCGAGACAACAAGATTGACTTGTCAAGCCTTCTTTTATGAGCTTCATCCAATCCAAGTCCATTCAAACCTGGCCGTTAACAGTGCTGGACCTAGGGAGCCAGTGGTGGCCCCATCTCGCTTTGCATCTAGCTTATATGTTGGGTCTAACAAGAATATTTGTGCAGAGGAGGCTGTGGAAGGACGGATGTGCCGGACAAGGAGCGAGAAACACAAAGGAGTGTGTATCAGAAGAAGCAATTGTAGCATGGTTTGCCAGAAAGAGGGCTTCGAAGACGGCAAGTGCACAGGCAGAGGCGTAAAGCGCCGGTGCTTTTGCATGAAGCCTTGTGGTGGAGGCAGTGGTGGAGGCGGTGGAGAGGATCCACCACCTAAAGGGGAACTTCCACCACCATTTGGAAAGCTACCACCACCTGCTAGGACAGCCTGGGTTAATTAGTAATTGATAGATGTGGTAGCTAATTATCAGGAAATAAGTCTGTAAAATCATATATCGAATATATTCAAGAATAAATTGTGCCGTCATAAACGATATCCAAATATATTAAAATGTTAGACAATAAATACCATGACTTGTTAGATTTTTTGTTTGGATCCTTTTCCAGGAATCAAGATAATGCTGATGCAATTAAGGACATTAATTTTTCAGATTAAGTGCATAGATAACAAGCACGGGAAATAATATATAGTAAGTCTAATTGCTATAGAAAATAGATGGTCGATCAAGAATATGAGCTTATACTTATGGCCGGGATGATTTATTGTTTTTAATTCTACTTAAAAAACACAACTTTATTATTCCAATATTCAAGAGTGAAGAAGTATCTGCAATACTTCAAAAGCACCTAAAACATCTTGAGACTCAAAATGTTAAGAACACCTACATACCTTCTAATGTTGTATGATGATGCTTGTGATTATTTGTTCTTGTCTGTCTCCTCTTGAACCGGCTGTTGTGACATAGTAGTAATTATATTGTATACAACATAAACTTTTAAATCTGGCAAGAACGATTACAACGTATTTATGTCGAGATAAATTCAAATTATAATGAGAAGAACAATGATAAATATAACACACCTGACCAAAACATTATCTGTTAAAGAAAATTTACTTCAAAGATACTTTAAAGGTTACACTTGATTTTTATCTTTTATTTTTGTTGAGGCATACTTGTGACATCTGGAAATTTTGAAGTTTGATAATAATATTTACAATCAATTGCCATGATGGAATCACCTGGTGTCTGAGGTGTTGGAAGTAAATGGACAAATGTTGATGTGTATGATAGAAGGAAGAACGGCAATATTTATTTCCTTGCCATATTATTTGTAGAATCGGACCGGTATGCTCTCGATTTATATTTGACAATATTTAAGTTTTAAAGTTACTAAATCGAGATTTTCCTAATATTTGATATCTTTCATTAATGATTTTAGTGGGTTTGAAATGTATTCAGAAAATGTATTCAAACTTTCGTACATAATATTTTCAAACTTAACAATGTCTAGAACAAATGTTCATAACATATTCAAACTTTAAAAGACTATTCAAAACGAACTTTGGTTTCCTTAAACTTGGCCTAATCATGTCACCAAGTATTGCATCATCAATTTTAACTTTAGTGCATTAATATTTGATAACTCGTGACTCAATTTAGCCGAGTGAAAAAAGTCTTCTTCTTTCTCTATTAAAATATCTATATTTTGCTACTCATTTCAGGCCACATGTAAGGCCATGTGTTATATTTTTATGGATGAATCACCCTGCTCCTTACACCAATGTTTAACATAAAATTTAGAATTTCTTTTGAGCAAGATTGATCATTGTTCTTTCTCGATAACTATTGAAAACTCTATAAAAATCATGTTACCTTGGTCATGAGGAAAACCATGCTTACAATTGATTTTGGTGAATTTCAGATGTTTTCCTGGTTTATTAATGTTAAACCTCAATGTTCAAACTTTATGTTTAATTTTAATATTCAAACTTTATGTTCAAAAACAAAGGTTGAATTTTTTAGACTTTTACTTTCCCCATACTCACATGCCTACTCTTTCTGCCACCAGACTTTGTCATTTTCAAAATTATGTTTTGTTGACTTCTAATTTGGTTTATATTACTTAAAAGTAGCTTAAAGCTTTGAGTATGAGCTCGTTTATAATGTAAATGAAAATTTTAGGTGCTAAGTTAAGTTTCATCCATTTAGAATTTTTAACTTGATTGGTTGATGTATGTACATTTAGTTTTAGTAAGTTTGATGCTAAGTGTGCATATGTGTAAATGTGATGTGCCAAGACATGATGATTTAATTTTTTTTTAATGAGTGTCTACATGCTTTAAAGATATCTGATCAATGTTCTTAAGCTATATTGACATATTGTATGTGAAGATGCTATATATAAACTTGAAATTGTACTTTTGTAGTTTCAAAGTCACCCATTATTTACATTATATGGTTGCTCAAATTTTACCGTTATTGTCGCGACCTCCCCGAAGGTGCACCACTTAGGATTAGGCTAATGGATTGCTAAGATTAAACCTAGCTCGAGCTCTCCCAAGCCCATACCAATTCGCGATTTAGGTTTCACTTTTTAACATGCAACAAATTTTCAATTTGGCGTCGCCACTAATTCAATTTTGGTGGGTCGATTAGGAACCCATGTAAAGCATCGAAAGCTATGCTTTACTCCTACGAACCAGAGATATATGGGATCGGGGACTTGGTTATACTAGACTAATCTAACACCCTTTTAGTACATTTTCATTATTTTCCAAAAATGGCAAGCAGGTTGGATTAATTTTAACTATATCCCTAACATGCAATGGTGACCACACGGATACCCAAACATAAATAAAAATTCAAGAAAGGAATGAAATAATAAAACAAATCAAATCAAATAAAATCTAACCAAAATCAAATCAAATAAAATCAAATCTATTCTAAATAAAATAAAATCTAATCAAATATAATGCAATATATGAAATGCAACTTTTTTGGAATTTTTTTATGAATTAATTAACCTAATAATCCATGGCTAAATATCATATAATCTAAATTAGGAAACAATATATATTAATTTCTAATTTAAACTAAAATCTACTCAACCAAGAATAATATCCTAACAAAAATATGTAATATGCAATCTAAAATAATTATGCAAATTTATCTACACGTGCAAATTACTAAGCATGTGATTTTCAAAATGTAAAACTTTAAATCTAAACATGCAATTTATAATGTAAACGTGCAACTAATCTAAACATGCAATTCTTAATATAAACATGTAATTAATCTAAATGTGCAAAGCAAATAAAATCATGAAATTTATTCTAGCATGCAAATAATTTCTAAATTAACCAACTCAATTAAATGAAAATAACGTCAAAATTCATCAACACAAGTTCGCACATAAAATCAATAAATTGATCTTAAGCCTTAAAGATCAAGATATCAATTTTATAGATTCCCGTGTAATTAATTACTCCATTTAAAGCTTTATAGATAGAACAAAAAATCGATGTGCGATTAT
The DNA here is from genome assembly GCA_030064385.1 of Melaleuca quinquenervia. Classification (NCBI taxonomy): domain Eukaryota; kingdom Viridiplantae; phylum Streptophyta; class Magnoliopsida; order Myrtales; family Myrtaceae; genus Melaleuca; species Melaleuca quinquenervia. The sequence continues at coordinate 4,788,973 of CM057723.1, forward strand.
GGATTGGAAAATAAATTCCAATTGATCACGCATATCACCCAAAACAAACAAATTAAGTAAAATATCCTACCAATCAAATATTCAAACCAACTTGCAAAAGATATTTAACAAATTTTTGGGGTGATCTTTCCAAACTCGAATCAATGGCAGGCGAAGAATACAGCGGCTAGCAGTGACGCTCGGCGGTGAAGTGGTCAATGACGCGGCTTAGGTGAGAATCTGCAAGAAAACCACGAACGGCAATAAATCATGGTTAGCTCCATGAACAAACAGCAAAATTAAGGAAAAACTTAAGTGATCTATAAGTGCTTATCTTTTTTCAGGATGAAAACTTGTCGCTCGACCAAGGTTTCAATTGATGAGCCGTTCTTGGGGAGTCTTTAATGGGGCAATTTGATGTGGAACGTTGGTTGATCTAATTTGGTGAAAGCTTCCAAATTGAATTAAAGGACGTGGATCACGAACGCGGCTATGGTTCTTGCCAACGGGGGTTATCACGGAAGCAGAGCGGCACGGCTCGCGGCGAGGGCTTCTCCATGCACTTGCCCAAATTCTTCACGGTTCTCCTTGTCGGGAAATTGTTATGCTCCTAATTGGACTTCTTGGCAATCATGGCCAGCGAGAGAGATTGACCGTTTGTGCACGAGACACTGAGCAAAGGCAACAAAAGATAAAAACAATGACAAGAAATTGTTGAGAATGACTTGAGTGGACACAACCGCGGGCTGGGCAAAAAGATCGGTGTTGACTGGCACTTGCGAACGTCGAGTTGTTGTGGTGTGAATTGGAGGAGTCCGCAGAAAGGATGAAGTTACCACGGCAGGGAAACAAGCAATGCTCACGAACATCAATCGTGGCTAGAGAGGTGGCGAACAAGTGGTGCGAAGACGCAATCGCAAGTGAACCCGGCTGTGGGCTCTTCTCTCTACGCCTTCTTCTTCTCATGCATCTTCTCGGTCAACGTTCAGACTCCTCCCTTGAGTGCCTTCAACAATCATGCCATTTTGTTTTGCATGTTCTCCTCTCCTTCTATCTTTTTTTCTTTTTGGAAGCCCCCTCACCGAAAGAAAGCCCCCCTTCTCTTCCTCTCTGATCGTCTTCCCTTTTATTCTTTTGATTTCTTCTCACTTTTCAGCCGATTCCCCATACTCTCTCATATATTTAAGCTATTTCTCTCTCTGTGTATTTTTCTTTTCTGAGCGTGTGTGCTTCCCCCTTTCTCAACGTGACCGTGTATTCAACGTGTGTGGCCCTCCCTTTGCCTTGACCGAAGCTTTCATTATTTAAGCAAGTGAAAAGCAAATATTCGGTCCATTGGACCAAATATTGCTTTCTTTAAATCTTTTAGAAATATTTCCTCTTTTGAACATCAAAATCATGTTTCCTCTTTTCTTATTTCCAAAATTAATTTTGCCAAATATATGCACAAGATTTTCCTTGATATGCCAAAATGCCCTAATTAATTATATGCAGAAATAAAATAAATAAAATAAAATTCCTCCTTTGAATGAAGCCAAAAATTTAGGTGTCAATAGTTATCCATGCTTAATTGTAGAGTTTGATCACTAAATATACAAACTAGACCTCTATTTATACTTTGTTCAAACTTACTAAAAAAATCTGATCACCAAATGTTCAAACTCACCAGTTAAATATCATTACCTTCTATCTAGACTTACCTGTGGAGTTTGATCATTGAATGTTTAGACCCACGAGATGAGTATCAATACTTATAGTTTAGACTCACTTATAATTCATAATTACTTAGAGTCTAGACTTATTTGCTATGTAAACTTTACAGTTCAAACTTTATGATCCAGACTACTCAATCAAAGTCCCTTATTTGTAGACTTATTTAGTGTTTAAATTCACTTGCCAAGTATACTTGATGTTGATAAATTGCAGGTGTTTGCTTGAAAAATGGAAAAGAGATTAAAATTTCACTAAAAACACGTTATGCATGTAATCATTAAGGGAGCAAGGTGATGGTACACATAAAAACATATTGTGAATTGGATGTGAATTAATGAAAATGAGTATTTTCATTCTCGATGTATAATAAATAGATCATGCAATATTAATGTTGCATGCATAGTATCATATGACTATATAAGGAGAGTAAAGTAAAATGTGATTTCATCATCCATATAGTAGTGTGTGATGATACCCTAGAGATAGGATGCCCCATCGAGTGATCTTAGGTGACCTAGAGGATATTTTGGGATGCCTCAAAAGTTGAGATACCCTTACTATGTAATTTCAGATACCCTGAATAGTGTTTTTGGGATGCATCAAGGGACGAGACGCCTTGCTTTTGTGATTGGGATGCTCCAAGAAGTGTTCCAAAGGAGGAGTAATGATGAGTATGATGCATACGTATACAAGTTATTAATTGATAGAACCCACTAGGCGATACTGGTGCATCATTAAATACTATGTCATCCGTATGTTTTAAGTGAAAGAACTTGCATAGTTATAAGTGATTTCCTAATTTCATATCACAATTTGAATGATAACGCTTTCTCCACTACACTTGATATGCATGGTTATCTTGTATAACTGATGTTGTATGCACCAAGTAGTGCATGAAAGCGATCTCTTACTTTAGACCTAAGGTTTCATTTACTGTGCTTTAGGTCACTCCTTTTTTTTCACCGTGCAGGATAAATCCACCTCTTGTGATATGTTTTGGGATTCCTGAGTATATAAAATTGGAATATCATGATATATTCATATCGGAATTCAAGGTAGTGTGCGTTAAGCTTAGCTTTATTGTTTGCGTGGATATCAACTTATTTGAGCTTCTTTCCTGTCGTTTCATTGCTTGATACGTTGAGGTAAACAGCAAGACAACTGGACCTCTGAGAGTGTTCGACAGTCCTCCAGGCATAGGATTGAGGGGGTGAGACTATGGATGGGATTGTCAACTCAAAGCAAAAAGCTCGATTTTTCACATGGGTAGTGTAGCGAACTCAGACTCCATCCTTTTTTATGAGAGGACCTGATACTTTATCGCCGAGAGGTTGTGACACCCCAGGCACGTCACTCACCCCTAATGCCACCTCTCTCTCTCTCTCTCTCTCTCTCTCTCTCTCTCTCTCTCTCTCTCTCTCTCTCTCTCTCTCTCTTTTCTTCTTTGATTAGTACAAGCAGAAGCATGAACATACACATCATACCCGACACTTTTGAAATGATATGAAAAATGCTTTACGAAAAGTACATGGGGTGGATAGACAATATTGTGAAAGGTTATTAATTAGATTAATGAAAAATGTTATGGTTTATGATATGATTTGGGAATTGATTTTTAATATTTGAAAGTGATGCTTGATGCTTATTATCACTCTAAAGGTAGGTTAGAGTTTCTAGCATGCATACTACTTTTAAGATATCTTTCTCGGCTAAGCCATTGGCTAATATAATTGGAAATATTGTCAAGAAAGAATCTTGATCACCTTGTCACTAAATGTCGTGACATGATTATAATAGCATTAGATTAAACAATAGGATAGATCATTGATATTCGAATTGTGATTATGGATTAAAGGAATATTTCTCAATTGCATAAAGTTTTATTAAAATGAAACAACTCGTATTTTATTTGACATGTATTGAGTTAGATTATGAGTTTTCGATTTTATATGTGCATAGTGAATGTTTGATTTGAGCTGTGGTTTCTCGTACATTTCATCCTACATATTTTAGTTACAAATAGAGCGAGAGTTTTTGCATTATCTTAAGACATTTGGTAGCAAGATTTTTTTGGTATGAGCTTAGTTAGTTATATATTTTAGAGCTATATATGATTGAGATGAGTCTGTTAAATTTATTTATTAGTTAGAAATGTACATGATCATTTTGATATATTGTGAAACCTCTAATGTTATAACCAACCAACTGATTTATCATATATATATATATATATATATATAAGTATACATACATAAATGGGGATATATTTTATAATAAGAGGTTGTAGGAAATGCTTGAGGTTGTGTCCTTCGGGAAAAAGGACAACGATATCATCCCATATGCTTGTTTGATTCCGAATAGGACATAAATAGTTCGACAAAATCTTTTAATTTTGACAATATGAATGGGTGTTCACATATGAGGACATTCTTTGCAATTGATTATACTGAAATGGCTCGGATTGAGCAGTTACAATCCCAATGGTCAACTGATGTAAGGCCTCTCGCATTAATGGAGGAAATCAATGAGGACTCCAGAGGATCAGATTCGGATCAGATACTCCTCAGGAAAAAGGTCTACAGGACAAATCACCTAAACACAATGTTTACTCTGGTAATTAACTCCTGCTGAACCCCCACTCACTCTTTCACTCCTTTATAAGACGGCAATCAAGCCTCACTGCTAAGCAATTCCAACCAAAGCTTGTTATCATAAGAACGTCGTTGGTGTCGATTCGGAAGGAGAAGCATAATGGAGAGGAGATGCATGGGACTGTTCTTGCTGTCGCTGCTCGTCCTTGCTTCTCGTAAGACCCCACTCACCATCATCACTCTCCTGATTTTCATCTTGTGGGTTTCTTCTCATATTTGGGACATGTTTTGCGATCGAATTCGACGGTACCTCTATTTATGAAAAATTATTTTGTCAAACTACAAACAGAATCAATTAGGGTGATGAAAGAATGATATTCACAAGTGTAGCGTCTTTCGCACCTATTCAAAAATGATGATTGTGTCATATGCTTTCCTACAGACAGATTATCTAACAGAAGTCTTCTAAAATATGGCGCTTGTGCCATGTATTTGACAAAAGTCTTCATGAGCATTTCTTTTTATGAAATTGAAACATATGCAAAAAAAAATTATTCAATGATAGACGGAGAGAAAGAAGAATTAAAACCTATATGGATAAAAGTCAATTAAAAAAAAGAGATAAAAGTCAATCAATCCACCAATGCCGTGTTGATGCAACAAAAGAAAGTTCAACAATTATTTTAATTCACAAGCAGGCATGAGTGAGGGTTTTCTTTTAGCCTGAGATAACAAGATTGACTTGTCAAGCCTTCTTTTTTGAGCTTCATCCAAGTCCATTCAAGCCTGGCCGTTAACAGTCCATTATCTTCATTGTGTGATGTATATGTTGGGTCTAACAAGAATATTTGTGCAGAGGAGGCTGTGGAAGGACGGATGTGCCGGACAAGGAGCGAGAAATACAAAGGAGTGTGCATTAATAGTGGCAACTGTAGCACGGTTTGCCAGGGAGAGGGCTTCGAAGATGGCAAGTGCACAGGTTTCGGCCTCAAGCGCCGGTGCTTTTGCATGAGGCCTTGTGGTGGAGGCAGTGGTGGAGGCAGTGGTGGAGGAGGCAGTGGTGGAGGCGGTGGAGACGATCCACCACCTGGAGGGGAACTACCACCACCATTTGGAAAGCGACCACCACCTGTTAGGACAGCCTGGGTTAATTAGTAATTGATAAATGTAGTAGCTAATTATCAGGAAATAAGTCTGTAAAATCATACATCGAATATATTGGAAGAGAAATTGTGCCGTCACAGACGATATCTAAATATATTAAAAATGTTAGACAATGACATCCGTAAATACCATCACTTGTTAGAATTTTTGTTTGGATCCTTTTCCAGGAACAAAGATAATGCTAATGCAATTAAGGACATTAATTTTTCAGATTAAGCGCATAGATAACAAGCACGTGAAATAACATATGGTAAGTCTAATTACTATCGAAAACAGAAGGCCGATCAAGAGTATGGGCTTATACTCATGGCCGGGATGATTTGTTGTTTTTAATTCTACTTAAAAACAAACTTTATTATTCCAATATTTAAGAGTGGAGAAGTATCTGCAATACTTCAAAAGCACCTAAAACCCTTGAGACTCAAAATGGCAAGAACACCTACATACCTTCTGATGGTGTACGACGATGCTTGTCATTATTGTTCTTGTATGTCTCCTTTTAAACCGATTGTTGTGACATAGTAGTAGTCATACTTTATACAACATAAATTTTTAAATCTGGCAAGCACAATTACAACGTATTTATGCCAAGATGAATTCAAATTATAACGAGAAAACAATGATGAATATAACACATTCGACCTAAACATTATCAGTTAAAGAAAATTTACTTCGAAGATACTTTAAAGGTTACACTTGATTTTTATCTTTTATTTTTGTTGAGGCATATTTGTGACATATGGAAATTTTGAGGTTTGATAATAATATTTACAATTAATTTCCATGATGGAATCACCCCATGTGAGGTGTTGGTAGTAAATGGACAAATGTTGATGTGTATAATAAAGGGAAGAATGATGATATTTATTTCCTTGTCATTTTATTTGTAGAATCGGACAATATGCTCTTGAATTATATTTGACAATATTGAAGTTTTAAAATTACTAAATCGAGATTTTCCTAATATTTGATATCTTTCATAAATTATTTTAGTGGGTTTGAAATGTTTTCAGAATTAACTATATTCAAAATACATTCAAATTTTCGTATATAATATTTTCAAACTTGGCAATATCTAGAACAAATGCCCATATAGCATATTCAAACTTTAAAGACTATTTAAAACGAACTTTGGTTTTCTTAAACTTCGTCTAGTGATGTCACCTGGTATTGCACTATCAATTTTAAGTTTAGTGCATGAATATTTGATAACTCATGACTCAATTTAGCCGAGTGAGAAAAGTCTTCTTCTTTCTCTATTAAAATATCTATCTTCGGCTACTCATTTCAGGCCACATGTAGGGCCATGTGTCATATTTTTATGGAAGAGTCACTCTTCTCCTTACACCTATGTTTAATGTAAAGTTTAGAATTTCTTGTAATCAAGATTGATCATTGTTCTTTCTTAACGGCACATTTTGACCATTTTTTAGATTTAGTGTGTAAAATTTCGAGTTTAGTAAGTGGTTTGTCAGCCCCCGAGTCTCCTGAACTTCACCGTGAAATTTTATTTTGGGCAGTTCCGAACTTATGTTAATTGCAAAAAGGTCCCACAACTTTTGGGTATTTGCAATTTGACCTCAGAAATTTGAAATCTGACCCAGGGGCAATTTGGTAATTTTAAGTTCCCTTTGTTGACAGAGTCAACACTGATCCGGTCAACTTTCTCTCTCTCTCTCTCTCTCTTCTATCTCTCTCTGTGTCGCATTTACGCAAACAGGTGTCGTGCGCAAAGGGGGGACCACGCCGGCGTCCCGTCCCATCCCCGGTCTTCTGGCCACCGATCGCCGCCTGCTGCCCTCATTTTTTCCTTTTCCCCCGCGCAACAACTTCTGCCCCTGTTTTCGGTTCCTCTAGTCTCGCCCCCTGCTCACGCGTGTCCAGCCGCCCTCCGTTGTTGCGGCTTCTTCGTTCGTCCTCCCCGCTACTGTCCCTGCACCGTCGAAGCCACTTCCACTATAGTTGCTGCCGTCGAACCCGCTCGGAACCGCGGACCCCTCTGCCTCCTCTTTTTTCCCCTGCTAGAGCCCGAGCTCCACTACTGCCACAACTCGTCCCTCCGCCGCTGCTCGCTGTTCCGTGGCCGTTTGCATCGCCCCTCACCTCACCAATGCCCTCCCAGCCACTTCCAGCCGCTGATTCCAGCCCTGAGCGACGCCCTCGCCTTCCCCTGTTCGTCGCGTTGTCCCTCGTCACTGACCCTCGCCGCCAGACGCCATCCCGAGCCGTCCGGCCACTGTCTCAACGCCGAAAGAGCCCTCTCCAGCCGCATCCACACTTTACCATCGTTCAAACGTTATCTTTATCCATACTTAACTGCAGAGTTTGATTACTAAATATATAGACTCGCCTCTTATTTATACTTTGTTCAAACTTACTCATAAAATCCGATCACCAAATATTCAAACTCGCCAGTGAAATATCATTATCATCTGTCTAGACTTACCTGTAGAGTTTGATCACTGAATGTTTAGCTTAGACTCACTTATAATTCATAATTACTTAAGAGTCTAGACTTATTTACTATGAAGACTTAACAGTTCAAATTTATGATCCAAACTTTTCAATCAAACTCGCTTATTTTTTAGAATAAATTAGTGTTCAGATTGACTTTCCAAGTATGCTTGATGTTGATAAATTGCATGTATTTGCATGAAAAATGGAAAAAAAAAATATAAACATTTCCCTAAAAACATGTTATGTATGTAAATATTAAGGAAGCAAGGTAATGGTAAGCATACAAACATATTGTGAATCGGATGTGAATTATTGAAATGAGTGTTGATTTCATTCTTGATGTATAATAAATAGATAGGGAACAAACCAAATAAACAAAAGGAGATAGACAGAAGAGATGATGGAGGGAAAGGGTGCCTATATGAAGGACTGTGTATGATGAATGATATGCAAAAACAAAACGATGTATGTTACTACTAAGATTAAAGCGGCAATGTATAGTAGGAGCATGAAAACAATTGTTATATATTGAAAGAACATAAAAGAAAGGCGGCCTGGCCTGCCAACAATGTAGGAGAGAAAGTGCAGAAACTATAACAACAAGTACTGCACGCCACAGATCACGGCAGAGCCATGTGAATTATGGGTACGTACTATATAAGTGAAAGACATATTAAATTATAACAACAAGTACTGCACCCCACAGATCACGGCAGAGCCATGTGAATTATGGGTACGTACTAGATATAGAGGAGAAACATACTCATATTAATAGGAAAGATATGGTTACAGAAACTGATCAGAAAAATACAGTGCTCAATAAATATAAGAGAAGATCTGTAGACTATAGAGTCTTAGAACTTCTGGTGAATACAGGGAGATCTGGTTGCAGATCTGGATACTTACTCAGGTTCCGAGGGGGTTCTATGAGATGGAACCAGGAGGAAGCAGTGATATGCCAGAAATGTTAGATCTGGATATGGAAGAACCGTTCTGGGTTCTGAGAAGAGAGAGAGAGAGATCTGGGTATGGAAGAACCATTCTGGGTTCTGAGAAGAGAGAGAGATCTGGGTATGGAAGAACCATTCTGGGTTCTGAGAAGAGAGAGAGAGATCTGGGTCGATATCTGAGGAGGAAAGAGAGTGACTTGAGAGAAGGCTTGGAGAGTCGGAATCTCAGAGGGCTTCTTGCTCGCTTCCGTCCGCCTCCTCTAACATAGAAGTGAGTTCACATATATATAGGCTAAGGAAAGAAGACAGGGTTTTTTTTTTTTTAAGTGTGCACAGTGTTATAGTGATGCACGTGGGGAAAGGACAAATAAACTGTTCCTACAGGGTCCTGATATCTGTGTGGAGTTCTGGATTCCCGCAGCCAATATCTTCATTTTCGTAGGGGCCTGAAAGCTCATTGGAGCCTTTTTCCGAATCCTGTGATTCTTGGGCCTCTGCTGATATCTGAAGTAACATGTTATGAAATTCTTCGTCGGTCTTTGCTCCTGCGAGCTTTGCCATGGCGAAGGATTTGAAGGCTAGGTTCGTCCTCTGGATTGGTTGGGTTTGTCGAGCAGCAATCCATTTGGTGACAGCTTCTGGAGAGCATTTATCAAAGTAGGAGAAATTATCCCACCACTTTGTCTTGAACTTTCTGATGAGTGCCAATTCATGAGGACTCTGTTGGTACCGTAGAGTCCAGGCAGAAACCCATGAAATTTGAAAGTATACCACGAAAAGCATAAAGAGAGGATATTGTTCCTCATATGCTACTGGTTTATAAGTTTTGAGGAATAAACTGAAAGCCTTATTGACCTCTGGTGGAAGAATATGTGTGGATGGAGAAAAGGTTTCCCACCAGGCATAGAACCAGGAGGGTAAATCTTCGATGCAGAATTTATCATCGAAGTAGAAAAGCCATGTATGGGTGTATGTATTATTTTGTCTGTAGAAGGTAACATACCAGGCTTGTTGGTAGTCATAATATGTATACACAGTGCTGTGTTTGAGGTTTTCAGCCAATTTGGTTTCAAATTTGACTGGAGAAAAAGGAGAAACTGGCCAATCTTTAGGGTGGATGACTCCTAAAAGTTTGGCCGTAGAATATAAAGGTTGTTCATGGGAACGTCCTTTTGGAAAATGGGTAAAGGATACGCTGGCTGTTTCTTTGAGAATTCTTTCATAGAAGGCCATCGGCTTAGAAATATCTAGGGGAGTGAAAAATCTTTGCTCCCCAAATAACTTCTGTGCTGCCACAAAAGGATTCGGGTCTGCAAATTCTTTTTCAACCCACCAAACTCTTTTAAACGAGGGAGAATCAAACCAATGGGACTTTTGAGGGGTATTGGTTTCATGGGAAACACGTACCGCCTCAGGAGATATAGGGCTTACCGGAAAACTTACCAGTGCAGAGGATATAGGCTGAGCACTCGGTCCTTGTGACGTATGTATAGTCGCAGAGGGTGTTGCCAGAAGCCTCTAAGGTGTAGGAGGAGTAGAAGGTGTAGCAGGAATTCTTTTATGATCTTCCTGTACAATATCATACCAGGATCTTATTGGAGTAAAACCTCTGGTTGGAGCTATGCTGGACTGAGATTGAGTCCTATGGGGTGGTCTTTGGGAAGGCCCTCCTATGTACAGTGGCTGAGGACCTGCCGGCTGGGCTTTAGCCTGAGCTAAGGCTTTGCCTGTATCTCTGTTTTTGGGTTTAGGGGGCATTTTCCCTGTAAAAATTCTCTTGTAAGGAAATCAGGTAGAGAATTTTTTGAACCATTTATAAATTCAATATCAAAGTCAAATACTGAAAGAATAGCTTGCCATCTTGCAAAGATTTGTTTGGAAGCGATGTTCAAGACATCCTTTTGGAGCACATCTTTTGCAGATTTACAATCAATACAAAGTAGGAATTTGCTATTTAAAATATCTCCCTGAAATTTGGAAATTGATAAAACTATAGCAAGAATTTCTTTTTTGATAGTGGAATAGTTTTGTTGAGTTTCATTCCAGTGTTTGGAAATAAACTGAACAATTTCTTCTCTATCATTTTTTCTTTGTTTAAGAACACCACCATACCCAATTTCTGAGGCATCTGTTTCTATTATCTTAAAAGCAGATGGATCAGAAAGATGCAGGCAAGGAATTTCCTTGACTTGGGCCTTGATTTTGCGAACAGCCTGGGTGTGTTCGGACGACCAAGTTGGAGGGTTTTTTCTTAAACGTTGGTGCAATGGTTGGCATATAATATTAATATTTGGAAAGAAATCTATAACATAATTCAAGCAACCAAGAAGTCTCTGTAGTTGAGTTTTATCAGTAATTTCGTCGGGAAATTTATCAACAAATGATATGGAACGCGCTATGGGTCTGTATGCTCCATGAGATATGTCATGTCCTAAGAACCGAATTTTTGTTTGGAAAAGGACAATCTTTGTAGGGGAAAGAGATAAACCATTCTTGCGAATGATGTTATAAAAATGTGAAATATGTTTAATATGGCTTTTTATGGATTTTGAGAAAATCAAAACATCATCAATATAAACAATGACATAATGAGAATATGGAGTAAAAATATCATTCATAATTCGTTGAAATTCTGATGGGGCATTTTTCAGACCGAAAGGCATAACATTCCATTCGAACTGTCCAAAAGGTACAGTGAAAGCGGTTTTGTACCTATCTTTCTCTGCCACCTGTATTTGCCAACCAGACTTCATATCGAATTTTGAAAATATTATCGAACTATGAAGGCGATTAAGCAAATCTTTTTTATTTGGAATTGGATACCGAATCCAACGAAGAGCACCATTCAGCGGTTTATAATTGATAACAAGACGAGGAGCACCGCGTTCGATTTCTGATGCCTTATTGACATAGAAAGCGGAACAACTCCAAGGAGATTGACTTTTCCGGATAAGATTCTTATCTAAAAGATCTTGTATCTCCTTTTTGCAATATTCCATCACCTCATTATTCATCTGAGTTGGTCTCGCCTTTGTGGGGATATCGATCTCAGAGAATTCTGGTTCATATGGAAGATTGACAATATGCTTTCGTCTATGCCAAAATGCGTGGGGGATGTTGGAACAAACATTATTTTTGAAGAGGTTTTCAAGGTCAGAAATCTTCTTCAAAACGGAGGGATCAAGAAGTTGTTGCTCGATTCTTTTTAGTCCCAGCTCTTCTTTGAGAAAAGAGATATGACTCTCTTTGCTTTTAATAAGACAGTTGATCTGGGCAATCGAGTGTTCTTGAAGGGAATTCAAAGACCTGGTTTGAGGCTTTGTAATAAATTCAAATATAATGTCCTTATCAAAAACGTTTGTTTTGACACCTTCAGGGGTGACTATGAAAGGAGTTATAAGGGACATGAAAGGGGTACCTAGAATAACGTTTTGACCGATATTCTGGACCATAATAAAAGAAGTTTTGAAAGAAGCATGATCCTGTGTGATTTCTGCTTCTGGAATTTTATACCGGATTCTGAGCTTATCACCACTAGCGGAATTCAGCTTTTCAGATGACATCTCAAAATATCGGGTTGGAACAAGACCTTCTCTGATACAATTGAGGTCTGCACCTGTATCAAAGAGAGCGGTTGTTTTTAGAATAAAATCTTGAATTTTAATGACCACATTGATGATCATTTTTCTGGAAGTGATTTCAGTTAAGGCTTGTATTAAAAACTGAGAATCATGTCTTCCTGTATTAGGGTCAGAAATAGGGGTCAAAGGTGTGGATGTTTGGCCTTTGCCTCGTATTTCTTCTATACTGATTTTGTTTAATAGGTTTTCTTTTTGGAGCTCGATTTGAGCAGCTTTAAGGTTCTGAACCTCAATTTTGAGCCGCTTTATCTCATCGCTCAAATCATTAATATTAACAGACTTGTTCTTGGGCTTAGAACTTCTGTTAAGAATTGAATCAAGATTATAAGGAATTTTCTCAATTCGTATAGAAGGAGAAGAAGAAGAGGCGACCTGGGTCAAAAGCTTTTGTTTTGAGGAGGGATCAGATTCACTGTCTAGAGCATCAAGAAATAGTTTTTCTTCTTGTGTCAAGACATTAATCTGGGGTATGTCCTCCAGTTCAAGTTCAAAGTCTGAATTCGAAGAAGAGGGTATTTCGAGATCATTGACTTGGAGCCCTTCATTAGATCCTTCTGATGAGATTTCCTCATCTGAATCAACCATGAGTTGATTGATCTGTTCTAGAACCGTTATATCCAAGTCTAGCTCGTTGACCTTCTTATGAAAAGTACAATATTTTGAAGTGTGGCCCTTCTTACCACAGTTAAAACAAATTATATCCTTAAAATCCTTCTTCTGATGGTTTTTCAGAAGTGGTTTTTTGGGATTCTTGCGGTAATGCTTATGCCCCTTTGAAAAGGATGGTTTGCAAGTGCACCTGGCTGATTTGCAATTTAAACATTTTTTCTTTTTTGAAACCTTTTTAGAGGAATCAACAAAAGTTGGATCAAATTGGATACAGAAATCTCCAAGACTGGTAGTCTTGCTTTGTTTTTTCATTTGCTTTTGTAATTTAACGGAGGTGCAAAGCTGGGTTCCTATATTATAGACAAAAGAGGAAAGTTCGCCATAGGAGAGGTCATCATAGGGAATTTCTCCCCCATATTTTGCTCTCAGTCCATCACGAACTTGTTCGCCAATGAGCTTAGGCAGTCCTGCAAGGAATTTTTCTTTCCAAAAAGGATAATTGCAGTCCTGACGAAGGTAAACTCGTTGGAGGAATATATCACTATATTGGCGGAAGTCTCCTAACGAACAACAACGCATATTTGAAAGCAGATCTAAATTTCTGTCACGGATATGCTCTGGATCTCCTATAAAATGTCGAGAGATATTATAGATGAGGGTATTGACAGCGTCTTGGATAGGCTCGTTGTCTCTATCAAGGAGGATTTGTCCTTGGTCATCTAATCTATAAGCATTGGATATACTATCCTTTTGCTCATCAGTGAGACAATTATCCCACCAACCTTTGAGCTGGCCACTGAAACCTGCGACAATATACTGGGCGACAGTATGATCTGTGGTTTCTTCATGGGTTTTATAGGTATTAGCAAGCATGACCATCTGATGAAGGACATTAATCTTGCTATGGTCTGAGAGTCCATCTATATTCCATTCATAAATGGAGTCTGGGGAATATCTATTTTGATAGACAATAGACTTTTCATTAAGTCCTATGTCTTCTGGAGATGCTTTGGGATACCAAGCTTTAAGTGGTTCTTTCCATTTAATGGTATTGACTTTGGGTGGTGAAGACGGCCTATTTTCTATGGTATTAAGTTCTCTAGTGGGTTCGCGAATGGTAACCCCTTTAGAGATTGGTGTCTGGAAACTAGAAGCCTCAGGTTTTGGTGTAGGAAGATCTTTGGCCTTTCCTTTGAGCGCTGCCTGTCGTTTTGCTATTTCTGCCATGAATTCTGGACTCTGGGTTTTTGGCAGAGAAAAGGGTCTAAATAGTGGTGTTTGTACCCTGGTGGGAGGAGTATCTATTTGGACAAGAGTTTCTATCCTATCTAGTTGTTTCCCTATGGTATGGAGGTGTTGATTGGCAAAATTGTTTTGCTCAATCAGTTTTCTAATTCCAGAGGCGTCTGTCTTCTCTGGGGACTTGAAAGGTGCAGCTTCTATTTCATCTTTTCCTCGGGAAATTGTAAACTTTCTAAGAGGCGGATGAGTGGACTTAATGATGGTGTTATCATCGAGTCGCCATTGAACAGAATGATCGATGACGCAGATTTGTTTAGGCTGAAGAAAGTGATCTTCAAACCATTCAAAGAACAAAATATGACATTGTTGCTGATGCATATAGTCAAAATATTGATCTTTAATGAGTTTGGTATGATCACGGAATGTTTCAAAGAACCAATTCCTAATATCACTATTTTCAGAGGAATTGAATTCTCTATTAAGCATCTGCTTGTTTGGTTCAAAAATTCTCTCTAGGACATAAAGGTCTCTATGAGCTATGTTTTGTTCAGCTTCTACCTCAGATGGGGTTGGTTCTGGGTAGTCTTGTGGGATAGTATAAACTGGTCTGGCTATACCTGTGGTATTTTCTACGCCTATAGGATTTGAGGGACGAGTACCAGTTTCAGGGGCTTCAGATCCCTTAGTACTGTCAGGAAGGGTTATAATTGGTGGTAAATTTGGATGAAGATCTACGGATCTATTATCAAAAGAATGACGAGGAGGGATAATGTCTCCTATGTATTTTCTGGATGAAGAATGGCAGAAGGAAGGTCTTCTAGGGGTTTCCTGTGGGTTTGTACTCCTACTAAACTGGATAGTTACCTTACCTTCTGGGTGTTGGACTATGTGTGCTGGATCTATATTATGGGACGGCTGACTGGGAGTGGCATGTTCCAATTCCCAGTGGTCTGGTAGATGAATATCTTGCCAGGTTATAGATCTAGGAATGGTTGCGTTAGTACGCGTTATGTCCATCTGGATGTAAAGGGTTTTACCCTTTGGGCTCTTCTGGAAAGCCTTTGGGTCAAAGTTTGACTTCATGGCTTTATAATGAATCCTATAAATAAGAGAAATAGGTATAGATCCTGGAGCTATTTTGACATTATGGGTCTTAAGCTCTAGGGTCAGGCTATCTAATATATTCTTATCAGCTAAAGAAACGGAGAAGTTTGGGTAACAGTCAAAATTTATTGGGCCACTACACAAACTGGTTTCTATAGTTGCTAAGATAGATTCCTCATAATCTAAGAGTCGAGCGTCTCTAAGGACTAGAAGAAGAGAAGTGTTAAGGCCTTCTTTAGTGAGGGGCTTAACACCGATTTGAACAAGGCCGAAGTGAAGATAATTATACTTGGCCTTCGAAATATGAGATTTGATGGAATTTTTATTCAAGAGACGAAGTTTTTCAAAACTATTTGGAAGGGGAATATCATGTTCTTCCGTTAGTATGATGAAATCGGAGGATTTGAAATATGATTTTGCATCTCTATAAATCTGACTTGACTTGATTCTTGGAATTTTCCAATTGTCTAAGGATTTGTTGAAATCTTCTATAGTTATCTCATCTCTGTGTATCAAACCTCGATCATCAGTTTCAAATGTTACTGAACTAGAAGAGGATATGGAGTGTCGATCTGGGTCCATGTTATGGCGTTGTTTTCCCTCTGCTTGAGTATTTTCAGAACGGGACACTGGTCACAGCGGCTTACAACCTCACACCTTGGGCTTTACTGCGCCTCCCAAAAATTCCCTTTTAAAATGCAGAGGTACTCACTGCCTCAGTTTGGATCTCAGAATCATTACCCCACTTCACCCTCACTGGCTCTGATACCATTTGCTCCCAAGGATCTGAGGGATGGATCACAAATATAGAGAAGACTATAGAGATAGGGAACAAATATAAGGAGAGAGTAAAATGTAATTTCATCATCCATACAGTGGTGTGTGACGATACCCTATGAGAGATAAGATGCCCTATTATGTAATCCGGGGTGTCTTAGAGGATGTTTTAGGATACCTTACAAGTTAAGATACCGTCCCAAATAGTGTTTTTCAAGATGCATCAAGAGATGAGACGCCTTGCTTTTGTGATTGGGATGCTCCAGGGAGTGTTCCAAATGAGGGGTAATAATGAATATGACGCATGCACATGCATATACAAATCATTAATTGATAGGAAACCACTATACAATACTATTGCTTCATTAAATACTATGTCACCCGCATGCTTTGAGTGAATGAACTCACATAGTTATCGATTACTTAGTGTCATATCATAAATTGAATGATAACACCTTCTCCACTACACTCGATATGCATGATTATCTTGTATAACTCACGTTGTATGTACCAGGTAGTGCATGAAAGCGATCTATTACCTTAGACTTAAGGTTTCATTTATTGTGCTTCAGCTCATTCCTTTTTTTTTCTTTTTCTTTTTTCAGTGTGTAGGATGAATCCACCACTTGTGACATGTTTTGGAATTCCCGTGTATATAGAATCGGAATATCATGATATATTCATATTGAAATTCAAGGTAGTGTGTGTTAAGCATAGCTCTACTGTTTGGGTGGATGTCCGCTTATATGAGCTTCTTTCGTGCTATTCCTTGCCTAATACATTGAGGTAAATAGCATGACAGTTGAACCTTTGAGAGGGTTTCGGGGGTCCTCTGGGCACGAGGATTGAGGACGTGAAACGATGGATGGGATTGACAACTTGAAGCAGAAAGCTTGGTTTTTGTATAGGTACGCTTTTGAAGTTGTAGATATTTAGTGTGGAGATAGGTGATCATGATCCTTTTGATCCTTTCCCAAGACTCTGAGAGTAGTTTGGGGATGTTATATTAAATTTATACTACTAATGTGAATCCAAAAAAGCATATGACGCGTGCAACTTCCTGTTTGTAATATTGATGATATTCTTAACAATTTAAAAAAAGGCATGTGTTGTGGCAACGTTCTAAGGCATCATAATATTGTTAGAGATGTAAGAATCAAATTGAGCTCATAATCAGTGTTCTTAATGTCGAAAGCTTATTATTACTAGTTGGGAGACTAATTTTTACCTCCTAAATTAGTTGAAGATAAGAAAATGGAATTTACTATTTTATTTAAAGAGTTCATAAATTCTCAATTTCAAATGAATGAGAATAGGTGTTCGAAGAAATATAATAATATTATTTGCTAGTTATTACATGAGAATTGCTCGCCATTGCTCACTAGAACCCACCTTGATGAAGCAAATACCAACCACAATAGTCAAATGATGTAGAGTCCATTGCTTTAATTGTGACATTCAAAATTTTCTATATTAGTTGATAACACCTAGAATATATAGATCCACAAAAAATTAACCCATATGACAACAACTAAGGGTTGGTTAATGGGTTATTAAGTATAGGCATAGCTTTTAACTCTCCTAAACCTATACAAAATTTAAATTCAGATTATATAACATGCAAATCATTTTTCCTTTTAGAGTCACCACAAATATTTTTTTGGTGGATCGCTTAGAAACCTCGTAATATATTGGAGATATATTTTACTCCTATGAACTAGAAATTATAGATTCAAGCATTTAGTTACGCTATATTACTATTACGCCCTTTTGATATCATTTCTTTTATTTAAAGAAAAAAAATTCATTTTAACTCAATGTGCTCAATCATTAATGTAACACTCAATAATCAAAATAATAAGTAAGTTACAAGGGCGAGAAAGGGATTTACTTACTTAGATGCAAAATGCTATGCCACGATATCAAATAATTGAAAAACACATGTCAACTGAAATGTGGTTTCTTATGTTTAGACTATAGTACTAAATGTTATCCACCATCTTCTTAGCGATCAATGAAGAATTTTCGAACAAAAAAAAGTTTACTGCACAATTTCAGTCAACTCTTTTTTTTTAGGTTTTCTTTTATTTAAAAGAAAATCTAAGCTATAGGCAATGCTTGTAAAGGAAAATTATTCTTTCCGAAAGGAGATTTCCAAAAGCAATATGGCTGGAAAAAATTCTTTAATTTCGACATATACGAATGGGGTGATCCGAAAAGTATGACGACCTTATATGCAATTATCATATGGGAATGCCTCGGATTGAGCAGTTACAATCACAATGGGTCAATTAATGCAAGGCCCATCGCATTAATGGCCCAGATCAATGCAGCCTCCAGTGGATCGGATTCGGATCGGATACACTACAAGAAAGGTTTTCAGGACAAATTGACTAAACACATTGTTAATTTACTCTGGTAATTAACTCCTGCTAAACCCTCGCTCACTCTCTCACTCCTTTATAAGACGGCAAACCAAGCCTCACTGCCGATCAATTCCAACCCGAGCTTGTTATATCATAAAGACGTCGGTCAGTGCCGATTCAGGAAGGAGAAGCAGAATGGAGAGGAGATGCATGGGGCTGATCCTGCTGTTATTTCTCGTCCTTACGCCACGTAAGACCTCACTCGCCATCGTCACTGTCCCGATTTTTCATGGGATAAATAATTGTCCAAAAAATCCTAAATCTATTACATTTTTACTGATTTAGTCCTAGACATTTTGGAACTTTGGTATACCGAAAAATGTTTATGTGAATGTCCAATCAGCACCATGTAAAATACATCCACGTAGGCTTTTTCCGGCAGAAAGTCACTAGAAGGACTGAAATGACAAAATTTTTAAAGATTTAGGACTGAATTGACAAAAAAAAGTTTAGAACTGAATCAGCAAAAATACAATAAATTTAGGATTTTTTGGACAATTATCTCGACTTTTCATTTTGGGTGTTTTCATGCCTTTTCTTTAATGCATATGAATAGTTACCTTCATCCAATATCACATGAGATCCATCAAATTGTCATAGAAAATAGTGTAAGCAAATTGTAACATATAAAAAGGTAAGCCCTTGGTTTCAAATTAGATCCGCCAAATCTAGTGGCTCATGTGCATCTTTTTTAATAAAATTAGAACGCTCGCTGAATACTTCCTCCAACCACAATAAAAATGGCTAGCCCATAGCTTAAACTAAACTTGATTATGGTTCTCATGACTCGAAGGATTCGATAGGCTATTCTCATATGAAAGAAGTTTATATCGTTTAAGTCAACACTTTTCTTTTTTACTTTCTTTCTTTCTTTTTTTAGATAGGTGGTTGTGAAAACAGCTTCCTAGTTTAGATCTAACCATTCAAAAAACCAATGTGGTGGCGAGCCAAAAAATACCTAATCTTATACCTCAAGAATAGATGTGGCAAAATGGGTCAAAGACTCATATTTTAACCCATATTTGATAATATGGGTCATAAATGGGTCAGCTTAAAATGCTAAATGGGTATTAAATGGGTCGTTTACCAACCTCATGAGTCATAAACATATCATAAACGGGTTACCTAATTAATTTTAATTATTATTAACAAATAATTTTAAATATTACTAATAATTCATTTTTAGACCATGAAAATTATGTTATTCTAATTATTTTATTTTTAAAAACAAAAAATTGATTATTTTATTTTCCCTTATTTTTCCTTATTTTTTTTTTCTTTTTTTTTCTCATTTTTTCCTCTTTCTAAGTTGGTCGTTGGCCAAGAAGCGAGCGATGAGCTCACTAGACTCCGGAAATTGGAAAAGAAAAATTGAAAAAATATATTTTTTTAAAATAAAAATAATTAAAATTTTGAAAATAAATTTAAAAAATTAGAAAAAGTATCAAATAATTGTATTTCATAAAATCATTTTAACAATACATTTTAAAAAAAATCGTCAAACAAAGTTTCCTGAATTTGGTTAATTATGGAAGTGTTTATCAATAAGGGTCAGGTATGGGTACAGGTACGGGTCGGGTATGAGTCGGGTTGGGTATGAGTCACCATATTTGCACTACATGAATATGGGTCAAAACAGGTTAAATGGGTCAAATATGGATCGACCCATATTTGACCCAACCCAAACCGACCCGACCCACCCATTTGATGCCCCTACTCAAGAAGCATAAGGTTTCAAGTTGCGTACTCAAGTTACAAGAAATTATCTTCTTGCGGATCTCCTTCGACTGGACTGAAGTTGCAAAGAGACCGAGACTGCAAACCTTCTCTTTGAAAGCAGTCATGAGTGAGGGTTTTCTTTTAACCCGGGACAGTAGGATTGTGCTGTCAAACCTTCTCTTATGAGCTAAATCCAAGTCCATTCAATCCTAGCCATTGACTCTGCTGGGGATCTTGGGAGCCCGTAGTGGCCCTGTCTCGCTCTGCATCGGGTATAATTTGAATACTTTTGCATGTATATGTTGGGTCTAACAAGGATATTTGTGCAGAGGAGGTTGTGGAAGGACGGATGTGCCAGTCACCGAGCCACCAATTCAGAGGAAAGTGCAAGAGCAATCAAACCTGTAGCTTAGTCTGCCATAACGAGGGCTTTGCAGGCGGCAAGTGCAAAGGCTGGGGGCGGCGCCGCTGCTATTGCATCAGGCCTTGTGGAGGGGAAGTACCACCACCACCTGGAGAGGATCCACCACCTGTCCTGGGTTAATTAGGGATCTATAACTGTAGTAGCTAACTATCATGTAATAAGTCCATGTAGAATCATATGTCAAACATTTTGGGAGAAAAAACTGCGCTGTCCAACGATATTCTATTATATTGAAATGTCTTATGATGATATAGATAGAATCTATGACTTGTTGGAGCTTTTGTTTGGATCAGTGTGGAAAGAGAGGAGCCAAGTCCACATCCAATGCTGGGCCACCGCATTAACAGGTACGATTGATCAAATCAACGAGGAATTGAAGCCAGGACAACCGAGGGCCTCAAAATACGACAAATTCACAATTAGGTAGCCAAAAGAAAATTGGCTTGCTACCTTAAAAACCTTCAATTTTAGTTTGTCCTAATACTATATTTTGTCTTATAAAAAAATCTTCGACGTTAGGTTATATCCCAATTCTACCCTAAACATTTTCTTATTTCATAAAATCTCTCACTCTAGATTCAGTCTTAATTCTACCACAAACTTTTTTGGGTCCCACAAAAAAAAATCCCAACTCTAGGTCTAATTTCAATTTCACTCTTTTTTTTTGTTTCATAAAAGATCAACTTTTACTTGAGTTATTAATCTGTGCTCCATTAACAATTCGTCAAAATCAATCTTAGTAATTTTGCAGTCGGTCTTCGAACGTCAACCTCGTGTGCTTGGTAATGTTCTATCTCTTACTGTTGAAGAGCTTGCACTCAAGACTCTTGAAGAACTTGTACTAAGGAGTTTTCTATCTCTCAGTTGTCAACGAAAAACTTTAAATAGAAGGTTAATGATTGTGATTCAAGTAAAAGTTTATGACTTTTTTTTAAGATTGTAGAGTATTTTGGATAAAATTGGGACAATACCTAAAATTGAGTGTTTTCAATGGGACAAAAGGAGTTTATAGTAGAATTAGTACATGATCTAAAGTAAAGGGTTTTTTCTTGGATAAAAACTTTATAACAGAATGGAGACTAAACCTAAGATTTGATATTTTCTTATGGAAGAAGGTAAAATTGGAACAGAAGCTAAAGTTAAAGGTTTTTCAGATCATTAGGTCAAAAAAATGCCTCCACGCCCTGATTAACATTTGTAAAGATAATATTCCCATACTCCATGTGCAAATCTTTATCCCCATGATTAACATTTATAAAGATAATGTTCCATAATACTACATTAATCTCTTATCATTTTCGCTACGTCTCGTATAGATTATCCTTCCCGCGAAGCAGTATTTGGAGCAACAAATTGCCTTAACAAATTTGGCAACTCTCGATCATTGTAAGCACGGTCGCCCCTTTTTAGATAAGGACGATCGAGCAACGTCCGGTATTTGTCACTGGATCGACTAGCTAATTTATATTCGATGTTGAAAGCAAGGTTTAGCTGGGAATAATGATAGGGAATAAGGAGAGGAAAAATAAATTATTGTCCAAAACAAGAGTGGTGACACATCAACAGTGCTTCGGAAGCGGACTTCCGATGTTGACTGTACAAATACAACACCTGATCATAAGTTTGTCTTCCCCTTCCTCGAAACCTCTTCCAAGTTGCTTTATTTGCAGACTCTCACCCCACTTGACCTGGATTTGCTTTATTTGCAGAGTCTAGCCACGCCGGCCGGCGTGACTCTCGCGCGTGGCCGGTGGTAGGCGACCCCCGCCAGCCATCCCAACCTACGGGCCCTCGCCAACCATCGATGAGGGTCGTCGACTCATGATCGGCGTGATCGGGGGTGTGATCGGGGGCAGCGACTCCCCTTTGACCGCTTCTTTTTCTTAAAATAATTTTCAATTTAATTTTACTAAATTAAAAGGCCACATTAATAGATTTTTGAAAAAAAAATATTCTAATAAAAATTCAATTATAAATATCATGTCATTTTTTGCCGGAACATCTCGCTGGCACTTAATTGATTGTTCTTTTTTTCAATTTGGCACTTAAGTAATCCGACAGAAACTTTTGACACAAAATTAAGTACCATACATAAATTTTGACACTTGAATGTCCTTCCCCCCATTATCTTCTATAAGATCGCAACTTATAAGCGAGTCTCTCAGCCGCTTGTGACTCAGGCAATTGCCCGCTCATGTTGAGAGAATTCTCGACTTATGGAACACTTATAAAGCCGCTATGATGAGGTTGCACACCTACAGATGGATGAGTAGTGATGCTCAAAAACCAAAACTTGCATAAAAGATGTGAGGATTTATGATAATGCTGTCGCACCCTCGACTTATCCAAACAGGGATAATACACGGCCGTCCTTTTAGCCAAAAGACAGTCTCAAAATCATAACTTAACCCGATAATAACAATATATACATTCATGTATATTCGATAAAAAAAAAGTCATATGATCATAATTTTCTATAATCTATCAAGAATATATACATATATTCAATAATTAACTCAGAGGTTATCAAAACCCTATATAGATTTTTAAGTATCTAATTCAAAAACTTGACCCAGCTATGTATAACTCATAACTAAAAATGCTCGCTTTCAAAAGTTCTCAAGCCACTAAACATCCTCGCCTATTTATGGCTCACTGAAAAATCAGGAAAGCAAGTAAGATTAAAAAAAAAAAGATATTATAGCTTAGTGAGTAATACAATTCTTCCATGCAGACCGAACATCCACTATGCATCGTTATAGAATGATATAGTAACTTATCATCTCAAAACTAATATATAATGTATGTAAAATACAAAAGTTGTATCATAACTTCCCAACAAACTTTATACACATAAAACTCAGTTAACAACATTTACTTCATAATAACAAAACAACAATGTTGGCCAATCCTATTGATTAATCTCATCAAATCACATATTAATGGTTTATCCCATCGGTTAATCTACTGCTCAATATTTAACTATGGTCACGTTTAACTCCTCTAAAAAAGGCAACCAAATTTTCCTTATTGGCTAAGTCTACCATCTACATCAGCTGTCAATTCAATTCAGAAGGACGTCCTAAAATAGAATGCATACTTTCCTCTCAATGGGTTCTCTTCATAGCGATACAAGCAATGTGAATAAATATCATTCTCCAACAATTCATAATTTATAAACTGAATCACATAATCTTCCACAATTCTATTATCAAACAGAATTTATATCATAAAACATTTCGAAATCAATGCTTAAAGCTCTTAGTATTGCCCTTCATAATATATTTAATTCACTAACGAGCATCCTCTCAAATGAAGTCCTTCAATACCTTCTTAAATTATGTAAAAATGTAGTCAAAGTTCGATTATACAAGAGAAATACTTCTTCATACTCATACTTTGTTAAAATATTATCATTTTCAAGACATGGGTTTGTAAATTTATTGATGAAATAGTATCACTCATATGGATATGCCTAGAACCAGCAACATGTCTCTACACGGGCCAATAACCTCATAATCCTAACAATTAAACAAGAATCAACGTCAAAAATTAAATAATACTATACAACTAGGAATCGCCTATATGATGCTTAACTTTAGCAAAATAACTCATATGTACTAACTAAACTCTCTATCGAGATAAATATTCAAAATTATCAATAACACCTAACTTGACGTGAAATTTGATTATCTGACCGAACTCCGTTTTCAGTGAATTTATAGGCAATCAAAAGGTCTTTCAATGTACTACAAAAGCCCTCACTCTTCCGGCCAAAATCTCACTTGAAACCAATGAATTTTAATCAAAAACTCACTTATCATGGAAATTTCATCCTGTGCGAAAAACTTCAAAAATTTGTTCCGAACAATTCATAAGCTCAAATTAAATTTCATAAGAAACTACCACTTAACAACATCCCAAACTTTCCAACCCACAAAAATCTCAACTTAATAACTCAAATATCAAACTTTGCAGCTCAAGTTTCATAAAAATCCGATTTTTGAACCATAATGTTATAAACTATTCCAATTAAACAAATAAGGAGCGCGAGTACTAACTGAGCGTCACAAGTGGAAGTCGAATCAGTTTGGTGAGATCTCTACGATGAGAAAATTCCTTCTTTTTCTTTCTTTCCCTCTTTTTCCTTTTTTTAATCTCAGCTTACTTTCCCATTTCTTTTCTTCTTCTTTTTTCTGACTAATCAACCATTTTCTCTCTTTCTTTTTTTGACTAAATCAAAGCCCAACTGGCAACTATTACAAACGCCTCGGAGGAATAGTTACGTTGGATGTCTCCCCTCGTCCATTACCAATTTAAAAAATAGATAATTCATTTGCTTAGCCCAATTAAAATAACAATAAAAATAAAAACCAATTATCTAACATATATATACATATATATATATATATATATCATCAGTCTTGTAGGAATTAATAATCGAGGAATGTTGGTCTTCAATGAGATAATTATGCCACCAACCTCTTAACTGTCTAGAAATCCACCAATTAAAAGGTAAGCTACAGATTGATTTGTAACATCAAGAATACATTTATAAGTGTTGGAAAGCATAACCATTTGGTTGATGACATTTAAGGGATTTTGTTCAGAAACTCTATCTATACTCCATTCATATATGGATCCTAAAGAATATTTATGTTAAGGTTGGAGATTATTTTCTTCTAAGGTTGCATCTGATGGAGTAACTCTATAATAATATAATCTCTGAGGGTCTTTTCAAGTTATTTTGTTTAACTCTGGAATAGACCATGTTTCAGATTTATCCAGCACATTGAGATTGGCAAATTCAGAATCAATATCTATGAAGTTGACTTGATCCAAAGTGTATTTAATAACCAAAATTTTCAAAATTGGTATTTCAATGATTGGTTTTTCTTTTTTGAAACTCAATTTTCCCTTTAGAGCTTCTAATGCTTTAAAAAATCAGCACTATGATTTTTTGGAATTTTGAAAGGTTTAAAGAGAGGCATATTATATATATATATATATATATATATATATATATATAATGAGAGAATTTCGAGAAAATTTTAAAAAGCACTGGATTATGAAAATCCTCTTACCGTGAGTTTTGGACCATCAAACTTGACTCCAAAGTCCAAAGCAATCACTCGCCTGTATTCAACCTAGGGTTTCAAGGGTCCAAAATTGCATTCCCAAATTCGTCGGGCTCATCATGAGGATCCAAGATTCCAAGTCCTTTGCAAAGCATGCTCGGTTGTGGCCGAAGGAGGTAATTGCTTGAAGTTGGAGCAGAAAGAACCATGTGAAAATGGAGGACCGATATTCTTCGTTGAAACCAAACTCGGTTCTGGTCTCCTAAAGGTGACATTATTGCTTGGGCAAAAAGAGAAGAAAACCAACTATAATAAACCAGTAAGAGACAGACAGACAGACAGACAGACACAGTCTTCGTATTTGTCGAAAAGGACAAGTGGAAGCTTCTAAGGTCTTTTTTTTTTTTTTATCTTTGTAAGGGAGCCGGCTCGAATATGTCAAGAACTAAGAAGTGCTTCTCCGACAGTCATCCGTGGGAACCATCCTTGGATAAAAAAATGTTGGTTTGTAGAGCGCCCAGGTAAGTTGAGCTTGAATGGCCACGGAAAATCTGATTCCGCATCTCAGCCAAACATGTAGCTTAGGCCATAGTCAACCATAGAGAAGGTGGGTACTCATCGTGGGGTTTCTGATCATACTCGACTCCTACGCACGGCTACAGTGGAAAAAAGAGGAGATTTGCGTACGTTGTATCTGGATGTAATGAACACATTCAATACGAATGTAAAAGGAAACAGGTATCCTAAGTGACGACTGACAAACGTAACTATTGCCTGGCTGCTCAATTTTTAATGAACTTCACCTGCCCTCTTGGTGTAAATGCCGCCAATAAATCCGGGTTCCTCAGTGAACCAGGGTCCCGTGGGGTCCTGTGCTGGGATCTAGAGTTCAAATCTCTCTGGTCCACACGGACGCATGCAGGATGAAACTTCCGCCCCATGTGTTGAGTGGTGGGGACTTGGCTTTGATCTTGACCGGTTTCACGAGATTGGAAGTCAATTTCACGCGACAGAGAGATCTGAAAGGGCCGACCATTACAATTGCCTTTTGACAGCCGACGCCACCTTGCATGCAATCGCCCTATCGATGTTCACACCTTATCAAAGACTTCTTGATTGATCCCCGGACACCCAATGAGTGACTAAAAGGAGTTGGCACGAGGACCAGCAGTTTGTTGCTCATCGCGCGGCCCGAACAAGACGGTGTGGTTATATGACGCGAGTTTTGCCTTTATTTCTATGAGGACTGAAAACATGTGTGCTGCACATGCATGTCCTGTGTGCTGCTAATTAAAATATTCACTTATTGATCTCTTTGTTCTCAATCTTCTTAACTTATATTTCATTTGGACAGCGTGGGGCTTGACTCCGAGTCAGCTTATGGACCGATCTTCTGGATGACCATAAGTTTGAAAAAAGGACTATACAGCTAACTACATGACTGAATAGTTGGTTTTATGGACTTTGCTAGGACAACATACAAGGTGCTTGTGTTAGGGGCAAAAGATTCAAACCAAGGAAGGCCCATGAAGAATTGAAGAGGCACTTTTTTTTAACTCGCATTACATGATGCCAGCAAAACCCAAAGTTGCAACTTTTGAGGTGGTTCCACTTGCGAAGTCCCACTTTCAAATTGAACTTTGCTTCCCCAGCTACCATCAGGATCAATCACATGATTCCCATAAAGAGGTGGTTGGGATTAGTTAATGCACTCAGCAGAAGTTTTCCAGGTCTCAATATGAAATTCTTTTATGCCAGTCTTTTTTGGAAAAATCCAATTTCGTCATTTTTTAACAAGAATGGGTTTCCATTCCCACAGATCCGGTCAGTGTCGATGCGAGTTCCCATTGTCGTCCACCTTTCGCCACAAGTCAATGTTGGTTCTTCTCTCTGTGAAAAAGTTTGCTTTGCCATTATATTATATGGCTACTGGCGAGACCTTTCCGTCGGATTAGGTATTGGGTCGTTTTCCCCTGTAATTAGCTGGTCTTATTAGGTCTTCATCTTGGCGCATAATCTCAAAATAAATACCTCAATCCAGAGGAGAAAATTAATCAATGGATGCTCTTTATCTGTTCCTATTTTTCAGCATCAATACCCTTTGTCACCTCCGAGGTATCTGCGCTGTAGTGGACACAATCACTCCATCTCAGTCACTCAGCGATGTTAATGGAAGCACCTTATCTTCCCAAGATGGGACCTTTGCACTGGGATTCTTCAGCCCAGGAAATTCCCAGAAACGTTTCTTGGGAATCTGGTACAAGATGATCCCAGCAAGAACCGTTGTGTGGGTTGCGAATAGGCTCAATCCGATCAATGACTCATCGGGCGTTCTGATGATTGATGACTCAGGAAAGCTTGTCATCCTCAGCAGCAACAGCACCGTTGTTTGGTCTGCAAATTCAACGGGGACTGCACAAGATCCAGTAGTGCAGCTTCTTGATACTGGAAACCTTGTCCTGAGAGATAGGAATGATGGGGATTCGGGCACGACTTACTTGTGGCAGAGCTTTGACTATCCGACAGACACGGTCATAGCAGAAATGAAGATCGGATGGGACTTAAGAAGGGGTCTCAATCGCAGGTTAACGGCATGGAAGAGTGTTGATGACCCTTCTCCAGGCGATTTCTCGTGGGGAGTGGAGCTCCACAATTACCCTGAAGCAGTTGCCTGGAAGGGAAGTAAGGAATATTTTCGGAGCGGCCCTTGGAATGGCCTGAGGTACAGTGGCGCGCCGGAGCAGAAGATCAATCCCCTTTTCTCATTCAATTTTGTTGACAACAAGGATGAAGTTTACTTCATTTTCCACCTCAAGAACAAATCTGTCCTCTCCAGGACTATCCTTAACCAATCAACTTACACATGGGAGCGGTACACTTGGAGCGAAGCCACTCGGGCGTGGATGCTCTACACAACGGTTCCAAAAGACTACTGCGACAATTATGGCCTTTGCGGTGCATATACAATTGCGACGTGACTAATCTGCCCGCCTGTCAGTGTTTATCAGGGTTCAGCCCTAAGTCACCTGAGAAATGGAAGTCAATGGATTGGTCTGGGGGATGTACGAGGAATGAGCCCCTTGAATGCGGAGACAGAGATGGGTTTGCCAAATATAGTGGATTGAAATTGCCGGACACCACATTCTCTCAGGTGAACAGGACTTTGGATCTGAAAGAATGCAGGGCTAACTGCTTGAGCAACTGTTCTTGTATGGCCTACACGCATTCGGATATCAGAGGGGCTGGCAGTGGCTGTGTCATGTGGTTTGGTGATCTTGTGGATATTAGGCACTTCACAGACAGCGGGCAAGATCTCTACATCCGAATGCCCCGGTCAGCACTAGGTAATTTGCTTACACTCCGGTTTTTGCTATTTTCAGTGAACCTATTGACATAGAACAATACTTCTGATATCTAACTTGTTGGTTTCATTGGATTGACAATCTGAAGAATTGAAAGGCAGACATTGGTTGATAACAGCGCTCATAGTCATAGCTGTGATAGTTGCTGCTTCATTGTTGCTCCTAGCCTGCTATAATATGTGCAGATGGAGGAAGAGAGCCAAAGGTAAATTTGATGCCTATGCACTTTCTAATGGCTCTTTCTCGTTTATCCTAATCAAAGGATACTCAGTTGATTGCATAATTGGCTTAGACCAGACATCCTTGCAAGTTTGTCGCTTGACCAAACTTCATAATTAAATGAACTCTCATTCAAGTTTGATCTGCAGTAGTTACAATGACAAGTCTTATCTTCCATGAATAATTTAGTTGGTGGAATTTCATATCTGTCCGAATTGCCCCGGCCATTAATTTGCTGTGATGCGAGGTGGTAGAAAGCTTATGAATTTAGAAAAGCGTTTCAAATTATAACTTATATCTTAAACTCCAGCATGATATTGAAGTAGATAGCTTATGGATTTAGAAGGCTACGGAATAAAATTTACACTGGACGTGGAGTTCCTGATAGAAAAGTATGCATGCTGACTATTTCTGTCCCGATAGATATAATTTAAGGTATTGCTCAGAGTATATTTCAATGGTGTGATTACCTACCAAACCTCACTTTCAATCACCGCAGAGGCAAAGATAGATGGAGGAGAAAAGGAACCCAAAGATGAAAGCTCCAAGGACTTAGAGTTACCATCAATTGACCTGGCCATAATTTCGGATGCGACCGAAGATTTTTCATTAAATAAGAAGATCGGAGAAGGAGGGTTTGGACCGGTATATAAGGTACGTCTTTAGTGTACTAATTCCAGGACTGTAGAAGGCTAGAAGCAGAGTAGAGATTTCCCTTGAGTTCAGATTGCCATAAATAGACGTCACTTGATATACAGGGTGCGCTCCCAGATGGACAGCAAATTGCAGTGAAGAGGCTTTCGGCCATCTCTCGACAAGGAACGAAGGAATTCAAGAACGAAGTGATACTGATTGCCAAACTTCAGCACCGAAATCTTGTAAAACTTCTAGGCTGTTGCATTGAAGGAGAGGAGAAAATGCTGATCTACGAATATATGCCTAACGGAAGCTTGGACTCCTTCATTTTTGGTCTGACCAGTTCTTTTTTTTTTTTTTTTCTGAACCCTCCTTTAGCTTTCGAGTTTCGTCAAAATAAAGCATGATCTATGTATTCAACTGACCGGCAAGCAAACTTGCAGATGGCACAAGAGGTAAACTACTAGACTGGCAAAATAGATTCAACATTATTTGCGGGATCGCTCGGGGCCTTCTTTATCTTCATCAGGATTCAAGATTGAGGATAATCCACAGAGATCTAAAAGCAAGCAATGTCCTGCTTGATAAGGAAATGAACCCGAAAATATCAGACTTTGGCCTGGCCAGGACTTTTGGAGGAGATCAGAGTGAAGGGAATACAAACAGAGTGGTTGGAACTTAGTAAGTACCCGAGCCGATAACTTTTGACATGTTTGGATTGAGACATGAGTGCCTGATTGAAATGATGATTTGCAGTGGCTACATGGCACCGGAGTATGCCATCGACGGACTATTTTCAGTGAAGTCCGATGTCTTTAGTTTCGGAATACTTATCCTGGAAATCATCAGTGGAAAGAGAAACCGGGGTCTATTTCATTCAAACCAGAATCTCATTGGACACGTAAGTTTCAAATTTAAGCACAAAATTCACATCCATTTTCCACAGACATCAAAATATTCAAGCACAAGTTTCAATGGCATATGATCCGTACTTCAGTGTGTGCATTCCACAGCCATCTTATTCATTTCAAATTGTGATTGACGGAGTTTTGCTATGATCAGCAACCAGCGTGACAATGATCCCTTGAATTTGATGATGTCATTTCAATGGTTCAGGCCTGGAGATTATATTCAGAAGGGAGGCCCCTAGATCTCATTGATCCGTGCTTAGACGGATCGTGCATCCTATCAGAAGTAGTGCGATGCATCCACCTGAGTTTCCTTTGTCTACAACATCATCCCGAGGACAGACCAAGCATGGCATCGGTGGTCGTGATGCTGGGAAGCGAAAGCGCTCTGCCTCCGCCCAAACAGCCAGGCTTCCTGATAGACAAGAACCCTTTCGAAGGAGACTCTTCGTCAAGCAAGCACGATCTAAACTCAGTCAATGAGATCACCGTCACAATGGTGGAAGGAAGATAGAATCCTCAACCGGTGAATTCTGCAATTGTTCAGTGTTGGCACGGCCGATGAAATCAACCTTTTTGATCAACTAACTTGCTGAGAGATCAATCAGCATTCGATCTCGATTATTAACTGTACAATCTGTAACGGTTTTTCCTGGAGAGTTTGCATTGATCAATAGTGATGGGAAGACTTTTCAAACTTTTGCTGGCCACAACGATCAAATTCTTCTCTCAGAATCAATAGGATTTGATTATGTCTCCAAAGAGAATGACAATAATTTACGGCGGAGCTATGATTGTGAGTCTTCCTTCAGGAAAATTTGGCTACACCACCCAAACTATGCATCATCTCTTGTCATGATGCTTGGGGAATCAATTAGAAGTGAGGTTGGGGCGAGTGAAGATCTGGTCAGGATAATACTGATCTTTTCCGGCAAGCAAGAAAAAGGGGTTGGAAATGATGAACTGGAATGATAGGATGTTGGACTCCGTGAAACAAAAGCTTCTTTCTTTCTACATTTCATGCATGTGTTTGGGTCTTGTCCGAGAAAGTCTTGATGTGGGACGAAGATGATGATGACTCTCTCTCCTGATTATCGATGAGAAAAAAGAAAAGCAAACCCTCTTAAGTGGAATTCCACCCCCTCTAAGTAATAGTTTTTAGACATGAGGGAGAAGGTAATGATCTCCTAAGAATCAAGATTAATGGGATTATTGAGGACTTGGAGAGAAGAAAAAGAGTAAGATCTGAGATCCATCTTTAGATCTCGAATGGGCCATCCATTGATGGCTTGGCGTTTAGGTGGAAAGGGCAAATTGGGAACTGTCGCATGATTCGTGTCGAATCATGATTTAGGAAAGCCTAAAACATGGGACCTTCCTACTTCCCTTTGTCCTAATGCGCCAATTTTTCCAGTATGTACCATCAAAAGGAAACGTGGAAGGTTGGATCTCTTGGGTCCAGAAGAAAGTAATGTTGTTATGGAGAGTGATACATTGATCTAGTCGAATTTAATACACCCTTGTTTTGTTTTAGCTCTGTGCCGTACGAACTTAGACAAAAGCTGGCAAAGAAAATGAGGTATAACACGTGATCTTTAAAATTTTAATTTATTCAATATGATCCCTGGATTTTGACTCGATGTGAAATGAGAGGACTCTCAGTTTATTCAACGCGGTTCTCAAATTTGTGAATGGGACGATAGTGTTGATTTTTTTTTTTCATATAATTCATGAGCTAAATTGAACAATGTATCAAGAGCTTAGAAGACTGCATTATTCAAATTAAAAATTCAGAAATCACATTAAATAAATTAAAAACTTATGGAATTACATCTCACGTTGGTCAAAATTGAAGGACCGTTTTATATTACTATTTGCAAACTAAAACAAGGGATTGACAACACCAACATTACAAGTAGAATACAAAACTTGGTCCTTATAGAGTACAATGGGATAAACATGTTGAAAATCGGTTTCAAGTTCTACTTTGAAGTCGGCCTTGCAGGTTTAGGGTGGAACTTGTCAATTTAGAATCCAGAATCAAACCGATCGAAATATGTTCCTAGTTTTTAGAACTGGAAACCACACTAGTCCCCTGATGAATTGGCCAGTGAGGTCAGCTCCCGCGTTAAATCAACCAAGTTACTCATCTCTATGCAGGAACTTATCACAGATTCTCATATAGTTAAACTAAGCGAAAAGTATAGTGCATGAGAACCTTGAATAATATGTCGCTCATGTCAAATTCTTTAAACAATCAAATAAGTAAGTTGTAATGGTAGCAGAGTTTTGATGTTCTGATACCACGGCAGCTGACAAAATCATTGTTTGATCTTGATACACAAACGATTGTTCTTCGTTAGAGTAGGCATCAAACTTTACCAGCGCGTGGAATATCTTAATCTTAAAATTGGCCGGCTAATATAAGTTTTTAAGATGATCTTATCAAATTGCTCTAGGCTTGCTTTATAAAACTGAAAAGGTCGCACACTGAATTTGAAGTGTTGAAAACATAAAAAGACATTTTTTTTTGTAGTTGAAAGGCTAGCTTGCTTCCCTTTAGGAAGCAGGTGGCCAATTGTCGAGAGGAGATAGAAGTAGGGGTGAGCAACTTGGACCGCCCGAATTGCACCAAACCGGCCGGGAACCAGACCGGACCGGAAGTGTCGGTCCGGTTTCTGGTTCCCAAAAGTGGAATCGATGTCCGAGCGATTCGGTTCTCGAGTCCTAGGAAAGCCGGACCGGACTGGACATGACCTGTTTAATTTTGTATATTTTAATAAAAATAAAAATGTAAAAGAAGTAAAAATAACTCAATTCAAATTTCTAAAGTTTTAATATTTACCAAACTTTATCAAAACAATTTTTGTCTTAAAAATAAGTAAAGAAATTCAATCTTTTTTAGAATTTTTCCGATTCCCAACCGGTCCATTAGATTTTCTAGGAAGGTCCAGTCTGGTCCGGTCCAAGACTTAGGCGATCCGATTAATAGTCCTAGAGACTGAAGACCAATTCCATCGATCGGGTTCCCGGTTCTAGAGAGGAATCGGACCGCCCTAGACCATGCACACCCCTATATAGAGGTTGTCGTCCTTTCCAGTCAATCAAACTTCCAAGAAAAATGTGTTGAGTGCCAAATTGCAATAACTTTCTTACAAATACATAAAATGCTAAACACCTTTGATAGGTTACAAAGAACATACTTGCTGTTTTTTCTTTCCTTCTTTCAGAATTACCATTGCAAAAGCATTTCTTGAGATATACTCTTATCTCATGGTGAACAATTAGGCCTTGACGAAATGGAAAAAGATAGCTCGATTCGACATGCAAAAAATATGCGGTGCTTGCCTAGAGCCTCAATATGCCAAATAGTAACAACAATCAATGGTTTAAAAAGAAAGAAAGAAAGAAAACAATGACCATACATTCATGAAGACAATACTCGTGATCTTTAGACCGTGTAGAATAAATTCATTTGGACTACCGACCGTTCGGATCTCACGGTACCAAAACTCGCCGACGGACAAAGTCCCAAGAAAGTAAGATGTTTCGAGCCAACGTGGAATAATGATATTCCATCTCCCCCCCCCCCCCCCCCCTTCCCCTATGGTGTTGGCCACCATATGTCATGGTTAAGTCCCGCGTATTTAACGATCCGGATGATACTTGATTCTAGTGATTGGTACGACATCTCGCCGACGAATTGCGTTAGCCGTTCGACGTATTTTGACCTAAAACTCGTTGTCCTACTTTGAATCCCCAAACGAGGCGGGCGCCCTCTATGGAAGGAACCAAATTCCATGCCCACACATTTCTCAATGAATCCAAAACCGATCCAGAATTGCTGACCACATCGATTGACTTGGACCATCGGGAGGAAAAAAACAACTGAAAAAGAAAAAAAAAACGCGACAAATCTTTCAACTTTCAAGGAATTCGGGCGGGTCGATCAGCATGCCGTCGGCAACACGTCATCGGAAATCGGTGAGGTGGGAAGGGAACCCGACCAACCGCAAACGCATCGAAAGCCGGTTCTTTACACCCGGCCCATGATTGACCCAGCCGCCCAACCGACGGTGGTGACAAGAAATCGAGAGTTCCACGTGGACCCACCCACCGTCGCCCGCCGTTGATCCTGCCCCAGCGAGCATCAACGCCGCGTCCACGTGTCCTCGGACCATCGTTGTCGACCGAAAGGAGACGGATTTGGACACTGGACTAGGATAGAAACTCAGGCGCTCGAGCTCAAACTTCGGTCGCGCATGGTCCTTTCTGGCTTCGGGTGCTCGGTGAACTTAGGGTGCGTCCACGTGAAAGAGCTGATCGCGAATTAATTTTTCGGACTTTCACGTGTTCGGTTGGCTGAAAAATAATGCACCGATCAAAATATATTTGCGATCAAAGGAAATAATCCCACTTAAAATTAAAAAGAACGAATTCCAATTCCTCCATGGATGGAATCAATTTCCCAGGCACACCGGACCTCATGACAAAGGCTTGCTTCTCTTTAATACCCGTCATTTCAAAATGAGATTCGGATTATCGAAAATGTTTTCAGTAGCTCTTCGTTTTTTTTCCCCTTTCAGAATACCACCAAAAACAAATGAAATGATATTCACGAAAAGCGCTCTTCTTTATCATAGGATTTGATCCGAAGTAAATACGTTCTTGAATTGATTTTTTTTTTCATACGTCGAAATTGGACCTCCTATCTCGAGAGAGCACAAAATGAAAATGAAAAAAAGAACAAAAAAGGGGAGAGGGGAAAGAAAAGGAAAAAGGAAAAGAGTAAGGAAGAATAAATAGAAAGGTGGGCGGACATCTTCTAGAGAGTTTTAGGGAGCTTGCAACGAACACCAATGATGATGATGATGAGCGTGACAACAACACACCATCATTAATCCAAAACGCTCCCCCCAACCCCGCCGGTCCGCGAAAACGACGCCGCTCCGACCCCGTAGCGATTAACCCGACGATTAATCCCGCTTTTACCACTAATTAACCCTCCCATTAAGAGTTCCCCACCCCCACCTTCGCCTTAATCAAGTGGCTTTCTCAACTCTATATAAAGTGGAGGCTCTGCGCAGCTCTCCCACTCCCGCACTCCCGCACTCCCATTCGTCAACGCTTTCAGCACCCAGGCGCAAGGCAACAGCGAAGCGAAGCGAACGGGGAGCGACTCTCTGAGGACTCATTTCAATGGCGACCAAGGTCTACATCGTGTACGTTTTCCATCCCCTTCGCGATCGATCCGCTCGTCTCCCCCCGGTCTTTGATGATGTCGTCTTGCCTTCCCCCCCCCCCCCCCCCCCGCCGGCTTTCGATGGCCTCCGAATCGCGTCCTCTCGTCGCCGGCTTTGGGACTCGATTGGCCGGATCGGTCCAGCGATCGCTTCTTCTTCTGTTTTTTTTTTTTTTTCTTTTTCCCGTGATCTCTCCGCCGTTTTAGTCGGCTTCTTGGTCGGTGCCGTCCGTTCCGATTCGCCGGTGGGAAGTTGTCCTCGGTTGGCGGCATCCGGTTCGTAGATTCTTTTTTCTTTTTCCTTTGCTTTTTCCTCGGCGGTTGCGTTCTCGCGCGTGATTTAGCTTCGTTCGTTCGCGTGGTATTGGATGGCGGTCGATGGATCGTTGGCCGTTCGATTTGGTCGAAACGATGAGTGGCGCTTGGTTCGGTCGAGCACGGTTGTGCAGAGACCTGTTGTTTAGACCCCTGATTTGCTAGATATCGTCTGTTTTGATGTGATACGCGGGGGTATTAGCTAATGCGCTTCTACTGGATGATCTTTGCCGAAATTGACAGGGTCAGTTTTGGATCGCATCCCTAGCTCGTGTTTTCGTAGTGTGCGTCTTCCATTCTTAGTTAATGTAGATCTTCTGTCTAATGCTGACGTGTGAATTTAGGTGGAAGTTGGGGTTATATCTTGTTGTCAGTTCTACTTAAATTAGAGGCTTGATCCACAATAAAGCTCGGAAATAGATGTAGGTAGGAATGCGGTCAAGTTGTTCATAATCCCATATTCAGAAATGTGTTCTGAATGATACAAATAGATGTCCGAAATTAAAGCCTGTTTGCCTTGTGTTTCTTATAAACCTAGGTGAGTCAACAAATTATTTTTTACTATGCTAAGTAGGTTTAACCATTCGGGGGTAAATTATCTTTTTCAGATCTGATGCTAAGCCACATTGATGATCATTTTGGCATTCACTGGGATGTGCGATTAATTGGTAGGATACTTTCTAAATCCCATCAGTCAAATTGTTCAAATTGGTCTACTGAAATCACAAATTTAGATTAATGTTTTCATGCTGTTGACTGCATCCTTCGTTTATCTTCAATGGAAAAAGTGATTTTGTTATGGTTGCAAATTCAACCAATTGTGATGCCCATAAACTGGCAGAGCTCATGGAGTTTAGGGGTACTCTATCGTGAGTCGAACTGTCCTGCATATAGAGGCTCTGCTACTTGTATAAGTGGCTGCTACATTAGGACAGTTTCGGGCTTGAGATGTTAGGCTTGTTGTGAGCCATGTTTACCTAGCTTGAAAGTTATTGGATTGATGACTTCTGTATGAGTTGGAATTTGCATCGCCTAACTTGGGGAGGGCTATCTGAGTAAATACCATCCCATTCCATATGATTAAGGGTCTGGGTGTTGGTAGTGATGCTTTTTCAGCCAGTTCTGTGTACATGTTATAATCTCTAGGTAAATTTTGTCTAAGGGTGCTTCGGTGTGAGAAATTTTCGCGAATTGATTTTCTGGACTTTTACGCATTTGGTTCGTTGAAAATGATTTGTCAATGAAAAGCCATTTATGTTCAAAGAAAATATGCATGCATAAAGTTAGGAAATGGATTCCCTAATCTAAAATCAGAAAGCACTTCCCTTTATCGTGAAATTTGCCCCAACGCAAACACACATTCAATTTAGTTTGTATTATTTAACTTTGCCCCCTGTTTCTGAGATGAATTTTTATATCCAAGTTCAATGCAGTCAAACTCCTATTGACTGGACTTTGTATTTGTTGGTCTCATTCCATTGATTCGGGGCGAATCATTCACATGTTGTGTAGCAGACAAACTAAATGCACTGAGTATTTCACTACTCTTCCGCTTGTGTGAGCTCTTAAATCTTTAGAATGCTAAATTGGTGATCACACAGTGGTCTCTAACCATTCAGAGAGAAGAGAGAGCATGATTCTCACGTGTGATACAAAGCTGATGTTTTTCTGAAGCCATCACTAGGTGTCATATGCCGGAATTTTTATGTTCAGAAAATGAGGAACAGGATATTTGGATCTTTTTCTTTGGCTTGTAGATTGATTTTTGCTTGGTGGTATGTGGATCTCGTGTGTGAAATGGTCTGATTATTTTGTAGGTATTATTCCATGTATGGACATGTGGAGAGGCTGGCCGAAGAGATACAGAAGGGGGCTGCCTCTGTTGAGGGAGTTGAAGCAAAATTATGGCAGGTATTATCATTTCTTTTTATCTGTACATGTCTCTTTTTTTATACCACTCAATTTTTACCTTTCCGTGATAATTCCAACATCTTTAGGTAGGCTCCTGGGTGAAAATTTATATTTAGCACAAAAACTCATATCATCTCCCAAATCATGGCCTATTCTAGGTTTCGCATTCTAAAACTTTTCATGGATGGTTTTGTATGCATTTGCTTCAACCATGTTATCGTGCTTTGTCATGATGAGTTTAGAGACTGGATGAAGTGCCATTGGTTTTTTCCATTCTGCTTATGCATCAATCTGCTGTTTGACATAATAAGTAAGTTTTTGAGTCACAAAACACGATGCAAATTTTCCTTCAGTGCTTCATGATACATCCAGAATTAACAATGCGCTTAAACTTCTGGTATCATTAACTGTCATTGGTTGGAAAGACTCTTGTTGGTAATTTGCTTGCTTGTTGATAGACCACTTTCATTTCTGTGTGAAATGAGGCAACTGCTGATGTATTGAATTGGGGTTGGTGAATAGGTGGCTGAGACACTGCCAGAGGAGGTGCTTGCAAAGATGAGTGCACCTCCCAAGAGTGATGTACCAGTCATTACTCCAAATGATCTTGCTGAGGCCGATGGATTTGTTTTTGGTTTCCCCACAAGATTTGGCATGATGGCTGCTCAATTTAAAGCCTTCCTCGATGCAACTGGAGGCTTGTGGAGGACGCAAAAGCTTGCTGGCAAGCCTGCTGGAATTTTCTATAGCACCGGATCTCAAGGTGGTGGGCAGGAGACTACAGCGTAAGCAGCCAGCATCTTATTTATTGGAAGAGATGACTTTGAGGTGGGAGAGTGATGTGTTCTGAAAACTTGAAATCGTGCTGCAGGTTGACCGCTATCACGCAGTTGGTCCACCATGGGATGATTTTTGTCCCCATAGGATACACCTTTGGGGCCGGAATGTTTGAGATGGAGAAAGTAAAAGGTGGTAGTCCGTATGGCGCGGGGACTTATGCCGGTGATGGCTCGAGACAACCCTCTGAGCTGGAGCTGGAGCAAGCTTTTCATCAAGGGAAGTACATAGCTGCCATCACAAAGAAGCTCAAGGGTGCTGCCTGAAGTGACCTGTATGATTTGCCGGATTATTGTGCCTGTCCTATATATCGATTCTTTTTACAAACAATTTCTGAGCCCACCTTTGAAACTCATTCCAGTCAATAAGTCTTGTCCTGTGAAGTATATTCTTCGTACTTGTATCGCAAAGTACAGTGTTTGTTTTTCTCTTCTTGATATTAAAGTTTTTAGTTGCTTGATCTGTCGAGTCGCACTCTTCGAGTTAATTACACCGTGTCATCTGGACTCACGGTGTTATTTGTTCAAGTTGTTGGGCATCTGTTCTACTTGAGGAATCAAATATTGAAGTTTGATACTTACTGTGTAAGCCAAATGATTTGCCTACTAAACTTAGCAGAGATGAATTGCTCCGGAAACATCACTGTGATGAACAGCCTTGATCTCAGGCCTATGTATACTTCAATATGGCTCAGGCCCTCGATTCTTTTCCTTCTTTCCTACTTGTTGAGGAAGTCTTTCTTAAGGTAGATAGGCACTAAGCTCGTGAAGTACCGAGTCTCACTGATTTATTGAACCGCATGAGGTGCGAGTCTAAGCCCGATGAGTACTTCAGAAGAGGCTATAGATGTTCAGCTTCTCACTAGACAAAAGTCGCGCGGCGTCGAAGTGCGCCCGTCTGTCGGAAAACAACGTTGGTACCCGTGTGGAAAAGAGTCAGAA
This sequence comes from Melaleuca quinquenervia, assembly GCA_030064385.1. Classification (NCBI taxonomy): domain Eukaryota; kingdom Viridiplantae; phylum Streptophyta; class Magnoliopsida; order Myrtales; family Myrtaceae; genus Melaleuca; species Melaleuca quinquenervia. The sequence goes on from CM057723.1 coordinate 4,829,218, forward strand.
TTACTAAATTCTTGCTGATAAAGCAGACGCCGTTACTTTCGGTTAACATTCTTGTTGGGTCGAGCTTTTTGGTCAAGGCCCATGTTGCTTGCTAATCCCCGGGTGAGGTCACCGATGGAGAGGACTGATGAGCGAGGGTTCTGATTCTTCGCACCTTTTTTCGAGACCAGGGGCCATCTGGGGTTTGTACAAAATACACAGCGAATGACGCTTTTTCCACGGATTGGAACCGTACAAAAGGGCCGAGAACAAGAGGTCAATCAGTCCCCCGTAAACATGCAAATCCACTAGGATTTCTCATTAAATAAAAGACCTTCAGCTTTTGGCATATCGGTGCTTTCCTTGATTCTTCCGTGGCTTTTCGGTTCTATATTCGTTGCCCCTCTTTATCTTGTTATACATATATTCAGAGATGTGGAATCGCATCAATTCGGTCGCGCTCAGTCAGCTTGTTCAGTTTTTCTTGGCAAGATTTATATATTGCCTTATTCTTACATGGCGTGCGATTTTAGCTGAAATGGTTAGGGGGGAATGAATCGAAACAGATCCACTTGATATATATCTCTCCTTTGATCTTCATGATTGATAAACTAAAAGTAGGGAGGGGCGAGAAGCACCGGTACTCGTCTAGGCTTTATCCTTACCTTTAAGAGTTCTAAAAATTGTTACGGAATTATCAATTCTACCCATAATTATTTGTCCAATCCGTAAATTTGTGAGCCTGTTACCGCAATCCCATCAGCATGACTGGAGTGAAAAAGTTTTTCCAAATAACATAGCAAATACCCATGGCATGTGAGGTTTCAAATGCCGAAGGTATGAGTTGGTCAGAGTTTCGATCACAACATTTCTTGAACCGGTGACCTCATGGGACTTAGTGCGGACGCTATGATTCTCGGTGGTGAGTTGCTGTCTAATTGTTGCTTTCTCCATTCAATTGTAACGCCTGCGAATCCTAAACTGACTGACCACGATGCTACGAGCAAGGGGTGAGAAATATTCCGAAATCATGAAAAGCAGTTCTTTGTTTATGAAGACATCAGTTCATAACAGTGACTGCGGAATACCATCCTGAAAGTTATTCCAACAAAATAGAAGAAGAATTCAAGGCAAGGAATTCCGAGTTCCCAGTGTGGGAAGAGGGGGCTCGTCCATGACCAACGCTTTAATTGCGGTTGCCGTCCGCCGCCGCCTCCCTCCATTGCCGCCACCATCAACCTCCACGCCATCATTATCTCCTCTAATGTTTATCTTCCCCTCCTCTTTCACTAATGACAAGGTCGCAATGATGATGCTCAAGATGACTGTGATACGAGGGTTCTATATTTTTGTCAGCTAATGGTTCCTAATGATTGTGAAAATAATGATGACCAAAGTCCGAAGAAGAAGAAGAAGAAGAGGAGGAGAACCGACAACTAATCTATGGCGGCAGCGAAATCGCTAGTTAGCGTAATGATGATCCAGAGAAATGAAGAGCGGACCAAATTCGGGCTTCTATTCCGCCTTCTGGTCAACTTGGCCCTTGAACCTTCTGTGAAACCCTAGTTTTAGGCTCTTGATCTGAACCGTGAATATGATCAACTTTCCAAAATACAAGTGGGATTTACTCGAGAGGATTTCGTGGACTGCATGTTGCAGCATAATGCATACTTTAAAAGGCTAGCCAGTTCACATTGGGAGCGATTTTTCGGATTCTTGTATCCCGTTGATTGCTATATGTTAGTAGAATGAAAAAATTGTCATGATTCGATGAGAATAGTAGACAGGAGCTCTTAGAAGCCTATATATCAACGTCTTTGATGTAATAAAAAGAATAGACATATAACTCAACTTAAGACTATTTTGTGTCTTTCAACTTTGATATTATTTGTTGGGTTTATGCCTAATCTTAACCGCTAAGCCAATAGCAAATTTTCTTGAGAGCCATGTGCATCGTTTTTTTTCTTCTTTTTCTAGGCAAATCCTTTATAAAATGAGTGAAAATCCAATCATAATAGCTATCATAATGATCCCACAACCCGGGTAAGAGGCGAATATCGGCATGAATTACTAGAGTGGAGAGACGAAATCAGAGTAAGCAATCTGTGATACATTTTACACGTGACGAAATGAGAATACTTTCGAGACACACATTTTCTTTCGATCTTCACTTACCAAACTAACTTCCAAAGATTGATTATCGTCTTATAGTTGTTTTCTCTACCATACTTTTTCCTCTTGAATTCGGTGTATTATTTTATCTCCCCGCCTCCCAGCGTCACCCACCAATGTGACCATGGGATCAAAGGCATCGAGAGGGGGTTGAGGGGGGGGCCTCTCTTCGCCGTTGAAAGAAGAGAGGAAATGAAGGATAATCGAGTGCTAAAGTCCGAAAGGAAGAGGGTGTGGGGTAGGCTCTGACCTCCACTATCATATTCCAAAAACGTAAACAAATAAAAAGTGAGATTGTCCGATCGAACGACATCTCCACCACGATCACTCATCTTCTTTTGTATTCCGATACTTCAATTATTCCTTCCATGTCCTCTCTCTCTCTCTCTCTCTCTCTCTCTCTCTCTCTCTCTCTCTCTCTCTCTCTCTCTCTCTCTCTCTCTCTCTGGTGAAATAAAGGTAATGCCAGCTCTATTCACAATGCAGGGAAACAACAGGAATAATCAAAAGAAGCTCCTTTTTTCTGGCTCTCTCCCTTTTCTTGTACTAAACTCGGCTAATGACAACAAAATGTTCCTATAAAGGTAACCCCTGCCCTACAAATTAGCACCTGTTCTCATACCCTACTAAACCAACCCCCAAACCATAATAATTCCTCAATTATTAGTACAAATGTTGCTTTTCTTCTTTTGTTTCTTATGCCCTTGGCTGGCCCAACAATGGCCTCTCCTTCGGATCGCCATTCCTTTTCGTCTCTTTCTCTCCTCCATTTCTGTTCTGGGTTATTTCTTTACATTTCAAACTACATAAAATTACACAATCGGGGGCCACATCTGGGTCTTCTGATTCTCCCCTTTCGCGTCACCACCGTCCGCAGCCATGGCGTGGACAAACGACTGGCCCCTGCCGTCGAGTGAGCGTCAGAATGGCGCTTTTCTTTCGGGGGAGGACCCGTCGATTTGAATTATCTGTATGTTCCTCCAAATGTAGGAGTCCAAAAATCGACGGTTGTCTCGTGTGTGACTGGGTAGGTGCTTGAGACTGGTACGAGACATAGACCTCGGCTTCTAAGATCTGGTCTAGGCCCTTCTGGGTCTTCAGATTTTTCAGGAGCCTGCATCAATTCAGTTTTCAATTTTTATTTTTTGCTAACCACTACATTCTCAAATCATTAGACAATGTACTTATCAGACTGTTAAATATGGTGAATTTTCACTTAATGTTCCTGTAAGCAACCTTTTTCCGTGGCAACTATACGGGTTTCTGTATGTGCAACTATCGTGCCCTTTGATTTTCTTTTCCTTTTTAGGTTGCATGACATGGATCATCTTGAGTGGGTGAACTATCGTTCCCCAAAGCATGGTCACGACCAAGGCCATATGGTTTGTAAATGATTTTATCCTAGCAGAGAATTCCGCATAGATTAAGACTTTAGGCACTCGTATTCCAGGAAAATCATGAACCCTAAATTCTAATCCATAGATCATGGAGGCTGTCTACTCAATAACATCTAGGATATATATTTTAAACATTAAATGAGTCTTTAGAGAAAGTGTTAGAAAGGAAGACACCTGCTGATGTTGCATGGCACCTCCATTTTTCATGTATGGGGTACTTAGAACCTGCAATTTAAATGACAAGGCAAAACATGTTTTTCTCAGAAGAGGCTTCAATTTAATTCTCCACAAGAACGGTCTCACACGGCCATAGAAGTAGATTAGTTACATTAATCTTAACTAGGCTCATCTTCTAAAAAATGTATGTCGGGACTTACACTGATTTGGTCGTGGAGGAACTTGATGTACTCAATGGCTTCAGTGAGCACTGAGGCTGTATCAGTCTGATGACAAAAGAAAGTAAAATTTAACGACAAAATCTTCATTGTAATCTTCAATGGTCTCTTCAATAATGTTTCAAAATAGAGAATGATATCATATCTTTGGGTACTCATATGTGAAGGCAAAAGAGAGATCTCATCGAAATGAACTTATTTACCTTTCCGAAAGGCGAAACCAATTGTTGGAGCGCAGTGATTCTGTCCCCCATCTTCTCTTTCCTCACCTATATTAGTTCACAACCCTCTCTTTTTCATTTCTATTCTACTTATAAAGCTTAGAGGCAAAGAGAAAAGAATAAAGAAAAAGCTAAAGATGTCTCTTTCTTATCTTCCAAAAGACTTGTTAAATCTATTCACTCAAAATTTCGTACCTTAAAAGCTGGCAACGGCGAGGGGGTCTCGTTTCGCGGCCTTTTCCCCGCAGGCTCACCACCGCTTTTCTTCATCGCGGCGCCCGGATTGGCAACATCCGTTAAATTCTACATCACACAATCAATGACACAAAACTTGGATAATTCCGTAACAGATACTCGAAACCCTAATCATGGCCATGCTTAGCAATTTGACACGCCTATGCAATGATGTTTCTCTCTCTCTCTCTCTCTCTCTCTCTCTCTCTCTCTCTCTCTCTCTCTCTCTCTCTCTCTCTCTCTCTCTCTCTCTCTCTCTCTCTCTCTCTCTCTCTCTCTCTCTTTCTTTTTGTATGCTCCCGATTGCAGATGTCTTGATTACCTTTGGTTTCTCGTCGAAGCCCGGCGGGGCAAATGGGGTTTGGGACGGTGGGAAGTAGGTGGTGGTTGTTGTGGACCGGACGTCGTTCATCGCGGTGGCGGACGCAGTCCAGAACGGCGCATTATTGGAGAAGTGCAACTGGCTATGGTGGTGAGGCTGCGGGGGCGGCAGTGGCGGCTGGTGGTGCTTAGGCGGTGAGATTCTCAAGAACTGAGGCACTTTGTTGGACCAATTAGAAGGCACGAGCTCACTGGAGCTCTGAGCATTGTAGCTTGTCGGGTTATAACCAGGATAATTCACATTTTGCTGTTGCTGTTGACTGTTTTCTGATGATCCAGTCAATATTCCTTGCAAGAAAGTCGAAGGACTACCGTACATGGAGGAGGTTGATGAATCAGCAATCTGGTGATGAAAGCCTTGGCATGTCACCGTGCTACTATCACCTGTGTTTGTGCTCTGGAAGCTGGCGTTCATGTTCAAGTTCTCCTGAAGCATCGACCTAATCTCGGTCCCCTTATGATCTCCTCTTCTAGATATATTCCAAAAAAAGAGCACACTTGTAAGTGAGAGAAACTTTTATCTTAAGGCCAAACCATGTGCTAAAAATTGCTGAAATTCATGCTAATTCTTGAGCTTGAGCTATGAAGAAATTTGACAACTAATTGACGGAAGAAATGTTTCCCGAGAGATAGTCTACAGATTAAGAGCACAATAAGACCACTGCAAGAACGGCAAGATTAAGGGAAAAGTTCTAAACTTTCTGAAAAAGAAGGGAAAGTCGGGGATTTTAAGAGACTTACAACAAGTTTTGGTTGTTCCAATCCATGGCTTGAGAAGAGAGGCCCAAATTCATCATATGCAAATTTGGGTCAACCAAAGATCCCCCCGTGTCGCCCAAAACAGCAGAGTTGTGGGGTTGCAGCTTCTGGGTCTCATGAAAAACCACTGAAGAACCGCCTGGAGACTCCATTGAAGACCTTGCAGCTTTCATGTCGCCTCCCAAGTCTGTGAGCCACCCACCAAAGCTCCCCAGAGAGCTCAGCCCCGATGAGGAGGAGGACGACGTCCCACTCTCGTACCGATTCCTGGATGCGTCCCACCAATTCCCACTTGCATGGAATTGATCATCTGCCATGTCTAATATAGCTCCGATGGCAAGAGAACAGAAAAGCCCCTTGCTGCTTTTCTTTTGTTGCTAACTTTGTGGTTACTTCCTCACCAAAATGAATCTTGACCTTCTCTCTATGGCGTGGCTTTGTCTTCCAGTGGATTGTCTTGATCGCATAAAATGATAAAAAGAGATTTGCAGCATGTCAGTATTTATATATAATTCAGCACAAGACTGTGTGCGTGTGCGTGTGCGTGTGCACGCGTGTGGAGCATCGGCATCAGTGGCGATAGGGAGCTCAAAGGACAGAAGATTGCTGTTGACATTTCAGGGGCTGATAAGACATTGAGGCAAAGGTCAATTTGAAATTGAATTTCTCTTTTATTTGATGCTGTGCGCTATTCTCTTTCCTCTATGCCCTTTTCTTTTTCCCTTTAGAATTTGATTTTCTGGTAATCCAATTTTCTTTTGCTAATGATGTTTTTTGGATTCTTCTGTTTCCTTCTTACAATAATTAACCCTTTGCGCCGTTCTGCAAAGGCGAAATCATTAAGAGCTGCATAATAAAGGAAATTTGCGCCACTCACGGGTACAAAAGTAGGAGAGAAAGTAAGGCTACTCTGAACATTCTGCTTTGTAATTTCCTAAATCTCACAGATTAACATGTTAGTTGTCTCTAGAAAGCGCAAATCTTAAGCCAAATAAGAGATTGGACATTGTCTGAATGCAAACCTATTTTGCTTTCATTCAAAAGGGTGGGTGCTAACTAGCTGCAAGTGTCACCTTCACATGATCATCAAAGTACTTGTTTGACAGATGGAAGAAGACTTACATTAGAAAGCTCAAAGTTTTAGTTAGGAAGGAAGGGAAACCTTCCAATAAAAATAATTTTATAGACAAGGGCCTATACTATTTTTCCATGTAAGTTATCTAAAAGATACCGAGATGAGATTGTTATGGTATACAATGATGAAGATGATTGATAGGCGATTTAATAAGTGTCTATAAGGGTGAATTAAAAAAAGAGTGCAACAATGTGTTTCAGAACTCTTAGGCAATTGAATCTCCCCATTTGAGCGATGAAACTTATAAAATTCGTAATAAAAAATCATTAGTCTTTGGCATTGGTATAAATGTATGATTCGTCAAACCTCTCTAACTCAACCTAATGGAATCATAAAACATTGGTGATTTCAGATTCTCTAGCGACAAATTTTTCAGTTGAGACAAATTCCTAGAGATCTCTCGTTATTTCAAGACAAATTGACACCCTCAACCTTCTCCATGCATAGGACAAGCTGGTGCACCTTGATCCTTCTTCATCCATGCCAAATTAATCCAGACCCTTTTAACCAGATGGAAAAGAGTCGCATCGCTACATATAATAACGTGGCCCCATAAACGAAATTAGACAGACCCAAAAAGAAAAAACAATTGAAGGTAAAATAATCTTATTTATGCAGCAATAATCTTCAAAATTTTCTATTTCACGGTTCATGCAAGATTGACTAAGGTAGTGGGATAACTGAGATCATCATCAAGTGAGAAATGGAATTTGACAGGCGAGGTTGACTAGCGGAATGAATCGGTGGGTCGAGAGTCAAAAGGTGAATCGATGGCGTGAGGAGGTTAACCATAACCAGAATAGACCCTCAAGCAAATCTGATTAATTAATTGCAATATTAAAAGGTCTGTGTCTTGGTTTTCACTTTCATTAATTATGATAAGCTTGACCGGTAGCGTAAGATTTAAGTTAATCAAACCCTCCTCGTTGATAAGTCCCCGTTGACATTTGGCAAAAGTCAAGAAAAATCAGATGCTGTTGAAAAAACGTATTTTTCCACCGCGGTTAGTCTGCAAAGTCTATCGCACTACTCCATCGTGTACGCAAGAAATTTTGTTTATGAAGGCACACCATCCTGAGATCAGTCCCTTATTTTTTTTAATCAAAAGAAATCGATTGCATTTCTAATTTTAAAGCAATCGCCAATCATATAAGATGATCCAATTTTTGAGAAAATCGTGCGTTTCTCACCCTGTAAAGCCCGGGCAATGATATGAACAATTTATTTCTAGCAATTTCTATCACAAGCGGGATAAACGAGAACAAGACCCTTGAAAAGGTGCGGGTGGAGACGAGCCAAGAGAGTGTTAAGAATTTATCGAAAGGTCATAGACAAATTCTATACAAAAGCATATTTACGTGAATCAATAGACTCAACAGATAATTCAATTGATTGACGCATCTTGAAAGGATTTTTTTTTAAACATCAGTTGGCAACATAAGATTTGAACACGAGAAGACAAAAATTCGAAGCATAAAAACCCTCATCTCTTATTTATTTATTTCTGGGCTTGCTTGCTTGCTTGCTTTAAATTTTTTTTTATTTTTTTGGTTTCACTTTTAATGCATAAAAAATCGTGTGGAATAGAAGAAATGGAGAAAAGCACTGGTGAGGGGGCGATTAGGTTTTTGACTAATTTAGAAAGAGAGAAGGCGGCAGAAGGAAGAGGAGGAGGAGAGGGAGTGCGGGTGAGGAATCGGACTTTGGAGTGGCGTCATGCTTAGAGACAGAGACAGCTTTGACAGGAGTCAACGACTGGGGCCCACGCGGCGTGCACGCGTGGGAAGACATGTGGAGCCCACTCTCTTTTTTTCTCTCTCCTCCCTCTCTTTCTCTCTCTTCCCTTCCCTCTCCTCGGAGTCAGAACCCGGAAAACGACCCGAGCTTTGGGGATTTGATGGATTTGATAAATTACAAGTTTGCTTCCTTCCATTAATTAATTGAATAAATAATAATAACAACAATATCCCAACCAATCCCAATGTTTTCCCATCTTCAACCTTCAAATGCTCATCATTCTTGGGCCAACCCCTCCCCCACACGAGACATACTAAGCTCCGCGCCAGATCCAGCGAACCTGACTACACATCCACCCTTACATATCGGATCAATCGATTGAGATTCACGCACACCGATCTCCTTCTCCTCCTCCTCATCTTATCGCCGCCTTCGTGCTTCACCGACTTTTCCCCCTTTCGCTCTTTAGCACGCACTCATTAGTCTTACAGAGCGGACAAATAATCTCATCAAGTCGTGAGAGTTTTTATTTTGTTCCACTGAATTGTGATCCGTTTTGCTTAATTTGGACCTAACTTTTTTATGAAATGATGTGGAGAAGCTCTCTATATCCATGACCAAACACAAAAATCAAATCAATTCCGACAAGCATGCTATATTAACAACATTGTACACCGACATGATTGGTTAATCACGATTCACAACACATAACTATCTACATGTCAATACTTCATTTTAAGTTCAATTGTCATAACTCCTCACCTCGAGAGCTAGGTCTTGTTGATTAAGTTCTCAAAAGAGGATATGCATCCAAATTAACCTCTCTCTTTGAATTCAAAGTAAAGAAAACATTCATATTGCCGTTAGCTTTTAATAAACTTACCTAAAATCCTAATCTCTCTCTCTCTCTCTCTCTCTCTCTCTCTCTCTCTCTCTCTCTCTCTCTCTCTCTCTCTCTCTCTCTCTCTCTCTCTCTCTCGAGCAAGGCCCACTTGTGGGGGTTGAGATCATATGGATTGCTACCGTTGCGCCCAGTGTCATACTAACTTAACTCACTTTAGGTATTATTCACTCCTTCCGCGCTGAATCTCATGATTTTTTTGTTGCTAAGAAGCTATCCATCTTTATGGTGCTGTCACTTGAACAAGAAAGGATAAAGATCATGAGGCTTAGTATAAAACGGGTCGAACCACACTTTACCCCAAGTAAGTTAAATCACAATGTCATAGTTTAAACTCAAAGTAGGACGCCTTCTAAAAAAATGTGCTATTTCGAATTGGTGGACCTGTAACAAACCCAGTCTAAAGAGGATAAAGGGTGATACCGCGATCAAGTGGCCCGAACTATGCTGCTCGTAATAAGCTTATTCTGAAATTAGCAGCAGCAACAACAACAAAAACAAGAATGAATTCAAAATAGACCGAGGGATAGCATTTTTGAATTACAAGTGCAATATCCAATTAACTGTACAATAAGAAAGAATGGGACTCTGTATTGGGTGGATTAAAGCGGATCCTAAATCACATACGGCTAGGCACCTCGGATTTACGATGGTAGCCTCAGATCCGGGGCGGCTGCCACCAGTGGAGAGAGAGACAGAGAAGTAAGGGGGGATTTGAGATCAGTTTATCTTTAACTTTATTGAAAGGATCTCAATCCAAAAAGCATATAACCAGAACTCAAAATTAACAAGGTACAACGATTTCTGCTCATGGTATCGAAAGCACAATCACAACCCACTGAACTTCCGTCCAGAATTAAATCTGGCTCTAAAGTATCCAACAAGATTCTCGCTTCTTCAGACTTTCTGCATCTTCTCTCCGTGTCTCAGTTCATGTGTTCTCATCATGAGATCAAGGACGAAGGGTGCAATGTTCGGTGGGACTCACCCATCAATGATTAGGGTTCACATGTAAGCATGGATTGGATTGACGAGAGCACTGGGACATCTAATTCACTCCTCCCATTTATTGCCCGTGAGAAATAATTCCTGCATGATTATCGCCTGAGATTGTTTGGGTAGGCATTCCCACCTCAAACGGCACTGAAACTACTAATTACTCCTCCTTCTTTTCAACCCCTTTTATTGAAATGTTGAAAGCCATTGATAAATATCCAAGCACGTCACAAATTGACCTGGAATTGGACAAAACCTAAGTACAAAATGCACTAACTCAAATGTGGATCATCTAGCTAGCATGCATATATAAATACATGTGCAGTCATCGGCCGATAGATCGGTGATTTGATAAGGTTGCGTCTCCTGCCCGCAGTAATCATCAGTTTATTGTAATTGTTTTTGGTTTTTTATTAAAAAGAGTATAAGAAATTTCTACTTGACTCACTCTATCATTGATTTTTACTTGATGACTTCTCCCAATCTCGGACCCTCTCCTTTATCCGGCATATTCACAACATATTAGAAAACAAGTCAATGCCTGAGCACCAACGATCTCTAATATCATGAAATTGTGTTGAAATGCAATCAAACGTAGCCCATTATTTTAATAATTTCGGCAGTATTGAACTTTCAACTTTGAGCTAGAAGGTCATTTATGTATCATATGCGTCGTGTTCTTCTGTATGCCACTGACTGTTCCGTGTGCAATTACAGTTCATATCTTAACATGAGATGTCATTGAGAGCCCCAAGTAAAGAATGAAGAAGTTGATGTCATGATAATGTTAGCATGTTGTAAGCAAGCTGGAATAGAATGAACCCTATCTTTTTCTCTGCACAACACGTGCGAATGTGTGTGCGCGCGCGTGCCTGCGCGGGTGTGTGTGTGTGTTAGAGAGAGAGAGAGAGAGAGAGAGAGAGAGAGAGAGAGAGAGAGAGAGAGAGTCTATTCTTTCGGCAGAATGAAGGACAAGCTGACCCCCTGAAAGGGAATGAGGTCATGGGAGGGATAGAGAGCAGCTCATGTTTAGAGCCACGTGTTCTCGGTCTTTTCATATTCGGAAAAAACGTGTATATTATTTGCTTTTTCTTTGAAAAAATATGTACTTTTGAGGTCAACCCAAAATGATTCACATGTATCCGATACAAACCCCTGTAGAGCGCACGCGCTTGTGACCAATTGGTCAGTCCAAAGCCCGATGAATTTAACATATACATCTCGAACGTGCAAATGTATCCTTACACGCCGTATATACGAGAGTTGCATGAGACGCAAGAAATTCACATGATCGTAGGTGACGAGCAAGACTTGTTAGGGTTTGCATTATCAAGCTCAAAAACCCAAGTTCTTGAACTGAACAACATGAGACCCTTACAGGGCTAAGTTACTGAACAGCATGAGACCCTTACAGGGCTAAGTTTTAGCAATGCATGCAGTTGTAGCAAAACCGAGTCAGTGGCCAGACAACATCCACAGCACGACAGGATTTAGCGAAGCGCGTTCCGATTTTATAAAGTCAGTCTCACGAGACTACCCCAAATTTTTTTTTTTCTTGCCGGAATGAAACCTCGTTGACCCACCTGAGGATTGATTTGAAAGATTGATCTGCCAGAGGATGATGTTTTCTACCCACCCCAAAAGTCAACACGTCCTCACCATGAGTTTGAGAGAAGTCGACTCACATGATTTTGAGGGTTGACTTTGAGCAGGGGGTGAGCCAGCATCCCCATCACTTTCAGTGGCTCAAAGCGAGGCCTGACTGGAGTCCAATTTGAGATTTTAACCAATTGGATCTTGGGAGTACTCATTCGACTCCCCCATTTTGTCACTTGGATTTTCGACAAATTAAGTGCTTTGGTCATTCTAATCACCCCATCTTTGATTATGCCAACACGATGCATCCAGTTTCTCGAGCCGTGAAGCCTCGGGAATTCGGTTTGTATAAATGTTTCCATCTTATACCCTTCCATGCCCTATTAACGAATATTAAGATTCATAGTCATTCTCACAAACTACACCAAAACAAATAATTATAAATTACAAACACTACCTCATAAAGAATATTCCTGTGTTAATAGTGAATTGGGAAACGAAAAATAATATATGCATGGAGGGAGAAAGATTATAAATGTTATGAATCAGTTTAGTAATGAATTCAAAAGATACCAGAATTTGGGAGGTCCTAATTCAATTTCAGAAAGTGAGATTTCTGAGATGGATTGACCATTATTTCCAGTGAAGAATAATTTGTTAAGAACTAAGAAATCAAGAGAAATGCCCGAGACAACCTCCTGTTCGACAATTTCAAATTGGTGCCAAGGCTAGACATAGAACACGCTCGTCATGCATTTTAGCCAGTAAAATAGATTATGATATCGAAATCAAGCTACTTGTTGATGAGTAGACTATCGCCGCTTATTCAGTACAAAACAAGAATTGCTATTATAATTTGCCCTACCGCCCCACTTTCTGGTAGATTAGATATAGTCCATATAGGTTGGCAATGAAACCCAGCTAAGACTTCCACTTTGTTCAGCTGGACTAAACTACAATCCTCATTTATAGATTGAGCCAAAATAAATTCAAATAAAAGTACAGATAAAACCAATATTTGTATTGCTTTTTAAAAGGTGGTCTGCAAGAGGGACATACAATGGAGTACATGGAAGAATTTTGAGGCCTTGTATGCGCGGTGAATTGAAAATGGCGTAAAAGAAGAGGACACATTATGGTCATAAGACATTCTCGTCAAGAACAAAAGAGTCAAACCCTAGTATCTATATGTGGTATCTGTGGGGATTTAGCTAGGTAGGCAGCCCTAACGCAAGAAAATAAGGCGATTACTAATAGGCGACCCATTATTCATGTCATAGCGTAAGCGATCAATTCCTTTTTTATTTATCTCGGTGATTAAATTGAAGCCTCAAATATAAGCTACCATGAGGGCACGGTAATTTAATGTTGAGACCCTCACCTTCACATCCATCGGGATTTGGTGACAGATTAAAACATGAAAAACCAATAATGAGTAAAGAGGTAGGTCATTAGAATGGAGATTTGAACACGTGCTAGATCAAACATCCTTGTTATACCGTGTGAAATCGGTATTGAGTACATCTAAAATTCAAACATTTTATGTACTATAATGATTACAACCCCTTGACTTCCATGAATATGGAAAACGCACGCATCACGACTCTTTTCCAACTTTAATAAATCAGATATTTCACCTAGACAATCTATATCAAGTAGGAAACCAGGATCTGTCACTCCTTTAATTTGACTTCTGTCTGAACCGTCCTCTCTTTCTAAAAATAATTTATATTAATCTCTGACAAAGAAAGACATCCTTCTTCCAATGGATGATTAGAATGAATATACAAGTTGACTAGTGCGTTTGTATGCTGTGTCACCAAATTAGTCATCGCACCTTAGTGGGTTGACATGGATTTTGACCCTCATTGATGCAACATTCCTTTGGTCATCGTTTGGCCCCCACGCTCATCGCCCCCCTTCGCTGCCAAATCCTACATACATGTTGAAGACCTAGGTCGTCGTTGAAAAATTTTACAGCTGTTCCATCGCTTGTCCCCATCTGCCGGCTCGCTGTTTTCAATAAAACGAGAAGAAAGCCCCGTTTTCTAGATGCAATTCTGGCCTCATGAAAGATCCAAACGAATGTTCATGTCAGTGATCCGATTCTATAGGGTTTTCCGGCTTCTTGTTCTTCTACTTAGTGTTTTTTTTTTAACGTTGACCTCCTCTATTTTGTTCTCTCTGGCAACGTCAAGCTATCAGTACGATTCTTAGAAGTTACACGAACCAGTAGCGTTCAATTTGCTTCGTGCGCTGGTTGGGGTTTCGTCTCTTCCCCTCTTTCCGCATCAGGAGTTGGAAGGTGACGCAAACTTCCACTATGAGCCCGCGCACGCTCCAGATTGTTGCGATAATATTCTCAAAAAAAGGCTTGACTGCACAGAAAGGGGTTCCTTTCTCTCTACCTCCCTCCTCAAAAGTCAAAGCTTATAGCTTCTGAGTCTCCATGAGCGAGAAGCGTGCCGTGGTCGGTCAACCATGGAATTAGGTCGTATACATCTGTAACCTATACGTTGGGGGTACGTGATGGATTCATACACAAGAAGACGTGACTTAAGACATGCATCATCATTGAGTATGTGCGTACACACATATAGTCCAGGGTTTATATTATTTGATGGTTGAAGAACTTTGGGACGGTGACCCTACGATATCGTGCCTAGGAGAATTAGTTTAGGGCTCCATCATTGTAGCAAGAACAATGGAAAGACAAAGGAAGGGGGCCTACTTGGACAAATATGGCTTCGTTTCCACATTTATCATGATTCACTCTGCATATTTCTGAACGAGAGAAATACCTTTAGCTGAGCTCAGTAAAACCTTTACCTTACAAAGTGAAGGCGATAAGATTTCGTGTATTTGGTGATTGTCAGCCACTTTTCCTGTTACGTCCAACAAAAATAGAATTGAGCTGCTTTGACTAATCGGATTTATCCATCTTTGACGGCAAAGCAAAATTATCACGCCATTATACGAGATATTTTTCTCCTTGATTGATGTGGTGATTTCGAGCTTAATAGTGGCATGAACCCTAGACCGAAGATATGATCTTGCATCCGTCTTGTGGTTGAGTCCGAGTTAGGGAAAGTAGAGGAAAATTTTGCATAACTTGATGATTTGGACCCAACAAAAGGGGAAAAAATGAAATTGAGCACTCTTTTCTACAAGGAAAAAGGTACCCACAAAATTGCATTGGCATCAATTTAGTTATAAATTTTTCAATTGTACCAATTTAATTTTGAACTTTTTGCATGACAATTGAGTCAATCTATTTAGTTTAGCCAGACAATCGCCAACATTAACATTGGCTATCCTATGCGAATCATGCCACACCGATGTTGACATGTGATAATTGTATTTTTTTTATTTCTTTCCTTTTTTATTCTTTATTTCTTTTTTTCCTTCATTTTGGCCAGTGATGGTTGCTATCAACCCTCGCTGGCTATTGGGTGAGGCCTCGGAAGCTCTCATCACCCATTGGCGAGGGCTGCTTCACCCATAGTTGGCGAGGCAACAAAGGCTTGGTCAAGGATGCGAAGGCCCTCGCAGGCTGAGGGCTTGCTTGCCCTCGCCTGCCTAAATGAAGGGGAAAAATATAGATACAAAATAAAAAAAAATCAATTTTTATTAAAAAATTATTTTAAAAAATCAATCTTTGCACCGATCATGCCACATAATATGAACAACATCCGCGTTAATAATTTCTAATCAAAATTATAAACTCAATTGATACAAATGCAAAAGTTTTAGATTAAATTAATCAAATTGAAAGAGTCATAACTTAATTGGTACAAATATAATAGGTTTAAAATTTTTAAGCTACTTTCTCCCTTTCAGAATTATTTATTGAAAGGCCACTTAAGTGTAGTTATTTTTAGGCACAAGTGGGATTTTATTGAGGGCATGAAAAACAAGTGAGCAACCTGTTGCAAGCTCAAGCTATTATGTAGCAGATAAGTCCTTAATCAATTGTTGACAAGTTTCTAATCAATCGGAAATTAGGTAAAACGAAGAAGAGGGTACCTTTTGAATCTTACCTCGGTGGATGTTTGCTTTTAGTAATTGGAATTCATTCTTGACATATGGTTCATTGTTGGTTTTAATTTGTTTTTTGGGCTTTGACATGCAAAACAAAAGTGATCATTTTCACCAAAAAAAAAAAACAAAAGTGATCATTTATACTTTTTTTGAAGATTTGGCGGTGAAAGGAATATCCAATTTCAATAGACAACGTGACCGAATCATATGATTCGGATCGAGGATCGAATAATTAGAGATGCAAAATAGAGAACGATCTTCCAAAAGGAGCCGAGCAACAAAAATCAAAAGTGGCTGTTCTGTATCGCAACGTGACGCAATCTCGATCTAACGATTGGCTTTCTCAAGGCCAAAAAACCAAGGAGTGGCCTTAAGAAAGATTGAAGGATGCGACGCTTGATGGGGACCTGGGAAGATGGTAGACATAAGAGGAATTCGGCTTGGGCTTAAAATGGTATCAAGATGGGCCTTCACACGGATCTTGTTGTTGGGCCCAAAAGAAGCTCATCCAAGTGCATTTCGCTCGACCCAGACCCGAAAGTCATAGGACCTCCATCCCCAATATCAATCAAACGCTCGTATCCTCCTCCGACCGAAGCTCCTGTTCATGGCAGATATGTATCGACAAGGGAGCGAGCCCTCCCAGGTACGGGTTCGCCATCCACTAACGCTCTTGACCCATCAAACGCTGACCCTTCAGCTTCGACTTCTGCTGGTAAATGTCATAATATTGTCTCGACCCTTTCAGTTTGCCCCGTTCTTGGTTTTGTTTTTACAATAGTCTCCGTCTGGTTAAGCATGCTTGGAGACGACGTCTCTCTTCGAGCTATTGCTATTCGCTTTTGTCGTTTGAACGCGGGGAATGATGGTGGTTTCTTGAGTAATTGGATAATTCCCATGTCAGGTGATTCAATGAGCAAAACCCGTGTTCGGTAGCAGATACTGCCCTGCATTGTCAAGCTAGCAGAACTTCCCATTTGAAGATGACAGTTTTATAGAGGGCTTAAGCTCACGTGCCATGCCATTAAAGCTAAGGCAAAGAGTAATTGAGCAAGAATTCAAAGGAAGAGACTCATTTTGCTGAGAGTCAATTTGGTTTTCATTGTTGTTGAACTCCTATTTATTTATGGGGATTAGTATAGAGATACGGTTAATTCTAGATTCGGAGAGAGTGTGCCACGGACTTTTTGGAGATGTTTGTGGAGGACTTTGGATAAGAAAGGCATATGAGCCACATATATCTGAGAAATAAAGGGCATCTTATAATGCTTTTGCTCTGAACATGCTTGGAAAATTTCACTTATTGTTTATTCTGACAGATCGCTAATTTTGCAAAGTTAAGTGATAGATTAAATTGTCTACGACAATTCAAATTTTATGCTTGGATTTTTTAAATGTACTCCCCTTGAATGGCGACATGGATGATTGAGATGAGTTTATAGCAATTCTCGATGTATTGGTCTTTCTCTGGCAGTATTCTGCAACATATCTGCATACATGAATATCACTTTCTGATGTTGCATCTCTAGCTTGTGTGAATCATGTCTGTCTCACTGATGGAAACAGGAGATTTTGACATTATGCTTTTGTGCTGTTAGTATCATGTATGGGAAGTTTAGTGGATTCAGACCTACCATCTGTTGTTCTATCACCGTTGAGGCTGCAAACAGAAAGTCGTGGCCATCTTGGTCAAATAGAAGAAAGGCCATCTGTAGCTCTAAAGGGCCATACAAAGGCTGTCAATACGATCCAATGGTCAGAAAGTCATGGTAAGATCTGGCTATGTCAGTGTTTCTGCCTCACGTGCTTCTATTGTCGTTACTACCTGTCCTTTATTTTGTTGCTTCAATCATTACATGGTAGGATTCGATCTTTCTTATTTCTCAAGATGCTTAGTCCAGCACTATGTTATTTTGAGCTTACTTGGGGATGCACTTATCAATGAATCAAGCTTCACAAGCTGACTCGTGGGCACGCATTACCTGAACTCAATCCCAGAAGCATATTGAATTGTGACTCCTTCAGCCACCACTAGGATGTGAATCAACAAATAGGAAACTTCTGATTTGCTTATCCCATCTTATCCACTATATGCTTGAGCTGTTGTGTTACCGACTCTGAGGGCGATGTGTTGGACCCAACATACCAACTTCAAATGAGCACGTGAATAGAGTGGAGAACAGAATGCAATTGATGCAATTTGGTTCTCTGATGATAAACTTATCCTTTTTCTTTCTTGACATTCCCTATGATTAAATCTGGTTTTATAACTGGGACAATTGGTTCACGTCTAAATTTGAGCACGGGCCAAATTAGAGGGAATTTGCAAATGCAACATCCACGTGGTGCATGTTGGCACACAATGAGAACTTAAAGACCTGTTTTGCCCTACTATATATCCTTGAGCTGTTGTGTTACCGACTCCAAGGGTGATGTGTTGGACCCGATGTACCAACTTTGAATGAGCATGTGAATAGAGTGAAGAACAAATGCAATTGAGGCAATTTGGTTCTCTGATGATAACCTTATCCTTTTTCTTTCCTGACATTCCCTATGATCAAATCTGGTTTCATAACTGGGACAATTGGTTCACGTCTAAATTTGAGCACAGGCCAAATTAGAGCGAATTTGCAAATGCAACATCCACGTGGTACATGCTGGCACACAATGAGAAATTAAAGACCTGTTTTGCCCTACTATAAGAGTCTGTCGTGTTTCATGATTAAATTTGTGTTAGCTCATTTTAAGGTCAATGCATGAGTTTAAGTCCGCAATAGCTTGCACTCCTAGGTGGTCTCAATATGTAAAACCAAACGCAAAACACTCTCGTATTAACAGGGCCTCTCAAATCATGCGTATGCACAAAATGATACATTCGTTCCTGTTCTGTTTTGCCTCCATTGTTTTGATGTAATTGCTTTTTAATCTTGATCTCCCAATTAAACTGTTTACTATAGTTACTTATTGCTCATCTTCTTGCATCGGCTGGCATGGATCATTAGGTCTTCATACGGAATGTGTGGAGTAAAAATCACAAGAAAGCACACTTTCTGAACAACCACAATGCCGCAGAGAAGAATGTGAGGTGGTCAAAGCTTGGTTGGCATGTACTTACTTGTGGATATGACTGCACATCGAGATTGGTTGACATTGAAAAAGGGATAGAGACTCAGGTGTTCAAGGAGGACCAAGTTATCAATGTTGTGAAATCCCACCCAGAAAACTTCAACCTTTTCCTTTCGGGAGGAGCAAAAGGCCAGCTCAGGTTATGGGATGCAGAACTGGCAGAGCAACACATCAGTAAATATGCCAACTTGGTCCAATCCTTGATTTGGAGTTTTCCCGAGATGGCAAGTGATTCATCTCTTCCGGTGATGTCTCCTTTAGCAATATCAGCGAGAATGCGATAATAGTATGGGATGTTTCCTGGCAAGTTCTGCTTTCCAATCAGGTTGGCATTCACTAATTATGACTGATTTGCTATAGTTGTTTCAGTTTCGTTTAGAGAGCAGGTCTTATTTTGATATGCAAGTTGCTTGTAAAGCGCTCATAAGTTTGGGCTTTTGAAGTGCTATGAGCATTTAGTGAGTATTGATAGTGCTTAACTTGAGCAACTACAAGCCAGAGCAGAGCATGCTGAAGATTGTTGTCAAGAATCAAACCCGAAATTTGTCTTTTGACATGGGGATACGATCATTTAAGGTGTACGGAAAACCAAATCTATTGTCACTTTTACTTTAAATGATGAATACTGCAGTTCAGAAAACCAGACTGAATTTTTCTTTTCCATACCAAATGATATAATTCTATTATTGTGGGAAAATGATAATATTTTAACAGAATGATACTAAACATGCTAAGATTCTTCAATTATGTTTGCTTACTGGGTGATGTGTTGGATTCCCTTTGGATGCTTAAATGGGCCCACTAACTTAAATAGCCACGACAAAGTGTCTATGCAATTTAGTGGATTAGTCTTAAGTATCCCAAGCATTGCCCAATGCAAATTTAGATGTGGCCTCATTATATTCATTAAATTAGACTCTTGAGGGGACTCTGCATCATAATCATCACGCGGTCCTTTGCCACGTGAGTCAATAAGTTTGTTCTAGCACTCAGTTTCTCATGGTCTCTCCGCCAGTCATAGAGAAATCTATCTAGAGGGGTACTTTACATCCCCAGAAGTCCCTTTCCCCACCTTGAGTTCTTGTAGTCATGACACGTAGACAATATTTTAGATCTGCCAAAGTAGATGTTTTACTTAATCCGTTACCAACATAATTACCAACCATTCTTAAGCTGATCCCACTTGGCTCCTGGTCCTGAAGTACCTACAACATTTGCTCCTGGAGGACCTAATACTTGCTTACTCGTGTGTTGAAGCCCTAAGTTTATGCCCCCTTTAATAAGCATAGATCTATCGATAAAAGAAGCAGGTAGAGTATAGGTTCCAAGGAAATTAATTACAACCAAGCGAAGAAGGGGAAATAATAGGAAGGAAATAAGTGAAAACTCTTACAAAGTTTACCATCAAAATAATCCTGAGTCTATCTACAAATCTTTGATGAAAAAGGACCAGACAGATTTGTATTCGAACTGATTTAAGGGATTTTCACAATCAACTAGAGAAGTGTTGATTTATAGCCTACGTTCTAATTTGGAAGAAAGATTTACCACGCCAACATATAGAGATGGTCAAAAAAGCAATTGCTTTTTACCTAAGAGAATGTTCTGGTCATCTCATGCTTCAATTATTAGTTACATATTACCTTAACCGATGATATCATTGTTTTAAATGGTGGATTTTGTTGACAATAATTCGACAAAGTTCTTCACACATATCTGCTTATCTAGTACGGGAAATTGCTGTCTCTCTCTCACAGGTTTATGGAGAGGCCTATTCCTGCACCTGTATTAGGCATCATCCAACTGAGCATTGTTTCGTTGCCCAGTCAAATGGAAATTATGTTGCCCTTTTCTCTTCAAACCCTCCTTTCCGGCTTGACAAGTATAAAAGGTACGAGGGTCATGGAGTCTCTGGGTTCCCCATCAAGTGCAACTTCAGCTTAGATGGTGAAATGCTTGCAACAGGCTCCTCAGAAGGTTTCATATACTTCTACAAGTATGGGTCGGCCAAGCTTCTCTGGGTTTCCTCCCTATCATGCTGAATTTCATTGCAGTCTGCAGTCAGCTGAAGATATATGGGTATTTGAGTAGCTTGCTGCACCAGACTCGCACAATTTCATGAACTGTTTTTTTCCCCATTTTCAGCAGTAAAAAGAGGTGGCACCGCTATACTAACCGCATGTGATTGCTGACAGACGTGCAAGACTATCGGTTTTGGTTTTACCCTCATTTATCATTGTCATTCTCAACTTCTAATCTGGTTACTCCATGGAATTCTTGAAATGTGAGGAAGCGGTTTGATTTCTCTCTTTAGGAGCTACTATGACGACTTGCCTGTTTGACACAAGATCGCAGATATTTCATCAAAGCTGTTGCCATTCCAAATGTAAGAAGCATAATGTGGAGTACAGTTGTGAGGTACGCCACATATGGATCCGATATGATATGATCTGATATCATGTGGACTACAGTTGTGAGGTATGCCAAATTTGGATTTGACATGATATGATCTGAGACAGGAGACAAAATGACTAATGAGTTGCCATCTGAAATATGGTCATGTTGCGCCCATAATATGTTGGTGATCAATAACGGAGACGAAATACGATGTCAAGGGTCACCTTTTTACATTGTAAACGGTAAATCCATGTTGCCACTCCCCGAGAATTGAGGACATCCACTGAAAGTCGAGATCAAATGGCAGAATCAAATTTATATTCTTGGCAGTGTAGGTGGACCGGCTTCACGTGAAGTGATTTGTGGATTTCGGAACCGGAGCAATTGGACTTGGTGTCGGACCATCGTTCAAGAGTTTTTTTCAAATTTTCTGGATCCATGTCAATATTTTTGAATATATGGAAGGCAAAGTTAGGAGAATCTCATCTGGTTTAGGGCCAGGCCCAAGATGAAGGTCTCTTATTCTGGTCAGCGCGCTTCAGCAATCCTCGCCTTGCTTGTATACCACTAGAGCTAGTGATCCTATTATCTGACCCAAATTCTCATGTAAGAGACCCGTGAAGAAAAAATAAAAATCATGTTTGGCAATTTCCTTTAAACCTACAGCGCAAGAACTGGAGATGAAGGAATTGAATAACTGGAAAGACCAAGTGAAGCGATGGAAAGATGTGGAGACTGTTGATTCCGTAATGGACTCCTTGAGAATGGTCTCCTCGAGCCAAAAACGAAGAGGTCTTCAAGTGATATGGACTGCGGAAAGGTTCATTTCCACAAGCCTCCCCCTAACCAGATGCAACTAGACAGCACATGCCATTGCCTATCTATGAGAGACATAAATAGGCCTAACCCTACATTCAATGCGAAAGTTTACCGTCTTTCCCCTCGCATCTCATAAATTCAACGTAGTGTCACTTTCTTTTTCCTAGTGAACGTATAGGACACATGGAGACAGAAGAAAGAGAGCACCCTAAAGGTTCAAATGATGGGCATAACCTATGTCTTCTAATGGTAGGTATTCCTAACTCGTACCTACCCATAACAGGACACATGGAGGATTCATTGAAGAGCTTTTGACGTGGGGGAAAGAGGGGAAAAATAACCGAAGCGGGGGGGGGGGGGGGGGGGGGGGGGGGGGTGAATTGAGTTCATCCCACTTCCCTTTCATGAGAATGAAGGCTAGAAAAAGAGAGGGGGGCCATAAAAGGGAGAGAAGAATTCGAAGCAAGACATAATCATGAATTTCCCTTTCCATTCTTCATGGGGGTCGATTTCAATTGGTATTAGGAGACATGACACGCCACTTCAAGAGAAAAAAAGATAAAAGAAAAGAAAACCCTCTTGCATTTAGTTGCATTGTGTCCTTGGGGCCAACTCTCTTCACTAAATAAATGACCCCCCTTATCTTTCAGCACCACTTCACCAGCAAGAACAAGGGCAGTCAAAGAAATCGAATTATTCGAAAGGAATATTAGACATAGGTCAATAAAAAAGTGATTATATTTCCATCTTCCAATAGCACTATCTAGACAAGCTAGCAATTATCAGCAACAATCACGGGTCCACAATACCCCTCTAAAAGCTATTTTCATTGGATAACAGTATTATCCCTACTCTATTTAAAGCAAGAAACACTGTTATAATACCTATGTGCCTATTGTAAATTTTCTTTCTCTTTTCAACTTTGACATAAATCTGTTCCCCACCTTAGCTGGTCTCAGACATCCCTTTCCAAAACTCACTGAATCTAAATCTCTTATCTCTTTGTCACCCCATTTCTTAAATGTTCACATTCAATTTCTTTTCAAGAACACATGGAAAGCTATCAAAAGCAAAGAAAGTTAAGCATAAAAAGTTGAGCTCTCTCTCTCTCTCTCTCTCTCTCTCTCTCTCTCTCTCTCTCTCTCAGAGTATGCCCTTCGTTCCTTTCTCCGCATGACTTCAATCATCAGCTAAAAGAGAGATATACGGACATTTGTTATGTTGGCTACTTCTTGTGGTCAAGCGGGTGTTGGTGAGTTAGTGACCCACTTACATACGCCGAAGGGGACATGAAAAGATGGGTCTTAAAGTGCTAACCTATGCAAATCAAGTCAATAAGGATTGGTCATGAACTCCACGCCCTAGATCAAGCCCCACTTGATGCAGAATATTTGGTTTCTTCTCGATTTATATGAATGAGCATTCACTATTAAAAAGAATGTCGAAAGGACAAAACACAAACCAACTAAAGGGGATCTGAATGTATGCCCGTGCAAACCCACCGTTTGTGGGCATTGGGCTCATATTCTAATTGTTATGTCTGTTCCTCTTCCTTTTTCGATCCATCTTGTCATCTTTTCCTTTTATTCGCATCAAATCTTGTCATCCCCAATTCAACATGCTTGCGATACATAATTGCGTATACAAATTTATCTTCATCTACATGCTGGACCATATTCAATGTCTCTGCCTCAACACAACACATCTCTCAATCCTGGCCTTGAAAAGTGAGCCGACAAACTCATTCTATTGGTACTGCCACGTGATTTATGGCCAACACCAAAGAGCCATCCATTTGGGTTGGTCATTAAATTCCTTTGATTTCCCCTCTTTTTTCCGTACAGTAATTAAAAAAAAACTATTGTGTAGGCATGGAATGATACTGTTTAAAACTGTTCTCTTCTCCAATTTAGGAAGCATTTCCTTATAAGGAATCCATAATGGGCCATGTTGGCATCTGGCACTCCTATTGCTTAATGCGAAGTCGTACATAAATCACGCCGTAGCTCGCTACAAACCTGACACAGATGATTATTAACCTAGACTTAGTTTTGAGTAATGATTTGCTCAGTACAGACATATTTGTTAACATGTTTGATTGTTGTCACTAGTTCAAGACAACATTTAGAAGAAGGAAGCTGAGTCCAGCTTCTCTCTCTCTCTCTCTCTCGGGCAAATCTCAATTTGGATTCTGATTGTTAGAAATGATACTGCTCTAAATGGTAAGACAATTTGCTTTTAGCTTGTAGACGCGAGCTGTCGTTTTGCAAGTGCGTTATTCTTGTGTTTTGATATTTCATAATTGTGAGCACTTAGAGGAAATTAATGATTATGATATAGCTTCAGAGAAACAAGAATTCTTATTTTTTTTCTCATGGGGCATGCTACAGACTTTCTTATAATATGATCATTACCAAAAAAAAAAAAAAACTTTCTTATAATATGATTGATTTGTTACGTCATATAATAAGAACTCATCTTATGATGGGAAAACATAAAAATCTCACATTTAATTGTTCTTGTTTTCTTTTCAAGTACCCAATTTTCTCCACATATAATTCCATTAACTAGAGCGAACATATAGCTACATTATACATTGACACATACCTATATCACTTTCTATATGTACATAAATTATCTCAAACTTAGTTTTGGAAAGACAACATGGTTTCTGATATATTTTTCAATAAGCAAGCAATCCTAAGCAATTATTTAGTGGCGGACTTTGTCCACCAAAATAAAACATCCATTTATAAGTGTTCGCCTATAACATGTCAGATGATGCACGGCGATATGTAGTTTCTTTGATTTTATAGCATGTATAATTCCAGAAAGGTGGATAAGTATAGAAGAAAGATGCACGGCGATATGTTGTTTCTTTGATTTTATAGCATATATAAATCCAGAAAGGTGGATAAGTATAGAAGAAAGATGCATCAACCCTTTAGGAAACATATGGAATTTTGTCAACGGCATTTATGCACCCTGGTCACATCCACAATGAATGCACCCCGATATCAAGTTATATAGCTCTTCCTTAATATATCACGACCTAATGCAGCATGAAAATGACGTCAAGCTAGCACGCATAATTTTCTATGGATTGACTTTTGGGATCCCGATCACATGCAAAACCTTCCTAAGGGTTCTAAACCCAGTTGTTTCTACAATGGTGACCATACTGTTGAAGGAAACATTATCTACTTATCCAACACACTATAAAATATAAAGCCGGATATTTTTGTTGTTCGGTTTGGATTGCCACTTTGGAATGTGACACAATAATGAGGAAAGTCTAGTTGTTAGCCATCGGCACATAGGTAGATAGATGTAACTTCCCTAGGTTCTCCCGCAAGATGTACAGAATTGACTTGCACGACCATTGTCGAGAGGATGAACAGTGTCCCGGGGTGACGCACTAGAGAGAGAGAGAGAGAGAGAGAGAGAGAGAGAGAGAGAGAGTGCTAGTTAAACCAGTAGGATAGAGACCCTAGAACAGCAGGCTCCATCACAAGACATGAGAAGAAGAAATGGAGAATTATAATGGCCACGAAAGTGTCGAATGCGGGCGAGGTAAAGGAGAGAAAGCACCTCCAAAAGGCCAAAGTTAACGGAAACATCCACATCTTCACATATTTTGAGGGATGTTTTGGGGAACAAGTTCTTACATCGCCTAGATCGGTGGATCGGTGGAACTAATCGGGTAATCGTGGGGCAGACATGAACCTTTCAGTGCCACTCGGTGTTCGTTGAAAGCGTCCTGCCAGGGGCACCCAGTTATTTATCAAGTTAGTTTAGGATACTATGCGTTTAGCTTGACAAATCAATCCTATCCAAATCCAACAACGAGAGTTTGCCGAGTCACATTCGGAACAGTGTCTTTTGCGTCCCTAGCGTTAGGACCCCGTGAGATATAATAACTGACTCTATCTAGTAGAAAGAGTCTCGACAAATTCTAGTAATTCCAAGCGTTTGGTGCGTAACTGCGTATGCTCTAACATTTGGCCGAGCAGTGATTTTTCTTCTCAACTTTTGGCTTAAATGAGAGTATTTCCGTCGATATGTATTCTAAATCATAAGAGAATATAACCTAACTTTGACTAAAGCAATATATTTTTCATGAAACAAAAAGGTAAGTTTGAGCCATATGATACGTATTCGTAATATCATCGACCAAGAAAAACGCGAGCCCAAACACGGCTATTAGTTTCTTTTTTTCAAAATGTTTGCTTTTATCCAAAAATTCAACACAGTATTTTACGTTGTCACAAATAGAGGCTACAGCATAAGATTTTCTTTGCAATTAGTATTGTGGGAAATCAAATGTGCATGATAACCTTATTCGAACACACATTTTCTGCCACTATATACTACTCTCACGGAATTAGATGAATTCTACTATTGGGATTTTGTCAAAGTACTTAAAATCAAAGAAGCGGTCAAAACTAGTCTGGCTCTTTGCTTTCAACTGAGCTAATTAAGCTGAATAAAATTTCTGGAGAGATTCCACTCTGAATTTTTGTTTTGTTGGGTTAAGAAGGTACTCCACAATATTAAAATAACGTGGCTGATTTCTAAGCACGAGTCATTTTCGTGTCCTTAGCGAGTTTAAGAGATTTTATCATCAAAGGACAAATCTTGCACCTTCCCCATTCTCGCCACCATAGGAACAATGCGAAATTCCTTTCTGCTGCGCCCCTGTTATTTAGGGTTCTGTCTTCAATAATATTGTCCACTTTAACAGTGATAAGTCTTATTCATATTGACAAGAACTTTGCCATACGTTTTCCTTTCTCTGCCGACAGGATGACCACTAAAACTTGTCAGAGAGTTATGAACTGAAATGACACATACTGTTCAAAGGTCTCCAAGAACCCCCACCCCACAACTAAAAAAAACAAAGAACAGAAATCAGTACTCGGTCTGTACCATCTCTTCTGGTCCGTGTCCTCACATATGCCCTCATAAAAGAACCCTGAACAATTATTTGTTGACGAAGAGACGACCACAATATACTTTTGCTTTTTACTGCAACGCATAATGCATTGCTTTCCACTTCATGCACACAGTGTGCGTTGTCAAGTTTTGGATAACCCACAGTGCTGCACCGTTATATTACTGCCGTGGAAACAGAGAATACATTCGCAGAGAGAAGCAAATACTGCAGAATATTTCTTGCCTGTCCTTTTGGACACCCTTTGGAGGAACAAAAGCTGAATCGGATATCGGATGACGATCTTTACTGTCGTGCTAGGGCATTTGCTGAAGGAGTTGTCATCGGAGGATGAGAGCCGTAATGATGCCACGAAGTGCTCCCGATCTTCCAATCTTAATCTTCATTAACAAAACCATAAAAGTAGGTAAAATTTCTATGCCTAGCTAATCGAAGATCCTCTTGATGAAAGCGAAGATCTTCAAAGAAATGCCATGACATACGTACGTCATCAACACACTGTTTTCAGCACGTCCAAAACCCGCAAATGAAATGATAAAAAAAGGGGGGAAATGTGCTAAGAGTCTCTTTGCTATGTGTAGAATTTATCTTAACAAATGGCGTGGACTCTCATGGAGTTTCGATTGGAAATTTAAAGTTAGGAATGTTTTTCTGAGATTGTTTTCATGTATAGTAGAGACATGGCCACATGCAAAAATAATTGCCTACATGAGCTTATCTCTCTGAAAAATAGTGTGTGCCCAAGGGCCACGGAAGGAAACACATTGCGCACACAAACTTTTTCATGATCAACGCACTGGCGAATCAGCCCGCTTTATAAGTTAAAATATTTTTCACGTTGCGGTCATTTTTATCTTATATGAATTAATATCGGCAACACATTCTTCAAGATGCATGCATATTGTAAAGGGAAAAATGCCAAAGACCCACTTCACTTTTGACCCAATGGCCACTTACATAAAAGTACCAATTACATTCCTCTAAACAAACTCCATATTCAGAAGACTAAATCGCCGCCCCTTACAAACGCATTTTGCTCAGTATACGGATGGTTTGCTTATTTTTGTTAGTTTTGAGTATGTTGGATATATGTACAGATTTTGAGTTTGGAGATGAGCATTATTTTGAAAGTAAATGTCGTTTTTGTAGATTGGAACAAAAGGGTAATTGATGTGTGACGGCAAACTAGTCTCTAAAGATTAAACTCATCTATGTATTTAATGCAAAGGTACATAAGTAATTATAGGGTGAAAAATGGTGTACTTTTTTAAAACTTTTCCTTGTCTTTTAAATGCAGTGACATGATTGAACAATTGTTTAAATGAATATATGGACGAAACATCATGTGCCCTTAAGATGCCCCATTAATTTGACGTGCTTCATGCAGAAGATACTTTTCGACTCGTTACTCTCTCTCTCTCTCTCTCTCTCTCTCTCTCTCCCACTAGAGGAGGAAAAGGAATCCAGCAATAATAATTATGCGAGCTTATGACTCTACTTTTACTGATCATAAAGGTCAATACATATGTTGCCGCACAGTTGCATGCACCCATTATTACTGTTATTTGCATGGAAAGACATAAAAAGCTAGCTATCTTTTCTCTTCCTGTGGGCAGTAAAGTATCTATTATTCAAGAAAAGGGCATGAAAAACCATGATATTGTACCCCAAGAGAGCGACGACTACTCGACATAACACAAGATTCAAAGACCCTTTTGAAGTGTCAAAAATTTTCAGCTCATGAGTGCATTAATTTCAATGCCATTATGAAACAAAGAACCACCTTTAATTATCGTGTTTAGCGTCGACAGAAAAAATTGTTTCTACACATGTCAATGATGATCCAATTGTATGTACATACGATGGATCGGGTTCTCAGTCGCATGTGTGGTAGTATCCCGATCATTTCATGTGGAATACAAATTTTCATTGACGATGATGAATTAAATAATTACTCATAAAACTCCAAAATAAAAAGGAGCTAGCATGTGTCTAGCGCCATTTGTACTTTACTTTGAACAAATGTGTTCACATCAGATCTCCCAATTTGGCCAATGGGGTTTCGGCCTTGTCATTTGGTCAATGGTAATGATAACCCTAATGTCACATTAAGCAAGATCCTGGCTTAACGATCTCGTGAAGATTGTTTCTTTTATGAATTCGATAAAGGCCATCATATTACATGCACACACATACACACAACCCCCATCTCTCTCATCTCCCCGAAAAACCCAAACTCCACATGTTATACGGGACCACATCATGGGTGTTCACTGTTCTCAAAAGAAACTCGTGTAAAAAGGAAAAGAAAATCTTGTTTCTTTTTAACTATGGTTTAATTAATTATCATCCATAAACTATTTAAATGTATAAACAAAAAGGAGGCAAAAGGAAATTCTCCAGGGCAAGTTGGCAAAGCCAGGATCTACTTCCTAAAGATATATCTCACACGTTGGGTTATCATGATTTTACAGAATCCTAAGCAACGTGAAGGAGAACCAGTGTCTTTTTTAACTCATTAATCGATATATATTGTTGACCTTTCCTCGTGCAT
Organism: Melaleuca quinquenervia; assembly: GCA_030064385.1. Classification (NCBI taxonomy): domain Eukaryota; kingdom Viridiplantae; phylum Streptophyta; class Magnoliopsida; order Myrtales; family Myrtaceae; genus Melaleuca; species Melaleuca quinquenervia. The sequence goes on from CM057723.1 coordinate 4,859,012, forward strand.
TAATTTTCTTTACATAGATTCATATCTGCATGGAAGAGTTTAATAATAACCAAAACATAAAGGTCATAATAAGAATGGAAGAAAAGCTTATGACTTACAGGAGTCACTGTGCCATCATTTCTGCACCTGTCTCTGGTGAAAAGGAGATTAAAAGAATCGGCACTTGGCTCTGATTTTATAGATGTTCAAGGATTGAGTACTGGCATTTCTGTCGAATGGTCTTAGGGCACCACCACAATGCTGTCGATTGCCCCCCTAATTAATGTCATTTCAGTTCTCTTTATTCTGACAGGCACGACTATTAATAAATCGATGGGATAAAGGGCATCTCCATTTTTCAATTTCATTATCTTGAATAACTGGCTCTGATTTTCGAATCTTTTTGCCTTTTTCTTAACGGTTATAAGTTTGATTTAGACAATGTTTGTGAATTCTTGACAACTGAACGTAAATGATAATGGATGTGCATGGTAAAGGAGAAGCCATATCACTAAAAATGGTAGCCCTAGCTTTTACATTGGTCTTCTGGCCTTCTTCAAGTAGAAAAGGAAAACTATGAATTAGGTTAACCATACATGTCCTCATGAGGATGCCTAAATGATTTTACAAGCATTCTTGGTGTTACTCTTTAGACATAAACGACTGTACACTCAACTTAACAAATATTGCTGGAGTAAAGAAATCTGTCACTCCCCCGTGTTTTATAGTACTTCGCCATCGTAACAAATAAAGCTACCGATTTTGACGAATATACAAATTACCAGCTTCCTCTCCTCTAAATATGAGTTTCTCCTGTGAAACCTTTGGATTCAAAGGTTATGACTTGTTTCTTTCGCTCGAGTGAAGTATACCTCTTCTTTTTGTTGAGCTATCCGACATAATGATCGTCTTCTTATCCACAGCATCAACATGATTGGTGGGGAGTGTATTATTTATTTGCCGAGACTCGTCTCACATGATTTTTATCTCCTCCGCCTATCATTTTGAGCTTCTCCACAAAATTGAAGCTTAATTCTCGGCAGCTGGTACCAATATGTCACATGGTCAAAAAGCTCATTATCATTCCATGAAGAAAATGAACCGTCTTCAGTCCCATCTGTTAAAACACCAGCACCAACCATCTATTACTTGACAAGCCAATCTTCCTCCTGCAATCCCCATTATGCACCAATTACCTCCTCTCCTAGGAAACCACAAAATTAACGTTGTCCAGGTGCTTAAAAGAAGGCATACGCCACCCCCGCGATCCTGCATTCGAAGCAGGACCAGCGCTAGGAACCTCGGAATTCTTCACGGACTCGATCGAACCTCATCACTGACGTGAAATCATGGAGTCTCGTTCTAGGCTCGAAAAACCATGCACGTTTTGTTGCGTTCATTGGTTCACCCACCGTGATCATTCCCGAAACATTACCTAACATATTCAAGAAAAGAGAGTGGGGAGCGGAAGAATGGGACAAGAGAAGCTGGAGTAATGGGGGACAAAGGAACGTATGGCAGCGATTCGAGGGTTTTTCCCATTTCTTTTTCTTTTTAGCCTAATTGAGGATGCTTTGGATAGGTTTATCTGCCCCCCTTGCATGTACAGTCACACACCATTTTCCTCGAGATGTTAAATGGAACGAAATAAAATAGGATATCTGCGACCCGGGAGTCAGCGGTCAAAGATTTGCATTACTGTCTCTGTCTCCCACACGCATCGCACCCTCCCTCTTCGCTCGACATGACTCATATTTTCCATAATGCAGACACATATCACAAGAGATGTGTTTGAATGTTTGTGCGTGTGCTTTCATTGAAGCATTTCTCAGAGAGTTTCGCGAGTAATCCTTGGATAATCTAGTTCTTATAAAGAACTTTGAGATCCAATCGATCTAGAGCCAAATGCTTTTGCTCTCGTGAAGAAAAGTGGAAATGTGTCACAAACGTCATTCCTCAGGAGAACTTCATGTATAAGAAGACGTTTTTTCAGTAAACTTATGTGAATGGATGCGACGATAGCATTCAAAAGTTCAATCATATCAATCGCGTAATTTTCGATCGGTACGTTTCATCAGAGAAAAATCTATATAAATAAGTTTGGGTTTACTTATCGAAGATATTACGAAATTTATGATGTGAGATTTTTTGAGATAGTTGAGACAACTATTGGTGAGATCAAAGCTGTTCAACCCTCTCTCCTCCTTCTATTTATTTATTTGTTATCTATTTTGAGTTCTTTCCCTCTCTCTCTCTCTCTCTCTCTCTCTCCCCCACGAGCACAACGCGCTCAACTTGGGTGCGGTCCTACCCGCAGCCTCGGTGCACCCGCCCTCACCAAAGCAAAGGGTTGGGCCGGGTGGTGAGGAAAAGGGAAAAGTGGGGCCCACCCTCCTCTTATTTCAAAGAAATATAATAGTTTTTTACTGGTGTCAGTCAACTGTTGCTGGGGCTCTTGACCATCCAATCATGCTACCGGTCGGCCGGTTGACAGGTCAACCGGGCCTCGTGCGCGACACGTGACCCCCCGCCCCCCACTCCCCTGGGGTCCCTCGATCGGGCAAAAGGGCAGACAGGTGGCGACATGCGCGGGGTGCGGACACGTGGCGGGACGCGGAGGCGTCCTCAGAGGAGGGTCGAGTGTTGACGTGGCGGTGACGTAGCGCCAGCTGGGCTACCTCCTTTTTTTTTTTGGTGCGATTACTGATTGATGATGGGAGAGATTTTCAGTATGGATGGGGTATTTTCTTGCTGATTTCACTAGTTAAGAATAAAGAGATGCGGAGGAGAGAACTATTTTAAAACAATATCTCAATCAATAATATGCACAATCTTACGTACAATATACGTGCGATCATGAGAGATTTTAGGATAATTAATAAAAACATCATAATTATATTTAACACATGGAAATATCATATAAAAAAGTGCTAAAATATTTCCAACATCATTGGGGAATTATTAATCGTTTCATAAAATCATATCTAGAGACTAATAATATGAGGTAAGGTTTTATCTAGCATTAACTACCACGGTTCAGTTAACTCACATGATTTCCAGTAATTAAGGTAGTTGAGATCGAAACCGAATTCTTCAAAAGGATAATTAGTTGGAAACACATCATGTTATGAAAAATTGCATGTCGCAGCACGCATCGAGACGCAAGCCTTTGTATCGGGGTCTCGTCTTAATTTGGCAACCACCGCATTTTTTCGTGCGGGATTACACTCTTCAAGCGAATCACGCGGATGGATGGAGTAAGATGTAATTCTCAATCGAGCTCAAGACGTCGATCTACGTCGATCTCACAAAAATCGGCTAGCTTGCACGAGCGCGATCGAATCGACCCGCGGACGATGAATCGTGCTTTAACCATCTTGAGATAGTCATATACGTACACGAAAGCAGCAAGTACAGCCACTTGCGCTGGATAAGTGCATGTGGTAAACGCTTTGATGTCTCATTTGCTTATTCAAATCAAAGTGCCATCACGCAAAGTTTATAAGCAAGTCCAAAAGTCAGATATGGAAGGAGCCAGACTCTTCTCCTCCTCATCCTGCTCCTCCTCGTTTTGCGGATGAAAGTGAAGTGGCCGGAGAAACAAAAGATCGAAAACCCCAAGAAAGTCAATGTCCACGCCATGCACCCATGGAAAAAAAAGATGTTAGCCCAGATCGTCACAGGACATTGAAAAAGTCTGCTATCTAGCTTGCCTCAACACGCCAATAGGGTTAGATTTATCCCTAGATGTATGCGCTTCTGAACGTGTTGGAGATCAAAGTCAGAACTGTGATTGTCAGTCCGATTCCAATCGGGAGGTCGTCAATAATTGCAAATTATTGGCCATCTAGTTAGGTTAACTATCTCCCCAATCTGACCCTTTAATGGCCATCCCACGTTCACATTCCGAGGAGGAGATGATCGAATCCGTTCCTTCCGAACCAACATGATCTGCATATTGGGTGGATCACCATGTTGAATTATTGTCCCATATTGCTTGACAGCATATCTTGTACGGTATATTCACGCAGTCTCCCTCTGTATAAAATTTTGCATCGATTTTACGGCAAATCATGTATGCTAATTTATATTCACATGATCTCCCTCAAATTGAAAACCCGACGACTAGTCATGTATGCTCCTTTATATACACAACACCCCTCAACCTAAAAACACATGTTGTTTGATGACCGGCACGGGCCATATGGCCTTGATGGGATAATTGTCCAAAATGTCCTAAACATATCGTACATATAGTCAATTAAGTACTAAATAGTTCGATTGTGTCAATTTAGTCATAAATATTTTAATAATTTGTCAACTTAATCACAATCTTCTTCTTCTTTTTTTGGTCAAGTCAATCTTCTAATTATGTCATAATCATAAAGTTTTGTATGCTTTGTCGGTTTATAATCCTAAAGTTTTTGATGATTTACCGGTTGAATTGCTAAAAAGTTTCGGAATTAACTGATATAATTGAAAGGTTTAAAATTAAATTAGCAAATTGTCTTTAGATTTAAAATTAAATTGGCATAATTGGAGATTAGGATTTAATTGGCTTCCATACAATGAGGTTTATGATTTTTTGACCAATTTCCCAAATTTTTACATTCGCGTTATCTCCTTTTACATGTAAACGTAAACTTTTGAATTGGACTTTGCAACACATTAATATAATCACATTTCAACATGCATACACATACATGGGTGAAGAGGTAACATTGCAACTACTTCACTTTAGATGACTAAATTAATCGAAACGTATGGGCAAGCAAAAGGTTATTTAGGATGACATAATTGGAGCTCTCTACAGTTTGGTTACCTATTATAGCAAGAAATGCTTAGATGGCTTTTTCCTTTCTAGATTAAGCGAGTCATGCCCCGCAAAAAGAAGAAATAGCTCTATCTAGTAAAATCAGTACGAATGATAATGCATCTTGAAAAGCGTGTTTAAGTCATTTGAACATTGACATGTCCCTTCATTATTAGAATCACAGTAAACTGAACCAGGGTTTCGATTGCTATGCACATCCATAAGTAGAGAGAGAGAGAGAGATTATGTCGTGACCAGACTCTCGCGCGATGCATAACACGCAATCGGTCATATCATGTTAGTTTAGCATCGGACACCTCCGATGACATACACGAATCCAGTCGAGAAGCTGACCGACAGAGGCAAGAACTCGATGCATAGCCCAAAGTTTCTTTGGACCGGCGAGCAGTTTTTCGAATTGCTCGAAGAAGAAAGACTCCCCTCAAGGAGGTGTTTTTCCCGCATCCTAAATGCGAAGCCTCGTGTTCGTTAAATGTGAACGCTCGAACCTTATGGATTTCACGAGCCTGTTATACGAAAAAGATCACAAATTTTTCGCCCCCAAGGTACGTGAAGGCAGCGAACACTCCCATTCGTACACGTGTCAGCCTAGTGATTAGGTAGCCAGCTGTCGGGGCCCCATTTGGATGCTCCAACAAGGAACCGCCCCCCACTCCCCCCTCCCTCCCAGAAAGTTATTTACCGTACTGAAACACGACTGCACGATGTCCGCTCGCGAGATGTTGACTCGAGTTCTCGAGGGGCGAGGCGAGAAGTCGCGTTTTCCCCCCCTCCATCTCTCTCTCTCTCTCTCTCAAGATATCGTTCGGACAGGCGCCGGGTTTCTGTCACCGGGAAACGCAAGTGACCCCCGGAGAGCCCATTCGGAGGTGGCTGCCGGCATTTCGCGGGACACCCGCGGTACAGGCGCGCATGTTAGCGGCGTACCTGCCGCGCATTTACTGCGGCTCCCGGTCAATCCCTGCTGACCTGGACCGGCTGCAGCCGGTTGCGGAGGCTTCCTTGCGCCTCTCGGAAACCTCCTCTGGAGGGGGCGGATCCCGACTGGGTTCCCGGTTTTCCTTGTACGGCAAGCACCTTTGATCGCTTCTCAAGAGAAGCTGCAAATTGCGGGAGATCGAAACCTGAGGCTGGGATTCAACCTCACGGGCAGTGAGACAAGCTATCGTCTAGGAAGATGGAAAAACGAAATGGCCACCGCATTTTCTCTCAGAAAGAAACAAGTTAACCCTCGGATTGCCATTTCTGCCCTCAGGTGCGGTCGCAATATCAGGGAAAAAAAAAGTCAAAGCACTTGTTGAGTATGTCTGGATTTTTTTTTTCCCTTTCCAGATGAGATGACTTCAAATAAGAGCGAGAGCTACCGACCCTCGATCTGCCCTGAATAATGCTGAGCATATAAGGAAATGGGTGGGTTTGCAACATCATTCCACAAATAGATATCACTAATTTAAGATCAATGTCTTCCCAAAGCGAAGTTAATCCGGCCGATAACTCTCTCTCTCTCTTCTTTTTGTCCCCTGCCTTTTAACCCGTCACCGGCCAACTCATCATGAGGTTAAAAAATAAGAGGAGCCAAATAACTGATGTGCCTCAACTTGGCTCGGATGACAAATGATAGTAAGTCAAATCATTGTGGACTTTGCAAATTGCATGTATTGCATGCCCTTGTTTTTCTAATGCCAGCATGACCACGGACCCTGTTTCTAACTTGACCACAGGGTGGATATGCGCGATTTGACAAGAATGCCCTTGGGGGGGTGCTTCACTCCCCAATTCCCCAGCGCGAGGCATTGCCACCTTCTGTATAAATATTCGTCCTCTCTCTTCTTTGCTCCCCGCACACACGAAAGCCATTTCCTCTCTCGTTCCCCATCGACTCTCCATCTGTGTACTCCCTCCCCCCCTCCCTAAACGCACGCATAATTCTCCGCCAAATCCCCCCCCCCCCCCACTCCCTCTCTCTCTCTCTCTCTCTCTCTCTCTCTCTCTCTCTCTCTCTCTTTCGCTCGCTCGCCTCGTAGCCATGCCTGAAGCACCAAAACAGGCGCCGAAACCAGCCGACTACCACCTCCATGACAAGAACAAGGAGGCCTTCCAGTTCATCGAGGACGTCACGGCCAACGCCGACGAGGTCCAGAGGCGGGTCCTCGCCGAGATCCTCTCTCGCAGTGCTGAAGTCGAGTACCTGCGCCGCCACGGCCTCGGCGGCCAGACCGACCGTGAGTCCTTCAAGAAGATCATGCCCGTGATCACCTACGAGGACCTCCAGCCGGACGTCACTCGTATCGCCAATGGCGACAAATCTCCCATCCTCTGCTCTCACCCCATTTCGGAGTTCCTCACCAGGTAACGGACAGGACGGTTTCTTCCCGGTTCTTGATTTTTCAGCGGCATGGGCCGCTCTTTCGGGTCAAACGGGCAAATGGGTGGTTCTTGATTTTTTTTTTGTCGAAAACGCTTGCTGGGTCTTGCTAAATTCGGTCGCTTCTTGATTCGGTGCAGCTCAGGGACGTCCGGAGGAGAGAGAAAGCTGATGCCCACCATTGAAGAGGAGCTCAACAGGAGGTCACTGCTCTATAGCTTGTTGATGCCTGTGATGAGCCAGTATGTGCCTAATCTGGACAAGGGAAAAGGCATGTACTTTTTGTTCATAAAGTCAGAGGCCAAGACGCCGGGTGGCCTCGTCGCCCGACCCGTCCTCACCAGCTACTACAAAAGCTCTCACTTCAAAGAAAGACCCTATGACCCGTATACCAACTACACTAGCCCCAATGAGACCATTCTCTGCCCTGACTCCTACCAAAGCATGTACTCCCAATTGCTCTGTGGCCTTTGCCAGCACAAGGAGGTCCTCCGGGTCGGGGCCGTGTTTGCTTCCGGGTTCATCCGGGCGATCCGGTTCCTGGAAAACCACTGGGCCCCCCTGTGCCACGACATCCGGACAGGGTCCATCAACCCAGAAATCACCGACCCCGAAGTCCGTGAGGCCGTGATGAGGATCCTCAAGCCGGACCCGAAACTCGCGGACTTCATCAAGGCCGAGTGCAGCAAGGACTCGTGGCGCGGGATCATTACGCGGCTGTGGCCGAACACTAAGTATGTGGATGTAATTGTGACCGGCACTATGTCACAGTACATTCCCACTCTGGATTACTACAGCAATGGACTCCCTCTTGTGTGTACCATGTATGCCTCTTCGGAGTGTTATTTCGGGGTCAACCTTAACCCTCTCTGCAAGCCAAGTGAAGTGTCCTACACATTGATCCCCACCATGGCCTACTTCGAGTTCTTGCCGGTGCACCGAAACAGCGGAGCTGCCAACAACTCGATCTCGATGCCCAAATCGCTCAATGAGAAGGAGCAGCGGGATTTGGTCGATCTCGTTGATGTCAAGCTCGGCCAAGAGTATGAGCTTGTTGTCACCACCTATGCTGGTAAATGACCGTCTTTTCATACTCCAGAGTGACTTTAGACCCAAACTGGTCAAGTCCTGACTCCAATCTGCAAGACTGACCTTTATTCACAATATCTCAAGAAACGTCGATGTGTCAACGAAAGCTTTAACTTGTCACACGTACTCATGATGAGCTCTATCTATAATTTCGCAGGACTTTATCGCTACAGGGTCGGGGACGTGCTCCGAGTCGCGGGGTTCAAGAACAAGGCCCCTCAGTTCAACTTCATATGCCGCAAGAACGTCGTCCTGAGCATAGACTCTGACAAGACCGATGAGGTCGAGCTCCAAAACGCGGTGAAGAATGCGCTGAACCATCTGGCCCCATTCGACGCGAATGTGGCCGAGTACTCTAGCTACGCCGATACCTCGACCATCCCTGGCCACTATGTCCTATTTTGGGAGCTCAGCCTAAATGGCTCGAACCCAATTCCTCCTTCCGTCTTCGAGGACTGCTGCCTCACGATCGAGGAGTCGCTCAACAGCGTCTATCGCCAGGGCCGGGTCTCCGACAAGTCAATCGGCCCGCTGGAGATCAAGATCGTCGAGCCTGGGACGTTCGACAAGTTGATGGACTGTGCCATTAGCCATGGGGCCTCGATTAACCAGTACAAGACCCCTAGGTGTGTCAAGTTTGCACCGCTCTTGGAGATATTGAACTCGAAGGTCATGTCCAAGTACTTCAGCCCCAAATGCCCCAAATGGGTTCCGGGACACAAGCAATGGAGTAACTAGAGAAAGACTCTCGGATGATGGAAGAGCCTTAGAGATTTGTGATTTAATTCTGATATTAGTTGAGATGGGGTTCATCAAGAACATTTTCTTCTGATTATCTTTAGGGAAAAAGTCAAGTACCTTTTCTTCTTCCTTAGGTTAACCCATGTCGCCCTTTTTCATGCTTTATCTTTCCCTTTTATCGGGTTCTTTTCTCTGTTGTCTTTGCTTAATAATATTTTAGTAGGGACCCTCCTTAATTGGCCATGTACAAAAGCAGTTCCTCTCTAAGAGAGCTTCTCTCTCTAGTTTCTTCCTATCTTTATTTGAAAAATTTTCAAGAAGGATATGGAGTGGACTTTTTTTTTTTTCCCTCAAAAAGGCTCAAAGTGGAATTGTCTCAAATAAAACTCTAAAATTGTCAATTTAGTCTTAAATAAAGTCCCAAGCTTATCCTATCCGACGATCAAATTTTTGCCGACCGTACAAGTCTATCCATCTTACGTTCATACCATATGCATCTTGAGACACGTCCTCGCTACACAGAAAAAGTTAAGCTGGGAGACCTTAGAAACAAAATTAGTCAACTCATAACCTTATTTAAGATAATGTAAACTTGATAAAAACCTTTCATTTTAGATCCTAATTTAAAATTTCCTCTTTTTATTTTTATTTTCAATTTTGTCCCTGTAGCTGAGTGTTGTTGACTGCACGTTCTTGCAATTATAATCATCACAGTGTTTAGGGAATTTGATTCTTAATTCCAGCCAGGATTCCTGCCCATTGAAGACTCATGGGGTCCTTGCTAAAACGGCAAATGGAAGCCAACCACTCTTTTAAGAACTCCCGTTATTTTCTATTGTTCTTTTTGGAGGAAAAATAAAAAAGTGGAATGACTTTTCCTTGCTTATGTGTTTCTAATAGATTGATATAATAATCATTTCCCGCAAAAGTTTCCTATGCTCAGTAAAGATTCTTATGAAGAAAATAAAGAGGGCATCAATCTCCTGTTGTTCAGTGTTCAGCAATAGTATGTCTGTTCTCCTGGGGATTAATATATATAATGAAATCTTGCGAAATCGGCGTGTCCAACCCAGTTCAAACAATAATGTTGCTAAGTGTGTCATGGATGTCATAGCACCCAATGTGGCGAAAGAGTCTTAACTTTAAGTAGCCCCTAGCTTGGCACTTAGCAGACTTTGGGATATAACAAGAGCTTTGAAAGCAAGCTCTCTTGATTAATTGGTACTGATCTGGTTGCACTCTCCTTCCACTAGCATCTGGATGTGAAGGAATTACTCTCTTGGATCAGCAATGTTCTCATAATTGTTATCTCATAGAAAAGCTTATTAATCTCTTTTTAACTTTCCTGGATGTGAAATCTTATCAAGAAAACCACTTATTGGCACAAAAGAGAGGGAGATAGTTATGAATCAAATGATGACAGCATTCTTTTTCTCTTTACTGGATTTGTCGCTTGGATAAGACCCAATTTATGGCCAAGAAAGTCTCCGGAAAATCGTGGAAGACGAGGTCCAAGATCAGACAAATACTGGTGACCCGCCATAAATTTTTTTTGTTTTGGAGTGGCAGGACAGGTAAGATTGGAATCCCTTGTGTCGCTTCCCTTCTGTACAATCTGTCTGGAGAAACAAACAAAAGAAAAGCACGCACGCATATCGGCTGATCTAGAAGACAATCGATTTCAGGGTCCATGGTTGGTCCTCAGACAAAACCCAGGAAAGGGGAGAGGGGACAGTTTCAGCAACTTCCTCAGTTTTTCTGATGGAGAGTTTCGCTTTCATTTGGTTTTTTTAAGAGGAGAGAGAGAGAGAGAGAGAGAGAGAGAGAGAGAGAGAGAGAGAGAGAGAGAGAGAGATCTTGAAGTGGGTATCCATTGAAGAGATAAGGTCCTCGTGCCCTTGGTGATGGTCCAGTTGAACTCCACATCTGTCCTTCCTCACCATGATTTCCACGTTGGCCGTATTTCAATTCACGGGCATGCCTAATTCTCAACACACCCAACGGAAAAGAAGATGTGTCCTCACCAACGATAATTAACTGGCAAATGCTAATTAATAGCGTACGGTGAAGCGCGCATAAAATACAAGCTGTTTTGTATAGGTGATCGATCGAGATCTTTTTCTCAAACGGGCATCTTTATCTTCTTCATCTTATTTCTTTCCAAACCCGTCCTTTATGAAGTTCAACGACATTGTTTATTACGTTGCGGCAGACGTCATTTAGACTACAGCACAATCTTTTTTGGCAACCCGTTGAAGGAAAATAAACAGAGAAGAAAAGTGGATCTGTAGCTCTCGAAGTCAAATTGACTGATCCATCTGTTCATTTACCTAAATAGAGAGCAGATGAACTCAGACCAGAATGGGTTAAATCATGCTATCATTTGGTCTCGTCTCACAGTGGAAGCACGCCAAGTTTTGTCTTCGCCCCACAAACAAAGAAAGATAACAAACAAGAATGTTTAAATTCTGGTAACCGTGAGAAGAATGAGATTGTCCCTTGTAAAATTACGTTCTGCATCTTCTCAAAAATCAAACATTTTTGGGGGTAGATTGTTATAGATCCCAAAAAAAAAAAAACGAAACGAAATGAAACTCCAACTAGTCAATTTAAGATACGACACATCACTATTATCAAACAATCTCTTGAGGAATGTCATTTGGTCGAGTTAAATCGGATCAGGACTAGCTATCTAAAAACAATAGAACTATAAGCAGATCGGATCTTGCATTTAGAAAACTCTACAACATTTTTGACATTTTTTATTTTGATTAAGGCTATCTCGAAATACCGAATCAAAGTCAACTAGCTAGCCTACAACTAAAACAAAGTGCCTTTGTTCTTGAGATTACCCAAGCTTGTCTAGATAACCTCAAAGCACAATATATAACTCATCAAGATAATCACGTAATCGATTTTTCATTGAAGCGTTATCTATTTGAGATATTCATTTGAAGTCTCTCATCTCCTTGCAATTAATTGGGATGGAATTGAATTGAGATTCTATTAAAAACATTCGTCTCCGGTTTGAAAGAATTCAGAAAGTACCGGAGACTTTCCATGTTTCGATATCTAAGATGGTGGGATCGTAAGATATTGGCATATCATCATCAGCCCAGCTGCCTATCTTGGAGTTTTGATAGGTTTTCACTGCCCAAGAAATGGTGCGCACTAAGCTTCATTTTCAATTATCTGCACCCTCCTGTTACTGTCGAATCTCTTCTCAAATTCTTCTCTCCAAAATGGAGCTGAGAAGATTTAAGGAAAGACAGACTAATTTTCCCTAATGACTCGCTTTATTTTGTCAACTGATGTTACCTTGATTTTCCTTCTTTTGAGGCATTCATCGTCGACTCCCTTGTCTCACGCCTCATCCATTACAATCACAAGGAAAGATAGGTCACTCGACAAAACCCTTTCCTTTTTCTTTCCTTTTTTCTTTGTTTTGTTTCCCCCATGCACGATGACTTTATGGGGATTTTTCAAAGCAACAAGACAGTTGAAAAGCCAGCTCTACAATGGGTTTAGAGATTTGTGAAGTCCAAATGGGAAAAGGAAATCAAGGCGTGATCCCTATGCATGATGCCGGTTCTTCTGCTATGGCGGTCACAAGCAAAGTGCAGGAGCCACTTAAGGCCATTAGGGACAGATGGAGCACACGTCCTCAGATCTTGTCACGAGAGAAAAGGATAATCACTATATGAGCTAAACTAGGCGTGCCTCGATGATTCGATTCATTGGCTGCAATCTTGAACGGACCCTCGCACTATGATATGTGTCGGATTACCCAAAATCATCACTCCGATCTTCGGCACGTTTTTCGGCTATTTGATGCGCACGTTGTATCTGCAATGTCGGATTGAAGATTTAATAATTCAGCCGTAGCATAAATATCACAGAAGGTAATATAAGTAAAATTTACTTAACAGCAAAGTTTCGATGTTAACATCTCTCTTTTTTATTACGCGGAATTAGACATGTGTAATGGCTAATAGGTTTAAAAAATACGACTATATGTTTATATTGTCAGACTTAATTTACAAGAGCTGCGCTTTGTAATCTAATTACAAGAGCGCGTGATTATCCGGTTTCGATCAACTAAATTACCAATCGGACCCCAGTAGAGACACACACGTGTAGTCCAATCGAGGCGTACCCCCATCTAATCCAACGGTTCATGTAAATTGGATTCACTTGATCCCGAGTAGAAGCAAGATTTTCCCTAGACAAAGGGTGGACCATATCCTAGGATGTCGCCATGTGGCATTCCAGAGTCTCATTTGACTTGACGTGTTTGACGAAAGCTCCCTCTAATCAAGCGGGACCCAGCAGCAAGGAGCCAATAACATCGCGAGTATCCACGTCAGGTCGTCCATGATTTACAAGTGTGTTGTGGTTGGCACGGGCCAACAACATCGACACGCATGAATCTTCAATAACAAATTGCAAAAATGTTGCTGCGTGGACAGCCTATTGAAAGATCTGTGGAGGGGAAAAGTAGCTCACTGATTTTATGTTTCTTTTAGAACTAGCACTCTTTGATGTTTGATTATTGAACGAGAGGAAGGAAATACCGCGCAATACTTGATTTTTAATTAAAAAAAAAAAAGAGAATGACACTAGATGTGACGTGGGTTAGGTGTGCATCGGATGCGATTTGCCTCAATAGAGACATTATTGGTGACATTATAGAATGTTATAGATGTCATCTAACATCTTATCGTCTTTTATAGTTTGCATGATATTTTGCATGGTTGTACGAATCACACAACGTATCTGTGAGGATAATGTTTATATGTATTTGTACTTGTATCTTATTATTAAATTTTAAATGACAAGGGATTTACCGTGATTAATAACTCGGTATTAGAGTCGGGCGATTTTGAGGGCACTGAGTGCACATCACACTCCGTGCACACTCGAAAACACATCCCCACCAACTCAATGCACCCGCTCACAATCATGCATATTGTCTTTACCAATTCTCTCTGCGACCTCATTTCACCTCAAGTGCCACTAGAGGGTCCTCCACAGATGGTCTTACCACGGACTCTATCAATCTTGTTGCATTGGCCCCAACCCGATTAATGATGAATCCTTATGATACAGTTATCATCACCAGTGGCCCTCCATCGTATGTTTTCATACATCGTTTCACTATCTCAAGCCATCTGCCTGAAAGCTAATCCGAGTCGATCACTTTCGGACAAATAGAGCGGTCTTTTAGCATCGAATCGGAAGAAAAATCTTATGTTGCCTACTCTCCATAGCGATAGGTTTTGCATATATGCACATTCTATCCAAAAGCTTATTCAGACAGTGCTTGCTTTTCAATCTGATGTTGTTACATGTTGACAATAGGAAAAGCAAATGTTGACAACACCTAACTTTGAAATGTGGTCGTGGCATTGTCTACCCAAAAGATCTACAGATCTATTTGACATTATTTCCAAACTCAAGTTGTTCTACACTACCCACGTGAGTTGGGGGATGTTAAAGATGCCTTCTATATATTATGGAGATCTCACCGATACATCACATATTCTACAAATCATTTAGATGTTTACTATATGCATCTCACACACGATCTGAATTGATCTAGATTACTGATATGCTTTACTAAACCACAGTTTCTCTTATTTGATTAGAGGTCTGCAAGTAGGAAATGGATGTTCGCTTATCCTCAAGAAATTGGCCAAGCGTACATGCTTATTCTCGAGCCACATCTCGGGAGTGTTCCCTGCATCTATCTCTCCAAGATCATTCTCCACACGCAAAGGAAATAGAAAACGGAGGGACAAAAGTGATAGGATAAGGCACACACACTACCTTGTGTACAGGTGCAATCTACAAATCTTGCCTCCACAATTAATACTGTTATCAGATACCGTAATCTGATGCTTCTCAATCATGTGCAAAAGTCTGAGAAGGCGAAAAAGAAAGGGCGATGAGGAGTTCATTATGCTGCAAGAAAAGATGGCGATTGAGAGCTACCGAAACCCTAGCTGATGGTGATTGAGTGAAAGGGAAATACAATTGCCTTTAGAGACAATAAACCCTACAATGAAGGTGATGGTTGGCAATAGTACAACGTGGCTGTTGACAAGTGAAGGTCGATAGCTACGATGGGTATGGGATTGAGGGATCGAATTTGGACCTCGTGCCTAATACATTTCTTAGACCCTAATCGATTTCCCTTTTTTCTTCTTTTTTACCCTAGATATGTTGTTACTAGGTTGGACCTATATAGTATTGTGTCTGTACCAAAAGGGCGGCTTCCTTCGATGGCCTTAATCACAAAACACATCTTAGCATGTATCCAACAAATTGTGATCTTTCAGTCATAAGTTCACATACATCAAAGATGAGTTATTATCATCATATCCTTTTTAGTCCTCCAAGTATTGTTATCCGTTCGATTTGATCTTCTAACTCGGAAATCGACAAGATAATCAGGTTGATCCGAACATATCAAGTTTCATGATTAGATCAACGTTACCCATTAAGAGTAACCTTAGAAGCCACGCTCGCCATCATGGATTACACATTTAATTTATGGAAGTGAGTATTGAGATTCGTATGTATCAATGAGAGTTAGTGAAGTCGAAAGATCTGAATATCTTATGTGAGAGGAAAATAGAAGAAGAAAAAAGAAAAGAACAAGATAACTTAAATTTTTTTTAAACAGACCTAATGATGTGAAATTTCGTAATTCTTTAGTAGTCACTGTTCACTGCCGTTGTTATAATTAATGTTGTTGGTGTTGTGACTTTGAACCGGGGGAAAGGGAGAAAAATAAAGTTAAAAAAGAGAACGAGGACGCACCACCCAAACAACGGACCGGCCGTTGGCCCCATGATTCACGTGTAATGTGTCTCGGTCTGAGCCGAAGGCGACGGCACAACACGTGCCGGTCGTCGAGGCACGTGCGGGGTGTCGCCTCGCACGTGGGCATCCCACGAGCGACCCCGGACACCAACACGCGTGGCCCCCCTCGAGGATGTTGACTTTGACCGGCGCCCAACACGTGAGCATATCTCCTCTGTCCCCTTGCCGGGCCCTCCCCCACGAGGCCCATTCAAACCCACTTGGGGCCCAGAAACTCGTCATTCCCATTCCCCCTTTTTATTTGCTTCTTTTTTTTTATTTTTTCCACCTTTTCTTAATATTTGTTATGTAGTTTGACATCGAGACATCTTATGCCACTCGACTAAATCTCGACAAGTCATGACATGGATGTCCCTCCCCGGATCCGGATCCCATGATCTGGGAGATCCGGATCAAGTGATATTTAAATGAAAGTCATCCGATTAAAAATCGAACGGCTCCCATTTAATAAGGGGACCGGTTTTTTGTTTATTTTTTTAAAATAAAAGTAGGGCCGTCCGATTGTGTTCGGATGGCCCATAAATGAAGCAAATCACCTGCACTTAGGGCAGGTGATCTATTTCCGTCTCTCCCCTCCCTAACCCGGCTCAGGTCCCTTATCACGGTCCCTCAATAAATACATGCTAAGTCCAGACCGGCTCGGCAGCATATGCTTCTTCAATGGCACACGACCCGTGTTTTAGGTCCTATTGATTCAATGTGCACATAGTGTCCGCAGCGGGCGGTAAGACGCAACAAGTGTGGACATCGGAATCGGGCGTCGGATTGTTGTTGTGGACAAAGAGCCGTGGTTCATGGAATTTCATTATTGTAAACACAGGGTCCAAAACATTTGTGGAATGGAGAGATAAGGTCAACGAGCCATTCAAAGCTGGATGACGCCAACACTCGGTGCATAAACTAATGAAGAACATGTTCCTGTTCCCCAGCTGATGATGCAATCGGTGACATTAGATTGATGTCTGTGTTGCAACGGCTGATGGATTCTTTTTGAACCTGGGATTTTTATACTCTAAAGTACTTGATTTTCTTGATGCAACGCCGCATGCCCTACTTAGGCTTCGAGAGAGTTGAACATGAGCGGGTCGGATCAATTATTTGGAGCACCATGTCTTCCTGACAGGTCTGTCTGGGGAGTTCATGCCCAGTGTAACCCTAAGACCAGGCCCTGTTGGCAAGTTCTGGTCAATGATCACATAATGGAAACTACGAACTGTTGTTTAAGCAGAGGAAGAATGAGTGGGTTTTTGACAAGATAAACAGATTCACATGAATTTGCTGGGATGGGAGTCGAAGTAGACTGGTTAAAGAATGGGAGGAAAGAGCCACCTGAACCACACTGTTCAGCTTATGATGCAACAATGGAAATGACTACAATGTGCACCGACCCCACTTGGCCACTGGATAATCATTAAACATTGGTTACAGGATCGAAGATGTTGGCCCCTGACATTCTTTTATATTCCCCCGGATGCATACGGAACGGACGATAATGTTCTTTTCTTTTCTTTTATCTTCTCCTCCTCCTCCGTCCTCCCAAGTTAATATTATCATGAGGAGGCTGCTCTCGGCTCCGGGGTTGCTTTCGAGAAAGCAACTTGACGATTACGATACGAGTGATGCGAACGCTGAATGGAAGGAGCCGAGTGAAGCAAATATTTGTCAACGTTCTTGTTTCTCTATAATTTACCGTAGCCATCCAGACATCTGACCTCTGCTAAATTACAAGTCTTTGATTAATAAAAACGCAAGTTGCCCGCGTAACGCAAGAGGTTACGTCTCCATACCCGCAAAGCAGAAACCAAAAATATGCCGATTCCGATGAGAGAGAAGAACCCAGAAGCAGGGAAAGGGCGTGCATTGGACTACGTTTGCAAACAACGACCAGACACCCACCACTGATTTTCAGCCATTAGATTCCCAGCTCTTCCTAGGGCGTGCACTTTGCCGTTGACCTTTTGGGAGGGCGCAAAGGGATTCCTTTAATTGATCCTGACGTAGGGGAAACATTACGCTCGGGAAGGGAACTGCTAGCGGAAGTGCTCCATTGTTTCTTTTAACAAGAGGCTGAGGCATGGCTTCGAAAGCGATGGTTAATCAACTTACTTTTGTATCGATGGTTGGTGTGCCGTTTGCTTTCAAGAATATCATTGTTAATTTGGCGGGTGCGAATCTCCCTAACCTGTGACAAAACAACGATGCAACCAACGGGTGTCACGCCCGAAGTGCAGATATATCAGTTTAGGCAAGCTATCCCCTTCTTGGGCGCCGAGGAGTCAACCCTGTTCCATTTTATAAGGAAATTTCGATGCAGTATAATCATGAGCAAGCGTTTTCAGGCCCATCATGCAGCCTGGCCCTCCCAGGCCCATCCCTTATGCAGGTATTACTGAGCAATTTTGCTAAACATGCAATCAATTGGGAGCATGTCCACTCCGAGGCAGATCATTTGGAACATCTGCTGTCCAACCTCGGTTATGCCACTGACTGAAACACTTAGAGAAGCTAACTTCCATTCCTCTCATTAGACCATCGTTTGTGTTGGGGCCTTCCCAATATTGCAGTTAGGGCAATAGACCTGACCACTGAAGTACTATGCACAGGCTTCCGATGCCTTCTTTCTTCTGCTGGATGACCAGCACTTTAGTTCGCAAGCATGAGTGTTGGATCACTTGTTAATTGTCTAATTTGAAGTTTAAATTTGATCAAGACTCCAAAAGATCAGACATGAACACAGACTACAGTTAATGTTTTCAACACGATAGGCTGCCGACTGCAATGTGCAGGTCAACGTCATTGCGATATAGAAACTAGACAGTTCCCCAGCAGCATGTCATATCGTAATGTTTGTACAGGTAAAAATATCTTCGGAATGAGAGACAAAGTACATGTCGTGATTTTGCAACGATGAGACAAAAAGACCCGATGGAACTTTCTCCACAGTCGCCATTTCCACAAGTCATGACCTGCTTGACATCGAATACTTTGGACCCTGCAAGTACAGAAACCAAAATGCCATGATGCATGGAGATGTATTAATATGATGAGAGAAGCCATATGCGACATCTTTTTGTTAGCTCCGGGATATCAACAGCGCTTGCCAGGGCCATAGTATGCACAACAGGGGCCTATCTTACTACATGCCTAAACTCAGTGATATAGTAGGGAAGGAAAGGGCCCATCATGTCTAGTGGCTTCTAATTAATCACATGAAACTAACAGACAAGATACTCCAAATATGGTGACGATGACTTGGTAAGGTCACTATGCAGCAGGTGTGAAAATTATTCAGGGGATATGGTAGAAAATGAATTGGAGAAACTGTCATTGGGAAAGAAAATCAGCTCCACATAAGGCATTCCAGTGCTATTACACATAGCAGGTCCTAGGCTCGCCGCAGTTCATAGCAGTCACTCACCCCTGTGGCCAATAACGGAAATCACTGGCTATAGATTAGTAGCTCAGATCAAAACAATCTGGAGTCATTTTAATCTACTGAACTAAAAGAACAGGAAAATCTCTTAAGGTCATCTACTAGAGGCTTTTTCCCGTAAATGATTGCAGTAATATGGAGTCTGATAGGGATAAGTCTTCGAAACAATGCCAGCGGAGAAAACTTTCTCCAGAAGTGGTTTCCACCAGAGTTGATATGTTGGCATAACTTCGAACTACCCACTACTTCACAAACACATTCAACAGTGATTAGAGGCACTTGTGGAGAAAACCTTCTCCATTGGCAGTGTTTGCAATGTAAATCCTATTGACAGAGCAACATACGAGCACTTTGTCCTTCTATTGTTTTTACACACAGGCATCACTGCATCTTCCCTAAAAATTTGCATATCTCCATCTGCGCATTAAAATTATAACATCATATAATCCAATAATCAAAGCTGAATGCCATCTAGAGGCTTTCTTATTACAAACCAGCTTCTGGCTTTTTTTTCCCCAAATAAGCAAGGTTTTCCTTTTCCAGCTTATTCCAAGAACGTTTACATAGGACTAGAATGAGGCATCATGAACCAGCATCCGTTAAGTGCATAAAGGAGAGGGAGCAGACTGACATACACAATCTTTACGGCCTGGAAGTTTCTCAGAAGAAAGGAGCCATTCATTACTCACAGAGGGTCTTGCTTCAGAAAATGGACCAAAAGTGCAAAGTAGAGTAACAAACTAATTGATTAGGCATTCGTCCAGCCAATCAGGAGAGTAACAGAGGTGATTAACATGGAACTGGTTGAAAAATCTGATGAAGCATGGAGAAAATAAGGCAAGTATGCTGCATTAAGTGTCATGTACGGAGGAAAGAAGTCTTCACTCCAGCATTAACAATGCTGTTTCCCCTAAGCCTTTATCACAACCCTTATGTATCATCAAACCACAAAAGTCGGAAATTTATTACCATGCATGAGCATCACAGATCATGCTTGTTAAGAGATTATGCTTTAAATTCATGACATGGAAAAATTCATCCTCGGAAAACTTATCTTCACACATCTGTCACAATTATCCTTATCTTGATTTCAGCATTCTTTCCCTGAATGTGTTAAAGATCGCTTGGGACACCAAGCAAAGGCCAACCAGAAAACAGTATAATAGATGGTACACTGCTTCTTCTGCAGAAAGAATGTAATACACACGAAAATACACTGCTTCACATCCCATAAAAGTAATGATCACCTATTTTCATTAGCAGTTTCTTAGCGATGCTAAGGCAAATGAAAACAAATGGTCACCTTTTATTAGAGCTACATCACTACTTAACATGTCTAAAGATGGTCTTTCGTATTATTTATGGTGGATGTTCAGTCAGTCATTACAAGGAATGTACAATTGGCCCACTAAAGTTGGATGCTTAAAAGTTAAAAGAGTCAAAAACCTACTCAGTCTTGACCTGTTTTGGCATTTATATGCTACCTCTTAAGTTTCCCAACATTGCTTTATATTTATACCAAGTCAGTCGATTGGTCAAAGAATATCAACAATCACCTTCTTAGGATTGGTTGCATTCAAGAAAACATCATTAACTTTACCAAAAAAAAAAACATCATTAATGCTTACTAGTAAATGCAAATGAAATAGTTAGTGATTCTAACATGCTTGCAAAATTGTCAGTTGGAGCCAGAGAGCTGTGTGATTACAAGCTGTAAATTAAAGACTAGGCCTTTGAATGGTGTCAAGTGGCCCATTTTAACAGTAAGAAATATTGATCCATCTTCCAGAGTTATGATGCTAATGATCGACAGATTGCATTCAGGTTGACATGTACATATAAGTCCCCTTAAAATGAGTAAATATGCTTTGCCATCCCTAACATAATACTTGTAGACATCCGTCAATTCCAGTAGCCTCTTTGGTTAAATCTTAATTCTTCAGATGCTCTGCAGGGAAAATTTCCGCTTTAGTCAAGTTAGTTAAAGCCAAAGAATCAACAGGCATCTTAGCACTATCCTTTCATTCATGCTTGTGTAATGTGATCATATTGACTACATATCACAGCTCACTAATTGAAAAGAGGACTTCTCTTGCATGTTGGCATTCCAAATTCATCAATTATGAGCAAGAATATCCATCCCCATCTCTCGAAAAAATGTAGTACCATCCACCTACACATACTTCACACATCTCAATATGGTAATCAACTAGATGCAGAAATAGTGTATGCATTACTTAAATCAACAATCAAGTAAAGAGAACTTAGCCCTTCTCTTGTTTTTACCCTATAAAAAATGAAGTTTTCATTCAATTCCAACAAACCACAGGGAAGTGCTTTACCAATCTCCTCCTCTTCTCATGGACAGCCTGCCTTCACTTGGACTAAATCAGTGATTTACTCCATCATACAAAACTGGCCCATGCATGCCTACTAACTACAACAGAAAAGAAAATATATTACATTTTTTGGTAAGTGAAAATAGTGGAGAGGGACAACCAGCGTTTTATCCCCCCCACCCCCCTTAGGAATCACCTTAGGAGTTCCATACCCACTGCAGAATGTTTACTTTCAGTCATAACAACTCAGAACCACCCAAGACCCTAAGGTTAGAGGTTAGCGTAGTCTGATCAGAGAAGCCTTACCAGCATGTTCGTTGCTCATAACTCTCTCTGCATAAGGTAGCAGCACCCAAATTCCAACAAATCCATTAAGCTCCATTTGTTTTGCTAAAAAGTTAATGATTAAGAAAATATTTTGTAAAAAATGATCACTTAAATTGCTTGAAATTATTAGTCGATAAAAAATATTTTTGATAACAATTTATGTCCAAACATTCGTGAATGATGTTAAAATTAATCTTTCATTCATTTTTGCAAGCAATATAAATGATCATTTGTTGGCAAATGTTTTTCAAATCATTCATTTTTTGTAACACAAATGAAGCCTTAGAACATTGCACATCCTTTTGTACTAGCCACAACTAGTGCTAAAATTCGTAGGCGTTAAACATGCTTCGGGTTTAAAGAGGGTAGGTTATTAATGACAGTGGACCAAACCATTTCACATGAAGCGTGCATGGCGTGCAAATGTGTTGCAACGTGGCAACATGCATGGCCATCTGTGGCCACACAAAAGCCAAACAAGCCCGGCTTTGCGGCCTTTGTTTTCCTTCTCAATCCTCTCATTTCCTTGCAAACATTGCAAGTTTCAGAGAGATCTATGGTATCACTCTAAGAGATAATCTCAGATCAATTGAGGGGGGTGTAAGCATCTCAAGGTTTGATATGAAACTTAAAGCTATATCTAAAGTTCTCTTCTATTCAATTTTCATATTTGGTTAAAAATGTTTTATTTTCATCTCAAGGAAAAGTTTCATTTTTTTCCTCAAACCAGGTCTAGTTCCTCATAGTATTCATGAGATTCTTTTGCAGGATCCGAGTTTCAGACCTCTAGCTCATTCATCCAAGAAATCCCAGGTAAATCTGATCCTCAAATTCACGATACATGCATGCATCCTCCTTAAAAGATCAAGTCTATCTAGTGATCGTGTTTGGAATCTTTTCTGCTCATGCAACTCACCTAGTTGAAAAATCTAGCTAACAAAGTTTTGTGACAGTTCAACAAGAATCTTTGCACTGATTTCCTTCATCCCTGAAAGCCCCCAATTCTCAGAGTAGGGTCATACAATGGTCCAATTTGACTTAGTTTGGTTCTTTTTTAGGAGTATTCTCAAACCAAACCGAAATATCCACCTAAAAGAATTGACAATAATTAATTTCATGATTTGGCATTTCCAGAATAAAGACATCATTTGGGCCTTATAATTCTTTCAAACAAGACCTCTGCATTCTTTGGGAGTCATCTGAAAAAAGGGTCTCCGGGTTTAATAAGAAATAATAAAAGGCCAGCCACAATGGCTTTCCTCTTTATAAGGAAGAGAATTCTTTTAGCTTAAAACTCAAATAATTGAACAATACTAGATATTGATAATGTCAAAGTAGAGTTTTTATACAATAGCTATTCCTAAAATATTCTTGTAAACAGAAGAAACATCCAAAGAAAGATATTCTCATTGATTTTAGTTGGCAAAACTGAACTCAACAGAAATTTCAAATTGAACCTTTTTCACCCCAAACCAAAGAAAAGTTAATGGGTCTGTTCTCTTTCTTTTTTCTTTTTTGAAGTATCTTACTACTTTCTTCTTTGCATTCCAACTTAACGTGTTTAGTATACCAGCGAAACCTCTTAAACAAAATTACATCTCTTGTCATCCCATGGGTGATTTTATTAAGACGGCTGCCATTCTGCAAAACCATAGATCTCATACTGCAACCTCGTATACTGGAATGCAGGAACCAAGGTCTAGTCAGTGGCCAATCCAAGAACAAACTCTATTTAGATATCATATAATAGAGGAGGATACACATGATTACGTATTAAATTCCTGGCTCGTGAAAATAGTGATCAAACATGAGTCATACAATTCATTGTTACTCTATTCCAAACAAATAAACTTTAACATTCACAGAAATCTGAAAGAGGCTAGTAATTTATAGAGGCCAAGGCCAACTAACGACTAGACGGCAGAGGAATGCTCTTTTAGTAGCTGATAGTTCCTTTTTAATTTGGGAAACAAGGAGAGAGAAAAAAGGAAGAAAAGCTCTTCACAGCCTTCATGAAATCTATAAACTTGAAAAAGATTACACAAAGTACTCCAATCATAATATCATATCACATTCTCAGCAAATGCCTTCCAACTCTGACATCCGAGAGTAGTTTTGCACAGTGTGTTTTGCAGCAACAGCAACAAATCATGGACAGAAGTATCAGCAGACAAAGAATAAGAGCACATACATTGCAAGCAACCGACTACATAAGCCGCCTGCCAGATGTAATTCTAGTCTATATCCTTTCAGTCCTCCCTTTGAAAGACTGCATTAAAACAAGCGCCCTATCCAAAAGATGGAAGTATGTTTGGACAAAGATTTCTAGCCTAAATATAAACGAAATAGAGATCATTGCTAAGTTGCTGAGAAGCAATTTCTACTGCACCATCTGCGAGGACATTTGGATTTCTTCTTCTACTTGTTGCCAAAAGCATTTGCTTAAGGTAGCAAGGAGGATGTTTGCAGATGTTGTAGACCGAACTCTCCTACTACACTCAGGTTGCACCATGGACAAATTCCAACTGACTTTCCTTTATGACGTCTATGATGGATTGACCAAAAAGGTTGACCTGTGGGTTAAATATGCTTGGGCATCCAACATCAAAGATATGGAGTTGAGCTTCTTTAATCCAGGTCTGTTGGAATACTTCGATGAGAGGGGACCTGTTCACGCATTTATCGACCTCGATTTACTATATGAACTGCCTCATAACTGTTTGGTATCAAAGATACTGAACAGTTTGGACGTGAACTGCTGCAAGCTAAGAGCATCTGCTTTAAAAGTATTTCCTTCTCTTAGAAGGATATTCCTAAAGCAAGTTGTCATCCTTGATTCTTCAGTTAGAGTTCTGGCATCAAAATTCCCTGTTCTAGAAGATCTGAGCCTGGAAAATTGTGTCATCTCCAAACAATTTTTTGTTTGTGAGGAAGACTTGATGATTAAAAGACTTCATGTGACCAATTGCAAGCCCAATGAGATACCCACCTTTGAGATTAACATATCAACTCCGCACCTAGTACTACTGTTGTTACGTGGAGTCTATGTCAAATTGACTTCCATTAGGAAAGCGAGACAACTGGTTGATGTCACAATGGACATCAGACATCTGCTTGTAAGTGAAGAACGAGTAGGTCTTGCTTCATTGCTGACTGGATTACGCAACTGCCAGAATCTGACATTAACACCATGGTGCATTCAGGTAACTTTTCTCTATTCCTCTTGCTTGCACATTTTAGCCAATTTCACTCATACTCATAAATCAGTCTGTGGTCATCAGGCTTTGCCTGCTGATGAAAATCTGACAGATCGAGCAAGGTTTCAACTTCGAGAAGTGGTGCAATTAACTTTAGCGCTATGCTTAGTAAAGCATGATCTTCCCAGAGTGGCCTGCCTTATAAGGAGCTGTCCAAATCTGAAACAGCTTACTCTAACGATGCACAGAAATGCTAGGGCATATAACATGGTATTACAAGAAAGAATATCATAAGGGAATTTTTTGATGTATTCTGTTCATCTATCGCAGCATCTAGCATGTGATCTTACTGTTTTCAACAGGGTGATTTCTTTGGACATGGTGGTCCAGACACTGCAGACTATGATGCAGAGCACTACTTTCAATCTGAATGTGTGCCATTCCCTTGTCTGGAAAACAGTCTCGAGAAAATTACAATTAATGGGTTCACTGGAAGAAGGACTGAGATGAAAGTTGTTCGTTTTCTGCTGAGAAATGCAAAAGTCTTGGAGGAAATTTCCATCTTCTATGAAGACGCAGAGGAATATTACAGGGGGGCGGTGGGACTGTGGAGGCAAAATGGGCGATTCCACCAAATGTTTTGTGAGCTGTTAAGGTATCAGAGGGCATCGGCTCGAGCTGAGGTGATATTTTCAAGCCCCCCAAGCAATTATGTTTGTCATGGAGGTTCCTTCTATCTAGTTCAGTAATTATGTTTATGATCTTCCTAAGTTCTCCCTTTCACATCGTCCTACTGAGGAACGTGTATGTTTTATATGGTAGTTCTCTTATGTCCAGTACCAACTTGTTTTCAGTACTTATAAATAAATCCTGGTCTGTGTCAAATATAATAGGTGGCTGTACTTATGTGATTATGATGTCCAATCATAACATAATGATGTGTAGCCTTATTATCCATCTAGTTCTGTTTGCTCTATTGAACATTTGAGCTATCATCACCAGTAAACCTAAGCGCTAGCAATCAAAGACCCAATTGATTTGGAGGTCGCTTGACTTCTAACATATACTTAACAACCACTTTTGGCCAAAACATAAGATATGCACATGCTACATGTGCACCTACTCGGTCAAGCAGTACAAATCTTGCTTTATTTTCTCAGGGAGAAACACATAGAAAACCATCTCATAGAAAAAAAACAGACAAACATCAACTCTACTGCCATGGCAACATACTTTCACAACAACTGTGCCTTGCGTTTACAATGCTTGAGAATCAGTAGTTCTACTCTAGATGGAATATGTGAAGCAAATATGACATGACAGACAAAAGAGAATAGCAGGAAAGCTAATCACATTTAGAGTCCCACATGAAGCCAATGCAATTCAAACTGAAGACATGATCAACTATAACATTGTCAATTCAAGAATGCAGTGCATACCAAGCGGGCTTCTTTGCTTTGCGTGCAAAAGATTAAGAGGATCCAGCTTCACGTGATTGATGAGAAAGGGCTCCTGGTTTCAGTACCAACAGAAAGCGGATAGATTGCACAACGAGCAGCGGAATCCAGCCTATTGTGGCGCTGGCACCTCAAATAAAGATGTCCCATCCAGTCAAGAAATCGAAACCAAGCTCAGTTGGAGTGACAGAGAAAGCTAAAAACCCTAGAATAAAAAGCAAGAGAAAAGAAAACATAGATGTATATTACCAGGTTGGATCTCAAATTGGGCCCAGTGTCAGATCTTTTATAGATCCAATCATATGGGCATCCATTTGTCTTGTAACCTCGGAAACATTTGCAGACAGTGTATTCGTGTTTGGCTAAGAGTCTGTGCATAAGTACTTCGACATGCGAAGAAAACAATCAAGAAAATCCCAATCAACAAAAAAGAAGGAAGGCCAAGAATATGATCAAATAGGGAAAGACACGACCAAAACTAGAGAGAGATAAACTCCCCCCCCCCCCCCCCCCCCCCTCTCTCTCTCTCTCTCTCTCTCTCTCTCTCATTAAGCAAGTTTAAGATTGATTTTTGAACAGAAAGAATGACTGAGGACATACATTGGAAAGAGTTTGAAAGCACTCACAAAGAAACAGGAGCCATATTACTCATGCAGAAAATAAGCGAAAAGATGCACAAACCAATGGAAGGAAAAAAAAAATTTGGTGCAGATAACACCATAGCTACTTCCAATTCAGCATCTTATATCATCAACATTCCTGGAAATCTCAGCTAAGGTCCTGAACTCTTTGGGTTTATCTTCACCCACAAACGGTGTGAACAGGGCAACAGCAAAAAAAGGTAAGGGAAAAAAAAAACGCGAACTTTAACCAATTTAAATCCATGCAGGCGCACCAAAAATAGATTCGCGGAGAAAAAGGCCGTACCGGGTTACATACCCCGAAGAAGCTTCGCAGTCTGAAGCGAAGTTTCTACTGCGAAGCTTGTGAAAGAAAGCTGGGGAGCTGATGGGAGACTGGGTTTCTTGATTTTCTTGAACTTTGACTTTTCGATCCGCAAAAACGCTCTCTCAACCTTCCAACGCGGCGGGTCTCTTCGTTGGCGAAATGATAAGAGTCGACGAAAATCAAGGGAACGATTTTTTACTCCTTCTTTGGCAACATTTCTATTTTTCTATTTTATTATTATATTCTTTCTTCGAAGCAAAAAAAAATGAAAATCTATTTATGAAAGTCAATTAATTTTTTTTTATTCTTCGAAATAGATAATGACTATAGAATAGATTTAAAATAGAAATAATAAACAAACAGAATCAACTTTTTTTATTTTCAAAAATAAAATGAAAAATAGGTCTTTTTTTTCAAAAACAGAATCACCTAAGCCTTAGGTGATGGTCACTAGTCAACTCAGCAAGACTCGGCAAAGCTAACCTAGTCATGGTTGGGCTAGGTTTAGCCTCACTAGTGGTTGGGTGAGGCTTGGTAAGGCTAACCTCGCCTAGTCACCATGATCGTCCTTGCCAGGGCATGGTGAAGTTGACCATATGGAGGCTAAGTGAGGTCAAGCATCACCAACTCTCGTCTCTAGCCGATCACCGGCCATTATCAAAGCTCAACAATCGACTAGAGGAGGAAGAAGAAGGGAGCTAAAATAGAAAATAAAATTTTAAAAATCTTGACATATTATTTAGAGGATAAAAACAAAAAATTCATTTTAGCGCTAACTTGGCGGTCTGATGACTAGAATGACTAAATAGGCAAGTAGTTAAGGGGTTAGGACTTGATTGAAAAATTACTAAAAGATTAGGGATTATATTTGCACAATTGATAGGTTTAAGATTAAAATTTACAGTTAACCTACTTATTGTAATGTCCAAAAAAGCACTATCAACCTCCTCATATTATGAGGATGTGTGTGTGTGTGTGTGTGTTAAATTAGTGGAACTCTCCCCTACCATTTCCAATTATCCATCCTTGGCTAACTATTATGTTAGACAATCATCTTATAATAACTTGATTAGTTAGGTTTTTACAAAAATTCAGTTTTAACTAAACATAAATCGTTATGTCAACCAACATTTTTATATTTGAAAGAAAAAAAACTATGAATAAAATTTTTTGGGGTCATACCGAATGGGTTTACTTTTCTTTTTTTAATTTGGGAAAAAAATTATGTACAATTACCAAATGCATTTTCTCCTCAAGAACTTGTCCAAATAATAAAAATAGAAAGAGCAATTCTAAACAAAATTGTTCATAGAAATAGAATAGTTATCAAAAACATCCTAAATAGGTGTTTGATGATTCAAGAGGGATGTGTACTTGGCCATATTTTGTGCGCTTTCTTTAGTCTTATCACAAACGATTTGTTTAATAAAATTAAGATCCTTTGTGAAAAGTTAATAAATTAGAACGGATACTTTTTTTTAAATGATCGCTCATATGGTTTCAATGGATTTTGAGTTTGAAAACCGATATTAAGAATGTTGAAAAATGAAAGTAAGTTCTATTGATTTTTAACATTTTTCAAAAAATCAAATCAGACGTAGCCTTAAGACCTGCGTCCTCACTGTCTTCTTTTTGTGCATTAAAAAAAGGGTAATAGCATCCGTTATTACTCCATTGATGAACTCACATTTGGCAAAATTCAGTATCAATCCGATATTACACTTGTGGACCCTATTGAAATTCGGGGAGTAATAGAGAAGATTTAAGTTGGCCAAGTAGATCGAAACGATCTCTCCCCATGTGCCGCTCGAATTCACGGCCATCCTCAATACGTCGATCTTGAAATTCGAATATTTTAGACGCGTACGGCGATCGAGACAGCAATCTCGCCGTGTCTCGATCGCCCGTCGAATCCGGGCGAGGGCCGCGAGAGGACGAAACGCATGTTTTTTCCGCCGTTGTGCAAATGCTAGGCGAGGGAAACATTGGACGAGTGGTCCGGGTAAAACATCGGGTTCGAACCGATCCATGTCGATCCCTGTGTTGCTCGTGCGGTAAAAGCGTAAAAGACTTCCGACATTCGTAGACCGTACGGATGTTTCCTGGTCGGTCGTCACTGAACAGTTTAGTTACATTTATGGCGGAAGGCGGGGTGGGTCGGGCGCTTGGTCGCGCGTGGCTCCTCAATGGGCCCACACCGTGGGCCGAAGGAGACCGTCGACCCGCTTTGGAGCCCAACCCAGGCCGCCTCTTACGGCAAAGCTTTTTCCTTCAAAAAATAAAAATTGGTGAATTAACCTGAGATTCCGGGAGCAAGGGGGAATTCTAGGCCGGGCATGTCTAGCCCATTAATGCGGTCGAAAAAATATCCTGCTCCGGGTACACATGAGCGCACCTGTCGTTGACGGTCTGATGAGGGGTAAATCCTCGTAGGCCGCACCTGATCTAATGGCGGATGCTCGGGTAAATCCTCGTAGCGCACGTGGAATCTTATCCAGTGGCAAACATGAGAATAAAACCTATTCCATGTCCTTTTTCTTTTCTTGTCTATATGCTCAAAAGATTTTTTCGCGTAATTTTCTCTCCTCCCGCTTGAGGTATCAGGATTCAGCATCCTTTTTCTTTTTTCTTTCTTAATATTTCCCATCTAATGACCGATTATTCGGCAGGAAAATGCGATGAGATTTCTTTTCTCGCAGCTCTTGTAGAAACGTTGATAAAAATATTCAGCCCAGAATTTCACTATTTCGCTTTTATTTATGTGTATTAATATTATATGGCAATCTAGGATCTACAAATGATTACTTAAGTTTGACTCTTTCCCCGCGTTCCAGCTCTCGAAGGATCACTATCGAGTCGACGGACGGCGTTTCTCGCAGCCTTCTCCGCTCATACCAAACGCCCCTCTCCGCCCGAACGACTCTCGAGCCCCACCGGAAACCGACTCCGCTCCGGCAGTCACGACGGCCTTCCTCGTCCTCACGCCGGTTGGGGGGCGGGAAAAGTGAGACCCGGGTCCCGAAATCGCGCGGGTCCCGTCGTTAATCATCGACCATGATGCCGGGAACGGGGCCCCGTTTGACCGCCATGAACGTGGACGTGCCCCACCTTGCTTGTGGGAGCCGAAAAGCGAGACGGCCGACGGATCAGTGGGCGAGAGCAGCCTTCGTCCTCTTCTCAATCAAAACCATTAATGTCAATGTCGAGAGGGACCTTCTCCAATCTTTCTTACCCCTCAAAATCTTTTCTTTTTCTATTTCGTTTGATCTCTTGTCGCTCTTCCCCCCGGCCCCGTCGGCATGGCCGACCTAATCGCGAAGGGCTATTAATGACCTTCCCCCCATCGGTGCGGTTGCGCAACCTCCTTTCATGGGTTGCAAAGCGATGCACATAGATCGGCATCATTAATCGCCAACTCTCACTCGAATTTGTTTCTTCTTCTTCTTCTTCTTCTTTTTTCTCTAGGAAAGCAAGGATATGGAAATATGAGTCCGTATATTTCGGTACCACCAAGAATTTACCGATCCATCTTACTAACGAGTCGAAGGGAATTGAAATAAACTCGAGCTCGTTAAGCCATTAAGAGAAAGCGAATCGAAAATCCGGGACCGCAAGATTTGCCACGACCTTCATTCTCTTTTTGCTCCACATAGGGAGCGTGGCTCATGTTGGTAGCAGGGCGTCCAATGATATTGTTCGAGGCATTGTGATGGGGGCAATGAACCCCCCGCGATGGGGACTCCATGCCGATATCTCGAATCATGAGATGCAGCTAAGCAGTAAGCACCAAACCAACAAAACAAATCCCAATCCCATCTGATTGAAAGGCTATTTTGGGGCGATGCAAGACGCAGAATCATTTCCAAATCACCAGCCAAGGGCAAGACCGTCATTTCGTTGCCAACTAACTTTTCTTTTCTTTTTTTCCCACTTAATACAGTATTTCCAAATGTCACTTTGCACTCTCTCTCTCTCTCTCTCTCTCTCTTGAGCCCCTCCCTCCCTCCCTCCCTCCCTCCCTCTATCTCTCTCTTCTCCCTCTCCCTCTTCCTCTCCCCGCCTCCGATCTCGCCATGCGTTTCTTGAGCCCCCAGTTCACACTCCTTTACCTATCCACATGCCTCGTCCTCTCCTCCCTCTCCCCTCCGACCCTCTCTGTCTCCTCCATCCACGACCTCCTCCGCTCCCGGGGCTTGCCGGCCGGCCTCCTCCCCCGTGAGATCAAGTCCTACACCCTCTCCGACGACGGCCGGCTGGAGGTGTTCCTCGACGGGCCGTGCCTGGCCAAGTTCGAGAACCGGGTCTTCTTCGACAGCGTCGTCAAGGCCAACCTCACCTACGGGAGCCTCATCGGGGTGGTGGGCCTGTCCCAGGAAGAGCTCTTCCTGTGGCTCCCCGTCAAGGACATCATCGTGGACGATCCCAGCTCGGGCCTCATCCTCTTCGACATTGGGGTCGCTCACAAGCAGCTCTCCCTCTCGCTCTTCGAAGATCCGCCCGACTGTAAGCCCCAACAAGGTAGAGATCACGACCAACCTCATCGCACCAGTTCTTGAATTCCCTTTCACTTTTACCTCGTCCCATGCTTTTTACTACCGTGTTTTGCTCTCTTCTCTTCTCTGTCCTTCGGGTCCCGCTCGCGGGGCACGATCCGTCTCCAACGCCTTTCCAAAGCGCCACCATTTCGAGTCACACTCCCCTCGAGGAAACCACGGGCGGCACCCCATTTTAAAGCAAACTCGCACCGTACTTTGTACTTACAGTACATAAACACGAAGTTTTCCTCTTTCACTTTTTTGAGCTCCTCTCGAGGAACGTAGCTCGTGAGGGGCTTGGACGTGCTTGGGTAGAATCTCTTCCACCTGCTCGGGTCATAGTTCCGAGAGGGTGTCCATCTGATTGGGCGGTTATATTTGCTTTTGCAGGTGTGCTGATGAGTCATGTGAGGGAGGAGAAAGGGCTCGAGGCTCGGAGATAGAAAATGTCCAAGCTGTTCCTACTTTTTGTCCTCTTCCATCTCCCGTCCCGTCTAATAACGAACGATCCCCCCCCCCCCCCCCCCCCCCCCCCCCCCCCCCCCGGCCAGAGCAAATATATAAAAATATAGGACGTGATATAATATCATATGATATATATATATATGCGAGTAAATGTCGGCAGGAGCTTAGGTGGTGGTGGCAGCAGCAGCTTGGGCATAGGGATTGTAATTAAAGATGTGAATTCGGAATCCAAAATTTAGAGGCGAAAGAGACTCTTTGAGAGCTTTTGTTCTGGAATTTTTTTTTCCTTCTTCTTTTTTGGGAATTACCCTTTTGCCTTTGCTTCGTTGTGATTTGGGTTCGATGCCCCTTTGCCCTAGTCCGATTGGCGAAGGAATGGATTAGCAAGAACCAAAGCAAAGCATCTCCATATCCCCATCTCTCGCGTTGCACATCCCAATTCTAATCATTTTAGCTTATCCTCCCTCTTCTTTTTATTTGTTTATTCTTGAGGTGTTTCTCTTCTTCTTCTTCTTCCTTTTTGGGGGTGGGAGCGTGATTTTCAACATGGAAATGAGGGGGAAAGGGCCTGACTTCACGGGCAATACCCTAATTCTGTGCTGTCGAGCAGACCCCCTTTTCCATGATTGGGTGGCACCTTCATGGTCACTCCTCCACGGGGTGGCGGGGGCCAACTTTATGTGAACGCGGGAAATGTGGGGCCAAACGAGTCTCCAGTGGGGCCCTCTCCCTCTCTCTCTTGTCGTGGAGAGATACTGTTGGCCCACGACAGGCAGGAGTGTACTGAGTACTGACCACTCTCCCTTCTTCATGAGCTTGCGCTTTGTTGTTGTTGTTTTTTTTTTCCTTTCGCCAATCTTGAATGGAGTCATGCGACTTGAATGGAATCATGAGCTTTAGGGTGATAATGGGGTTGCATCGTGATGATGGTGGTGGGTCTCGATCCTTGTTTACCCATTTGGCTCGGTCTAGGTTGGACTCTTGGGGGGAGGGAGGGGGGGGAGCCGACAGTCGTCTCGGATCCACCTCCACTTGAACATAGTGTGCAAAAGATGAATTGCCCATTAGAAAAAGAATAAAAAAAAAACAGGCGGATTGAGTCATAAGTATTTTTAAGTTCTGCCGATTGGGTCTGCCCGATCGATTTTGCCCATAATTCGCTAACGTGAAGCCCGATTGTCTTGCGTTGCATGGTCGGCGGCGATGTTGACGATTTTATAAATTTATTATTTATTTGCATTACGGCCCTCGTTGGCCACGGTTATAAAAAAGGAAAAAAAAAGTAAAGAAGGGAAATGGAAGAAAAGGATACAAAAATGAAAGTTTCGAAAAATAATTAACATTTTATCTACGTTCGTGTGCTTCATAGAGCGGCCGGCATTAACGTCGGCGCTAAAATTAGGTCGAGGACTTAACTGGTAAAATGTAAAAATCTTTAGAGCTCAATCAGCACTATTGAAAATATTTATAACAAAATCAAGGTGACATAACGTAATTACAGTAAATTTATAGTTTTCTCGTGATTTTCGCGATTTTTGTCGGGAGATTAGTACGTATCCGCAGCAGGATTCGATTCGATGGAGGTCGCGCGTCTGAGATGTTTGTACTTGTCAGAAGATGATTCAAGGGTCAAAAAGATCCATCGTATTGATTTTTTTGTTTCTCATTCATTTTGAAAAAGAGGGCACGAAAAGTGTTGGGACTTGGGTTTTGGTCCCACGGCGATCCCAACATTGGGTGCCATCGGAGGCCTCTCATGCTTCGGACGACGATCGCGACATAGGGAACGGACAAAATGGCTGGCCACCCTTCCCTACTCCTCCGCCGTTTGGCTCATCCTTTGATCTTTAGTAGCGCCTCCGACGACGACCCCGCATTCGCCCCGCAAAGGAAAATCCAACCTATTGTTAACGAAACGTTCGTTAGGAGATAAAATGCCGTACGATCCACATCGAGGGATCATCAATTGATCCCGAATTGCGAAGTGGGAATCGTGCCGATTCTACTTTCCTATGAAAATCGAACCTCATTGTCTATTCGACAATCCTTTTATCAAGAATTGATATCTATTTTTGCCTTGTTGGTCGAGCGAGACACATGTTCCTTCTCGCTCGCGAGAATTTTCCTTCTCCTTCGCTGCGCTTTTTTCTTTTGGGTAAATTCAAACGAATATTGTCACTTAAGGGAATCAAAACACCTTTTAAGGCGAGATGTCTATTCAGGGGCAGAACAAGAACGGCGAATTTCTCCATTTCTTGGTATTTTCTTCTTGGAATCAAATTCTCGAACACAGGGCATTGTTCTTTCTCTCTCTCTCTCTCTCTCCCGCAGATCTAAAGTTATCTGGTTCTGGCCTGGATTCTCTCCACTTCCCCAGAAACAGAGGCGCAGGCGAAAAAGCTACGTTCGGTTTTGTACTTTGCTGCTGCAGGCCCGTGAAATTGTCAATGCTCTCGTGTCGGCTTCTGAATTATCACGGTCCCGAGTTGGAATATATTGGTGATGGCATGACAAAGAAGAGAAAAAACGTTTAGAAAATGCAGAGGGATTACGAGCTTTCATCATAGGGCTCGGCCTGATTGCGGACTTATAAAAGGATGCTTTAGTTTCTATTGGCATATCGTACGATGCGCGGGCGTTAAATCGTTATACTTGCGGACCACAAATTATTCGTCGTACCTTATTCTATAAGAATCTTTGTTTTTTTTTGGGGGGGGGGGAGAAGAGATGCTTTTCAAGTTGAACCGCAAATTATTCGTCCGGTTTTGAAGTTGGAACGCTTAGTTAATTGTACCATGCATTCGTGAAAATTACAAGACATCGATAGGAGTTAGAGAATTCTTAATTAGCTTTTTGTTACCCCAGCGTGTGTATAAAATCTTTATATATGGTCAAAGGACATTAGTATGTTCAGAGAAACTAATGG
Organism: Melaleuca quinquenervia; assembly: GCA_030064385.1. Classification (NCBI taxonomy): domain Eukaryota; kingdom Viridiplantae; phylum Streptophyta; class Magnoliopsida; order Myrtales; family Myrtaceae; genus Melaleuca; species Melaleuca quinquenervia. The sequence continues at coordinate 4,894,535 of CM057723.1, forward strand.
AATATTCAAAAATAAAGATAAAGGTTAGGAATGAGTTTAAATACTTGAAATTTAAATAATTATTAATTTGCAACTTTAAGACTCGTTAAAACTAATGCTTTTTATTTTTATTCTCACTCTTATCTTGTTTGGAACAAAGGTCGTGGTGTGGAATGAGAAGCATTGCTTGCAAGAAAAAATGAACCGATTCCTAACAATTAGGACCGACTCTTATTGCCGTATGCATTCAGAACAAACCCCGGACTTGGTATTTCCTCAGTAAAATTTTAAATACAATAAAAACGGAGAAATACATCGGAGCATGGCGTACCAAAGTAAATACGGGGCCTACCTCACATTAAGTATTTTGATACGAGGCACCGCTTAATTTTTCTTTAGTGACCAGGTGACAATTGCGTCGTTTAAATTTAGACAATCCGAGTCAATTTCAGTTTTCTTTCATTTTGTAGGTCTTGCCCACATAAAGTACACGAGTAATCACTTAATCAAACATAAATGATAGGTCGATATTACAAAAAATCCCAAATCAGTGCACTCGTATCGCGTCTACAAAAAAAAAAAAAAAACCAAATTTTCCGTATCGTAAAAAATTCGAAATTGGTACAATCATACCCCATTTTCCCCAAACATGCCATATTTACTCTAATCGATATACACATTCCGCATTTATCCAAACTAATTTTGAAATTAGTCGCAAGTGTGTTGATATGGGGTCCATGTATCTGTTCGAGATTTTTTGTTACTTAATGAATTAATCCGAGATCAATATGACACGTGTCCACCACATTTTAGATTTTGCTAGGATCATAATCTTAATAAAAATCGCTTTTATCAAATTAATTTTTTTTTTAGAATTCCAAGAAATATTTTTATCCAACGTGCCTTTTATTAACGGAAGTCATGCCCGATGAACGTGGAATGTAAGAAATAGATTTGATTTGATTATCACAAGAGAGAAGGAAAAGAAAGTCAGAAGTGACATAAACCCCATTTCGGCTATTCGATTTAGCTGAAGAAAAAATTATTTTTTGAAATATATTTTTTGATTTTTTTAAAAACCCCAAGCTTATGATATGTCTGGAAAAGTAAGTCAGTAATTCGGTACATTAAACCGGTCGTGAAATACTTGTGAATCTTTTTTCTTTCTTTCTTTTTTTTTTTGGGTGAAGTTTCCTATTTTTCTAAATTATCTAAAATTAATTATTATAATAGCATCCAATATGAAACATGCGCATATATATAGGAAACTAAGGCTGCGCATGATTCAATTTCTCTTTCAGAAACCTTGTTTTGTCCAGAACTATATTTTTCTATTTCTGGTTCAGAATGAGTTTTTGACGAAAAAAAGGTGTTTGATATGGACATATAATTTCTATTCCAGAAATAGAAATCTGTTTGATATGACAAAAAAAATTCTATTTTTGATTCTATTTCATTTTTTTCAAAATATAATTTTGTAGATTGCAAGATGTTCATATTAATAAAAATCAAATACTTCATTGTAAATGGAAGATTCTAAATAAGATATAGAGGGATATGTTCTGTCCAAATTTCTCTAATTGGAAAGGGAATATTCTAAATAAGATATAGAGGGATCTTTGAAAGCCCT